>CM076570.1:1212283199-1212612837 GCA_034641835.2 Pinus albicaulis | reverse complement strand
AAATCTTTTTACTTTTCCATTCCTTAAAACCCATACGCTACTTTCCTTCAATAAACTAGCGTATATACGTGGATCCCCTTTATGAAACTCGCGTATACACAGAGATCTAGATATGTCATTAAACTTCACTTAAACCATTCCATCATTTTTTCATCAGATATTCAATAAGCAGTAAACATGTGCAGTAAGAACAGAATAAACCATCACACAAAGCATCACACATGAACACCAGGATTTTTAGGTGGAAACCCAAATCGGGAGAAAACCACCGCTGCAGTTGCTCAGCCTTCAATATTTTATTATAGAGAAAACATTTTACAACAAATGTGCTGGCGCAGACTTGACCAGCACGCAGGCACCCACCTGCGCTCGTTTACCAGCCTCTCCTGGAAGGGAGCTCCAACCCCCTGACTCGTTTACCAGCCTCTCCTGGAAGGGAGCTACGACCCCCCGATCTCGTTTACCAGCCTCTCCTGGAAGGAAGCTACGACCCCCTGACTGAAGGCTACAACCCTCAGCACCACCTTGGACCACGTTTCATCAATTTTCCTGTGGACCCTTTCCATACTTTTTAGCACAAACATACATCACCAACATATACTTATCAACACAGATCAGATATCAGAAACACAGCAGAACAGATCGGATATTTCATACCCTTTCACTTCAGACAGATGTTCGCCTAGATGTTCGCCTCATCACAGATCTAAGCCTTCCATAATCAGATCTAGCAAATACAAATGCATTTCAGATCTAGATCCCATTCTTCATCATTGGTGCATCATACATTCAGATTTATCTTCAAGTGTAACCCTTTCCATTCAGATCTACTTCAAAGAGAAGTATTCATTCAAGCTCAGACATCTTGCACCCACACTTGTGATTTGCACAATGAATTTCTTCTCCTTATATAGGTTTATCTTTTCCAATACCATGGGCCAAAACAATACCATGAGCCTTCAATACCACGAGCCAAACCAATACCATGAGCCTTCAATACCACGAGTCAAACCAATACCATGAGCCTTCAATACCATGAGTCTTCAATACCACGAGTCATCAATACCATGAGCCTTCAATACCACGAGTCATCAATACCATGAGCCTTCAATACCACGAGTCTTCAATACCATGAGTCTTCAATACCACGAGTCATCAATACCATGAGCCTTCAATACCACGAGTCATCAATACCATGAGCCTTCAATACCACGGGCCCCTGGATTTGCACTTTTTGAGCGCTTTTTCCCATACGCGACTTATCACGGTCTTTTTAGACATATCCGCGTATTCATAGAGACATAATTTTTTCATCATACTTTGAGCACATTCTGAATTCCTTTCTTCATTGCACACTGTAGATACATCATATTTTCTTCATCAAGAACAATTCTAGCAAGCACAACTTCATCAAGTAAGTTGCCATCATCTTTATCAAGTGGGTTGCCTTTCAAGGACAACACTCAGCATCATATTGCTATCAAACATCATTTCATATCAGATTTACATTATTTACCAAGTCCATCAAGTCAAGAACAACTTCATCAGGTGTATTTCTATCAAGGACAACACATGCCAACAATCTCATGTATTCATCTTCATTCAGTGGGTTGCCATCAAGGACAACACTCTGCATCATATTTCCAACAATCTCCCCCTTTGGACTCGATGGCAACCACGTTGGTGTTTGGTTACCACAACAGATAGGTACCATGTCACTCTCCCCAAATATGTCACTCTCCCAAATATTTGACATCTTTAACTTCTCTTCATTCAAACACCATGTCACTCTCCCCCTTTGACATCAAGGGCAAAGGGCGGATCAAAACCAACACTCTCCCCCTTTTCTCCTCTTGTGGAAGAAACATTCTGCAGATCTGATATGTGCTGAAGTGGCCAAGCTCCCCCTGAGTTCATGCTGAATCTTCAAACATATTTGTCAATGAAGTACATGACTCTATGAACTTCCTATCACCAAGGACTCATACTTACATCAAATATCCAACCAAGTGGATTTACATATGAGACTCAAGTACCCAACCAAGTGGGTTTACACATTTCAACTCAGCTACCCAACCAAGTGGGTTTACAAATTTGACAAGTCCTTACATGACTGAATATTACAATTTTACATCATGGGTCTCAACCAGACCTTTTCATCAAACTACAAATATAACTTTTAAGACCAACACCAGAAAGTCCTCAAGAAAGAGAACATATTTTCAGAACCATCATAATGCCAACACTGCATTATACTCAGCAAAGCTAATGCTCCCCCTGAATCTGTGCAACCAAGCAATCTTTCCAAAAGACTAAGGCTCCCCCTTAGTTTGTGCATCCTGAAAACTTCCACCAACAAATCATCAAGGCATCTTCATCACAACATTAGAAACAGAATTATGAGAACTGGAACACCACCAGAGATACCAAACAGTATCAGAGATACCAAACAGCACTGCAGCTGTGCTGAAGAGAGCTGAACCAACCAAAAATTTGTCAGCAATCAGACATACGCGGTTTTCTGTGCATGAACTCGCGTACATATGCGACTGTGTTTCAGGAAACCCGCGTATACAAAGTCACCTTCTAAAATTTATGCAGATTTGTTCTTTTGACTGGCAGAGAACACTCCCAGCTTCTGTCTTAGATGCTCGAACGCTTCCCTGGGCAGAGGTTTGGTAAAGATATCAGCAGCTTGTTCTTTGGAGGTAACATACTCCAACTCCACTTTTTGCTCAAGCACTTGTTCACGTAGGAAATGATATTTGATGGGAATGTGCTTGGTTTTCGAATGCATAACAGGATTCTTTGAGATACTGATGGCACTTGTATTATCACACATAATGGAGATAGGAGTTGCACATTTGATTTGAAACTCTTGCAAGGTTTGCATCATCCATAGGAGTTGAGTGCAACAAGATGCGGCAGCTACATACTCTGCTTCAGCTGTTGATAAGGCAATAGAATTTTGCTTCTTGCTGAACCAAGATACTAACCGAGGCCCCATGTAAAACGCACCACCACTAGTGCTTTTTCGATCATCAACACTTCCAGCCCAATCTGCATCAGTGTAAGCATGAAGAGTAAGATCAGCATCCTTTGGATACCATAAACCAAAGTCTTGAGTTCCTTGTAGATATTTGAATATCCTTTTGACGGCCTGAAGGTGAGACTCTTTTGGATTAGCTTGGAATCGTCCAACAATCCCAACAGCATGCATAATGTCTGGTCTGGTCCCAGTGAGATAAAGTAGACTTCCAATCATCGATCTGTATTCTGGTTGATTCACAGTGGGAGAATCATCATTAGAACTGAGACTGCATCCGGTTATCATTGGTGTACTTACAGGTTTGCATTCTTCCATGCCATACTTCTTCAGAATTTGCTTAAGATATTTTGCTTGTGATAGAAATATACCATCTATAGATTGATGCACTTGCAAGCCAAGAAAAAATGTTAGTTCCCCAAGTAAAGACATTTCAAATTCTTGCTGCATGACAGAAGCAAATTTTTGACTCATAGATTCTTCGTTACTCCCAAAAATGATATCATCAACATATACAACTACAATCAATAGTTTATCATTTTCAACTTTTGTGTGTAAGTTGCTATCCACAGACCCCTTTGAGAATCCTTGTTGATGAAGATATTTGTTAAGATGATAATACCATGCCCTTGGAGCTTGTTTGAGACCATATAGAGCCTTTTTAAGTCTACAAACAAGATTTTCATCATTTCCCAAAATGAATCCTTCCGGTTGTTCTATATATACTTCTTCTTCTAGATCACCATTAAGAAAAGCAGACTTAACATCCATTTGATAAACTTTGATTCGTTGATAGCTTGAGAAAGCAAGAAACATTCTTATGGCTTCAAGTCTAGCTACAGGAGCAAAAGTTTCTTCAAAGTCTATACCTTCTTGTTGAGTATACCCTTTGCAAACCAGTCTAGCTTTGTTTCTTACAACATCCCCATTCTCATTTAACTTGTTATTGAAGATCCATTTAGTTCCAATGACATTTTTATCATGAGGTCTTGGTACCAAATCCCAAGTGTCATTCTTTTCAATTTGCTCAATTTCTTCATCCATGGCATTATTCCAACACTCATATTTGCTAGCTTCATTGACATTGTGTGGTTCAATTGTGGATAGAAGTGCCAAATTACTAGAAGATCCCGCAAGAGTTCTCCTTGTTCGTACACCTGATTCCTTGTCTCCCAAAATTTGAGATTCGGGATGATTCTTTTGAACATATCTGGATGGAGATTTTTCAGATAGATCATTTTCAGGTTCTTCATTGGATTCACTGCCTATATCATTTCCATCTGATGTAGAAGGCCATATGTTGCTATCATCTTCTTCTGTTGTTTGTTTTTCTTCTCTAGAAGCTGCAGGAGACTCATCAATAACAACATCAATACATTCAACAACCTTTTGAAGCCTCTTATTGTAACATGTGAATGCTTTGCTTGAAGAAGAGTAACCAAGAAGTATCCCTTCATCTGATCTAGGTTCAAACTTGCCAAGCTTTTCATCATTATTTTTTATAAAGCATCTACTTCCAAAAACTTTAAAATGCTTTACAGTGGGAGACTTACCATACCAGAGTTCATATGGAGTTTTGTCACTATTTACTCGAACATGAGCTTTATTGAGAATGTTAACTGCTGTACGTGCTGCTTCACTCCAGAACATGTCAGGAACATTAGAGTCAGCCATCATAGCTCTAGCCATTTGAACAATTGTTCTATTCATTCTTTCTGCTACACCATTTTGTTGTGGAGTGCCTGCTACAGAGAATTGTCTTTTAATGCCATGTTGTTCACAAAATTCAAAGAATTCATTTGATGAATATTCTCCAAATCGATCAGATCTAAGACACTTGATTTTTGAATCCAATTCATTTTCTACCAGAGCTTTGAACTTCTGAAATTTTTCAAAAGCTTCATCTTTGTGTTTAATAAATGCGATCTCACACATTCTGGAGTAGTCATCGATAAATAGGATATAGTATTCTTCCCCACGTAATGACCTTTTCCTCATAGGTCCACAGATGTCGGTATGAATGAGTTCAAGAGGCTTACTTGATGATCCTTCTTTGGCATTAAATCGAACTCTGGTCTGCTTACCAAATTGACAAGATTTGCATATGGTACTTTCCGGAAGATTGACCTTGGGAAGATCACGAACAGCTTGAAGTCTGCTTGCTTTGTTGATTTGAGAGAAACTCAGATGCCCCAGCCTTCTATGCCATAGCCAATTTTCTGAAGACTTGCTCAAGTAACATTGATCTATGCCGTTTAGTACATACAAGTTGCTTGGATTTCTTTTTCCTTTTATAATGATTTTACCTGTATCAAGATCACGAACCATACATTCTTTGGAACTGAAGACCACTTCTGCTCCTTGATCACACATTTTACTAACACTTAACAGGTTGTGCCTTAATCCATCCACATACATGACATCTTTAGCCTTCACCTTTTCTTTGAGAAATACTGACCCTTTTCCTTTAATTACAGCAGGAGTATCATTTCCAAATGTAACTTTCTTTTCCTTTTCTAGAGCATTATAAGTATGAAGTTTGCTTTTGTCACATGTCATGTGTCTTGAGCACCCACTATCGATGTACCATTGATTTTCTTCACCTTCTGCAAATAATGCTATCCCACAATTTTCAACCGGCGGTTCTTTCTTCTTCCACACTTTGGAGCTTGAGGGAACATGTTCTTTAAGCTGGATCTTGTTCCTGCATTCAGATTCTTCATGGCCAAAGTTATTGCAATAAGTACATTCGACTTCACTTTGAAGAGGAGAAAAATTGTTATAGGTATTCTTCTTTGGTTCAGTATCCAACCTTTTCTTTCTTGCTTCTCTTGTCATGATGGTTTTATATGCCACACACTGAATAGCTTTATGACCAAAATTGTGACAAGTGAAACATTTCCCATTGAAGTAGAAATTTCTGCGATCATGGAATCTTCTATTTGAGTTTACCTGTTGGTTGTAGAGTCTTTGAAAGCTATCCCTGTTAGTGTTCCTTGAATTGAGATGGTCCTTCTTTCCCTGTAGAGATCCTCTATTCCCTTGATGAGTGGCTGAATGTAGTAAACCACCTGTAACTGCTTTTAGATAGTTTGGTGCTGAAGTTTGAGAAGATTCTCCGGTATATCCCAGACCTGTCTTTATAAGAGGAGAACGTTGTACCTTGATAATCTCATCTAAGGTTTCAGATCCTTTAGCAAATCTAAGATTCAAGGTCTTTGCTTTCTCTACTTCTTTTCTTTGAATTACCACTTCACATTCTAGCTTTTCAATGTGTTTCTTTGCTTCTTCAAGCTGCTTTTCAACAGTCTCTCTGATCACCTTTTGTTCTTCTAAGAGAATTTTGCAATCTTCTAAGCGAAGTTTGAGGATTCTCCGGTATATCCAAGACCTGTCTTTATAAGAGGAGAACGTTGTACCTTGATGATTTCATCTAAGGTTTCAGATCCTTTAGCAAATCTAAGATTCAAGGTTTTTGCTTTCTCAACTTCTTTTCTTTGACTTACCACTTCACATTCTAGTTTTTCAATATGTTTCTTTGCTTCTTCAAGCTGCTTTTCAATGGTCTCTCTGATCATCTTTTGTTCTTCTAAGAGAATTTTGCAATCTTCTAAGCGAAGTTTGAGTTGATTATTTTCTTCAAGAAAATCTTTTTCCTCTAGAGCATCCATAAACATATCCTTTTCTTCCTTTTGTTCAAAGGCCATGAGAAGTCTAAGATCTTCTTCACAATCTTCCTCACTATTAGATGACCCATCACTATCTTCATTAGTATAGTAACTTTTCTTAGAGCTAGATCTGTTCTTATTCCTTCTAACAACTTCTTTTCCTTTATAAGGACATTTTGCAGCATAATGACCAACTTGTCCACACTCAAAGCATTTGAAGGGAAGCTTACCTTTGAATCTTCCAGTTCCTAGTTGGAGTTTTCTTACGAAATCTGCTTCTTCTTCATCGGAAATATAGCTGGATTCTTTGACAACTTCCTTTTTCTTTCCTTTTGTAGAAGCCTTAAACGCAGCTTCTCTTACTTGAGAAGGACCTCCTTGTCTCATTTCAAAAGCAGTCAGAGTCCCATGTAATTGAACAATAGTAAGAGTTTGCAGATCTTGCCTTTCTTCAATAGCAGAGACTTTAGAATCAAACTTTGGAGTCAAGGATCTTAAGACTTTTTCAACCAGAGTAGTATCAGTTTTGGTTTCACCCAAATTTCTCATTCGATTTACAACATCATCTAGACGAAGGAAGAAACTGGCAACACTTTCATCACTATGCATCTTCAAACTTTCATATTCAATTCTAAGAGTTTGGAGTTTTGCATTTTTTACCTTTGTATCTCCTTCATAGCTCAGAATGATTTTGTCCCATATATCTTTTGTTGAATGTAGCTGCATCACTTTAGCAAATTCTGATTCAGACATGCTTCCCAGCAAAACATTTACTGCTTTGGCATTGGTTTCATACTTCTTTCTTTCTGCTGCATCAGTAGGAATACTTGCCGGGTATTGATAACCTTCTTCCATGATTGCCCATCCATCTGCACCAAGACTTTGCAGATATGCTTTTGTACGTACCTTCCAGAATATCAGATTGCTTCCATTGAATATAGGTGGTTTTATAGACATTATTCCTTCTTGACTTCCCATTGCGACGGATCTCCTTTAAGCGATAAAGCTTCTCCACAAGGACCTGCTCTGATACCAATTGTTGGGAAAAATACTGAGAGGGGGGGGTGAATCAGTATTTACTGCATAATCAAATCTTTTTACTTTTTCATTCCTTAAAACCCATACGCTACTTTACTTCAGTAAACTAGCGTATATACGCGAATCCCCTTTATGAAACTAGCGTATACACAGAGATTTAGATATGTCATTAAATCTTCACTTAAACCATTCCATCATTTATTCATCAGATATTCAATAAGCAGTAAACAGGTGCAGTAAGAACAGAATAAACAATCACACAAAGCATCACACATGAACACCAGGATTTTTAGGTGGAAACCCAAATCGGGAGAAAACCACCGCTGCAGTTGCTCAGCCTTCAATATTTTATTATAGAGAAAACATCTTACAACATATGTACTGGCGCAGACTTGACCAGCACGCAGGCACCCACCTGCGCTCGTTTACCAGCCTCTCCTGGAAGGGAGCTACGACCCCCTGACTCGTTTACCAGCCTCTCCTGGAAGGGAGCTACGACCCCCCCCCGATCTCGTTTACCAGCCTCACCTGGAAGGGAGCTACAACCCCCTGACTGAAGGCTACAACCCTCAGCACCACCTTGGACCACGTTTCATCAATTTTCACACCGGATCCAACAACTTCAATAGAACACCACTTGCAGGCCACATTTCATCATATTTTCAAACTGGACCCTTTCCATACTTTTAAGCACAGTCAACCATGAAACAAATACATATAACTCACTGACAGATATCAGTAAACTAGCAGAACAGATCAGACATTTCTTACCACAGACTTCAGCAAACCCTAGTTTGTATACGCGCTTTCACTTCACTGATGTCGCGTATATACGCGCTTCCATCCAGACGAACCAGTGTATACCTCTGTACATATTTCATTACGCATACGCGCTTTCACTTCAGCGAAGACGAGTATATACGCGCTTCCTCTGCGGCGAAGTAGCGTATAGGTCTTCAATCATTATAGAGCAGCATACTTCTTCAGATCTGATATTCAGTTCAGATTTACTCTTTTACTTCAGAAAAATGTTCGCCTCAATTCAGATCTAAGCCTTCCATAAGCAGATCTAGTAGATACAAGTACATTTCAGATCTAGATCCCCTTCTTCATTATTGGTGCATCATACATTCAGATTTATCTTCAAGTGTAACCCTTTCCATTCAGATCTACTTCAGAGAGAAGTATTCATTCAAGCTCAGACATCTTGCACCCACACTCATGATTTGCACAATGAATTTCTTCTCCTTATATATGTTTACCCTTTGTCAATACCATGAGCCCCTTTTTCAATACCATGGGCCAAACCAAAACCATGAGCCCAAAACTACACTAGACGGGGCCAATTAGGCGGATCATTGCCCAATACAATGGGTCAATACCAAGGTGATTACCCCTGGTTTTGCATTTTTAGAGCGCTTTAGCCCATACGCGACTTGGCACGTTATTTTCCGCGTGCATACGCGACTTCCCTTAGACAGATCCGCGTATACCTAGAGACATACTCTTTTCAACAAGATTTAGTACATGCTGACTTCTTTTCTTCACTGCCTTCTGTACACACTGTAGATACATCAGATTTATTCTATCAAGGGCATATTCTATTAAGCACAACTTCATCAAGTAAGTTGTCATCATCTTCATCAAGTGGGTTGCCATTCATGGACAACACTCATCATCATAGTGCTAACAAACATCATTTACCAAGTCCATTTCGTCAAGAATAACTTCATCAAGTGGATTGCCATCAAAGACAACACATGTCAACAGTCGCATGTCTTCATCTTCATTCAGTGGGTTGCCATCAAGGACAACACTCTGCATCATATTTACAACAATATGTTTATTTCATTTTACAAATGTTTAAAGTTAAATGTAAACCATTCAAATATTGGGAGATATTTTTGTCAAATTACATAAAACTAAAAATGAAATAAAATAATAATAAAAATAATAATACTAATCTAGATTCATCTTAACCCAAAATCTATCAAGTATCTTAAAAGATCAAATCTCTTGAAATACAAAAGTTTTTTAAAATAAGAAGAAATTTAATCTCTCATAACAGTTTAAATAAATCAAAACTAATTTATTAAACATTTTTTTCTTATAAATAAAAATCATACCTAGCTTTATTAAACATTAAATATTTTTGAATCACATCTTCTAATAAATTGTGAGAAAGCATTTCTTCCTTTAACAAACATTAAATATTTGTTCAGAGAAAATCACATCACCAAATAAATGAAAATAATAAATTTTTAGATCCGTCTTATTTTTTCACTTTCAAACGATTGTTCGATCTCCTCATCATAGAGTTAACCTAAATTAGAGAGGCACAAAAGGGCAAACCATCGTTCCTTGTCTTTCTATGGGGAGAATTCTACTCCTCTGCCTTTGGTAAGTAAGAGCTATATTTAAACCCTAAAATCATTCCATCTCCTCGTTTTAGAATTATATTTAAACACTAAAATCAGATTTTTGTCATTGTTTAAGGGTTAGAGTTTGGTGTGATAGAAATGATGGACAAAAGCTCAAGCTCTAAGTTAGCAGAGGAATTGAAAGAGGAGATATTGAAGAGGTTTCCACTTGAATGTTTGTGTAGATGTCGCAGTGTTTTCCAAGAATGGAATATCATATTTACTTTAATTGGATTCATAACTACCTGATGGGTCAATTGTTGGAATTTCTAAATGATTTGAAAGACACACATAGAAAAAAATCTCTCTTTCTAACATAGAGAAATTATTTAAAAACTTGAGAGTGCAAGGTTATGTGATCCATAACTTTTTTAATCATAAATCTTCCGGGAAATCACATAGGAAATTTAGGAACGACGTGTTCCAAACTATCAATTATAGTTCATCATCAGGATAATGTTCCTGATGATGAACTGCAGCTGATAGTTCGAAACGCGTCGTTCCTAATTTTCTTATGTGATTTCCCGGAAGATTTATGATTAAAAATGATTTAAAAACTGTTGACAGAGATGCAAAAAAAAAAAAACTTCTTTCATTAAACTTAAAAGGCTGTTACAAAGATGCACATTCACAAAAAAAAATACAACTGTTTCACACACAGTGTTGAAATATTCTCTCTGTCTCCTTTAATAATTATACACTATGCAATTTCTATTCTAGCCTTTTGGCTTTTTAAAACTATACACAGTCTTTTTTTGTTTCTACCTTCAGGAATTCTCTGCATTACAATGCTACTTTGTTTTTTTAATTTTATATGCACAGGCCATTCATGGCATTACTACACACTTCACGTTTCCTTTTTTTTAATGATATATATATATATATATATATATATATATATATATATATATATATATATATATATATATATATTACAAAAGATATATAATTTAAAGTCCTTTTAAAACTAAAAAATATTGCAGCGTATGAATTAAAACATAAAACATTAAGCCTTAAGGTTTTAAAAACCTTATTACAATTTCCTTTCAAAGATTTCAAAAACTTAAGAAAAAACTCCTTTTCATAAGTTATCTCCTCCATTTATGAAATGGATGACTTGTGCAATCGGCTCCATTCTATATAATTGGCTTCCCCAATGTGACGGATGACTTAACACTTTGCGCATGAGATATGAAATATGCGATATCGGAAATATCACATCACAAATGAAATGACGAGACTTGTGATGGTGTGGAAAGGATATATGAAGTTGAAAAATTTTGATGTTGCAAAGTGCATTCTACATTCTGTGGTTGGTGGTGTTTAATGGCGCAAATGGAAGAGTTTTAAATGTTGGTGGTTGTTTGGATTCAAACCAGATTTTCACTGTGAAAATGGCTACAACCATAACCAAAACTTTTAATTTGCAGAGTGTTATTAAATGCGGAGATGGGGTGCAAGAAACAATAACAAAATTAAATTGATGCTGTTGTACTCTTCGTCCTTCTGCACAGTATGCACTATTTCAGTTGAATTTAAAAAATTCAACACTCCCCCTTAAATTCAACTGCTAGATTTTCTTGCATACCCAGACATTTTCTCAAATAATTAAAACTTTTCTGCCCCAATGGTTTTGTCAAAATGTTAGCAAACTGCTCCTTTTTTTTGCAATGTTGCAAAACAATTTCACCATTTTTCAATAGCTCTCTGATGTAGTGATATTTGGCATCAACGTGTTTCGTTCTCTTGTGAAACACTGAATTATTTGACAAAGCTATAACTGAGCTATTATCACAATAAATTGTTGTGCCTTTTACTTGTTCATGACACAAACTTCTCAACATTCTTCTCATCCAAACTGCTTGACATGCTACTGTTATAGCTGCCACATACTCTGCCTCTTCTGTAGATAAAGCCACAATTGGTTGTTTCTTAGAAGCCCATATAATGACTCTTGATCCGATATGAAAAACATAACCTGAGGTGCTTTTCTTGTCATCTATTCTTCCAGCCCAATCAATGTCATTATACCCAATCAATTCATAGTTTTCTGAAGTGGTGTATAAAATACCATACCTTTTTGTTCCTATCACATACCTAAAAATTATTTTTGCTGCTTGTCAATTTGTCTCCTTTGGCCTTTCCATAAATCTGGAAATTGAACTCATAGAATGCATGATATTCAGCCTTTGCAATCAAATACATGAGGCTACCAACTATGCTCTTGTACAAACTAGGATCAAAATCCTTGTTGCTGTCATATTTTCTTAACTTCAATCCCATCACTGTAGGAGTAATTGCTGCCTTGCAATCCTACATATTAAATCTTTCAAAACTTCATTTACTTATTTAGCTTGAGAGATAAAAATATTATTTTCATTTTTCTCTACTTCTATTCCTAAGAAGTATTTCAACAATCCCATATCAGTCATCTCAAATTCATCCTTCACGACCGATTTAAAATTCTCAATGAGGTAAGCATCATTACCTATGAATATAACATCATCAACATATAAAACAACAATCAACATCTTACCATCATTCTCTTTGATGTATAATGTGGGTTCTCCTTCACATTTTTCAAACCCATTTTCTAGTAGATGGGCATCTATCCTACTGTACCATGCTCTTGGTGCTTGTTCAAGCCCATACAAAGCTTTCTTCAATCTGTAGACTTTGTGTTCTTGGCCTTCTTTCTCATATCCTAGAGGTTGTTCAACATATAACTCTTCTATCAATACTCCATTCAGGAATGTTGATTTCACAACCATTTGGTAAACCTTCCACTTTTGTTGTGCTTCTATGGACAACACCGCTCTTATTGTTTCCATTCTTGCAACCGATGCAAATGTTTCTTCATAATATCTTCCTTGTTGCTACTTGTAGGCTTTGATAACAATTCTGTCCTTGTGCCTTTCAATCTTACCTTCAACATTGCTCTTGGTTTTATAAACCCATTTTACTCCAATTACTTCTTTCCCTTTAGGAAGATCAGCTAATTCCCATGTCTTTTTTCTCTATTGCATTCATTTCTTCATCCATAGCATCTATTCATTTCTTATATTTTATAGCTTCTTCAAAATGAATAGGATCTTCTACATGAAAATACAATGCAAATAAAGAGTTCATACCTTCATTTGCTACCTCTTGCTCATAACTTTCATTCAGGCTTCTGAATCTAGTTCTTCTTTCACTTGCTAAACTTATTCTTGTAGAAGCACTCAAATATGCTCCTTGTGGTGTGCTTGGAGAAGCATTGTCATCACTTCTCAAGGGTGTTGTCATTATTTCTTGTGGTGTCCCTTGCTATCCTTGTATTGGTGGAGGTGGTGCTGCCAATGAGGAATGTCTTTCAAACATTTCTTCCTCATCTTTAGCATGAGACAAACAACTTTTAATATTCACTGTTTTCTCAATGCTTCCATCCCAAGCTTCTTTCTCAATGAACTATACATCTCTGCCTATAAAAAACTTCTTGGTGGATGGGTTATATAGTTGGTATGCCTTTAATTCTTCAATGTACCCAAGAAATATGCAGTTCTCCCCCTTACTGTCCAAATTCTTCCTTAGATGATCTGGAATGTGTGCATAAGCTATACAACCAAAAAATATCATGTGGGTGACATCTTGTTTTATGCCACTCCATGCTTCTTCCGAAACTCTATTCATTACAGTTTTGGTTGGGAATATATTCAAGATATATGTTGCACAATGTACTACATTATCCCAATACTCATTTGGCAAATGTTTTTCCTTCAGCATACTCCTTACCATATCTATAATGGTCCTATTTTTCCTTTCAACAACTCCATTTTGCTGTGGTGTGTACCTTGCTGTAAATTTCTTGTGTATGCCATTTTGTCTGCAAAAACACAAAAATTCTTTAGAGATATACTCACCACCTCTGTCTGTCCTTAATACCTTAATATTTTTCCCATTTTGTTTCTCTACAATAGCCTTAAAGTGGCAGAACTTCTCAAACACGTCACTTTTATATTTCAAGAAATACACCCAAGTTTTTCTTGTGTAATCATCAATAAAAATCAACATATAATGACTGCTTGCTCTTGATGGTATTTGCATTGGTCCACACAAATATGAATAAACAATTTCTAAAGGTGCCTTTGCCCTTAAGCTCTTTCCTGATGGAAAACTTTCTCTTTGTTGTTTGCCCAGGATATAGCCTTGACATAAGATATCCATTTTCTAAATCAATGGTAATCCCTTTACCATTTCTTCCTATGCAACAAATTCAGACCTCCAAAGTTGAGATGTCCAAATCTCAAGTTCCATAACCAGTTTTCATCCTTTTCTTCTATTTGGTAAGTCTCTTGTGTCACTACTTCCATTTCATGTCCTTTCTTCAAATATGCTCTCATCTTGATAGGGAACATTCTGTTCCTTGTCATCTTCACTTGTGCAATGCACTTCTTTCTTGGTGGTTTATCCATGATGGTGCATACATCATCTTCAAAGAAAACATTGTAGCCTTTTTGAATGAGTTGTCCAATGATTAAAAAATTACATTTCATACTAGGCACATAGTATACATCTTATATGGATCTTACTTCTCCTTTATTTGTCAAAACACGTACTCTGCCTTTTCCCATGACAGAGACCTTACTGTTTGTCCCCAATGTTACTTGAGACTTTAAATTTTCATCTAACATGAAAATGTTTCTAGTCATATGGTTTCTACATCCTAAATCTAGAAATCATATATCTTCATTCGTTTCTTCAACCATATTACGTGCTAAAAAAAACTACTCTTGACTGATATTTTCTTTATTAAAATTAACACTGGGTCTTTTACCCATGTCACTCTATTTCTTCCTATATTCATTGGCATAATGGCCATACTTCTTACAGTAATGAAATTGGATTTGAGAATTATCATACCTTTGTCCATGTGGTTGATTTTTTCCACCTTGCTGGTTGCTGCTTTGGCCTTGATTCTGATTTTGATTGCTGCCCCTTCCATTAGTGTTTGCAGGGTTGTTTCTTCCTCCTCTGTTTCGGCTTCTGTCTCTTCCTTTTCCTCTGTAGTTTCCTCTGCCTTGACCTCTTACTCTTTGAAAGGACATTTGGGTCTTGAACTCATGCTCCAAAGATGAGTTTGTTGTTCTACCCAATATTTGTTCATGTGCCATCAGTGATGCATGTATCTCATCAACTGTAAACTTTGAGAGATCCTTTGTTTCTTCAATGGTTGTGACTATCACATCAAACCTTGAGGGTAATCTCCTCAATACTTTATCCACTATTCTTCTTTCTTATATTGTCTCTCCATGAAATCTCATTTGGGTAACCAACCCAATCAACAAAGTGGAAAATGAGTTTATTGTATTAGACTCCGTCATGCTAATGACTTCAAAATCCCTTCTCATTAATTGAAGCTTTGCAATATTTAACTTCTCCATACCTTGGTAGGCTGTCTGGAGGGTATCCCATGCATCCTTAGACCTCTTTGCTACTGCAATCCTTGGAAACACATTTTCATGCACTGCTTGATAGAGATATAAGAGGGCTTTTGAGTCCTTCTTCCTATTACTCTTCAGAAAATCTTTCTCTGCCTGTGTTAAGGCATTAAAAACATTTTCATCTTCTCGTTCTTCTATACCATCTTCAACAAGCTCCCATAGGTCTTGAGAGGCAAACATGGCTATCATTGTGATTGCCCAATAGTCATAGTTCTTCCCATTAAACTGTGGGAGTTGAGTATTTCCTATCCTTGTGGTTGTGCTGGCTCCTGCCATGGCTAGCTTCACTGAAATATGCTTTAAAAAAATTTACTGTGTTCTTCAAAAAATTTCTCTCTTCTTAAGAGAAAAACTCTTTCTTTCAAACACTTCTCTGGACTACACCTCTTAAACACGAAACAAAAACTCTGTTCTGTAAATACCTAGTCTTTGTTGACCCTTCACACTACTGGTCAATAGTTGCAACAACACCTTCTTCCTTCAGCGTCTTTAGAAACTTCAAATACCCTAGACTAGCTCTGATACCATGTTGGAATTTCTGAATGATTCCAAACACACACAGAGAATAAAATCTTTGCTTCTGACACATAGAAATCATTTAAAAACTATTGACAAAAATGCAACAAAAAATTCTTTCATTAAACTTAAAAGGTTGTTATAAAGATGCCACGGAAATGTTGTTCTGGAATTTACAAAAAAAAATTACAATTGTTTCACACATAGTGTTGAAATCTGCTCTTAGTCTCCTTTAAAAATTACACACACAGTGCAACTTTTGTTCTAGCCTTTTGGATTTTTAAAACTATACATAGTTTTTTTTTTTTTTTCTACCTTCGGGCTTTCTTTACATTACAATGCTACTCTATATTTTTTAATTTTATATGCACAATACATTCATGTCATTACTACCCACTTCACGTTTCCTTTTCTTTTAATGTTTTATATATATTTTAAATATATATATATATATATATATATATATATATATATATATATATATATATTACAAAACATATATAATCTAACGTCCTTTTAAAGCTGAACAATATTGTGGCGTATGAATTAAAACATACAACATTAAGCCTTGAGGTTTTAAAACCTTATTACAATTTCCTTTTGCGGATTTCAAAAAATTAAGACAAAACTCCTTTTCATAAGTTTTCACATCCATTTATGAAATGGATGACTTGTGCGATCGGCTTCATTCTATGTGATTGGCTTCCCTAATGCGATGGATGACTTAACACTTTGCGCATGCAATATGCGATATCGGCAATATCGCATCGCAAATGAAATGACGAGACTTGTGATGATGCAGAAAGGATATGCGAACTTGCGAAATTGCGATGTTGCGAAGTGTGTTCTCCATTCTATTGTTGGTGGTTTTTGATGGGATAGATGGCATAGTTTTAAATGTTGGTGATTGCTTGGATTCAAACCAACTTTTCACTATGAACATGGCTACGACCACATTTTTTTTTTTTAACTTGTAGAATGTTATTAAATGTGGAGATGGAGTGCAAGAAACAATAACAGAATTAAATCACTACTACTGTACTCTTTGTCCCTCTGCATAGTCTTCGTTGTTGTAGTTGAATTTAAAAAATTCAACACCAATTTCCCTTTAAATAACCAGTCATGGTTGGTTCTGTGTGGCCTGAATAGTATAGACCCTCAAAATCAATGTTGGACATATTGTTTTTCCACAAGGATGTGGAAGTCTTCTTTCTCTCTTTCATTTTTAGATGGAATGTGTTCTAATTCTTATTGCCACGGATCGGCTGCAGGTCTGCTACTGGCTGACAAATCGGTTCCAAGTGTGTTTAGCTTTTGGAAAAACCCTATTGTCTGCAATCCTCTAACAGGAAGGGCGTTAATGCTTCCGTCATCACCATCCATGAGTTTGGTTGTCACAAAAGGGATCTTGGCACAAGATTTTTATGGTAATCAACAAAATTACAAAGTGGTTGTTGTTAGCAAGGCTTTTAATTGAAGGGAAAAACAGGGAGAAGGAGTGCATCACGTTACTTGGAAAAATGTTGAAATCTATGATTCGTCCAACAAATCTTAGAGCCTGGAAATGCGCATTCCGAAGAATGTTTCCATAATGGGTGCTTCCATAGAGGGGCTTAGGATAGTGTTTGCTTAAGGGGTCCTGACCCATGTTCGGTGTGAAAATCTTGCTAACAAACCCCTATACTACTGACCCTTTCGGCAGTGACCCTATTGCGCATGTCACAGTCTCACTCGAAGTAGTATGGGTGGGTGCTGGAACCAGGTTTCTGCACCCTGAGAAAGGAAGGGTAAGGCAAGCAGGGCTGCATTCTGTTCAGATTACCTTGTCTCTGCGCAGGGTTAAATATGTATCCAATTTCATCCACGTGCACTAGATCTACGATTGTATACTTTTCATAACATCAAAAAAACATTACATAACCAAAACAGAATAGCTCTAGATCCAATTCAAAACACATACTTTTGCATCATGCTATAACCAGAGTGGAACAGATCCAATCATTCAATATACAGACCTTCAAAGTGCAACGATACAAAATGCATAACACAGTAATTACCAGAAAATTATTCAATAGTAATCACAGATTCAAATCTAACAATCCTACATATTCATTCATTCATCAACCTTTCCTTACAATTCCCTCCCCAACCTATGCACACAGCAGCAGGGTCTGCACACAGCTGGACTAGGATCTTTGCGCATTACAGCGTAGGAGTCAAATCCCAAAAAACCCAAATAGATCGCTTACACAACAGATTGCATCAATAGCTCATCAAATCCTACCTCTTACAATCCGAAATGCCTCTCTATTTATAACAATATAGCTTTAACATTCCTATGGTCCGCAACCCATGGTTTTCAGACCCTTAGTTTACCCTTTAACCCATTACAATGTGTTCGGGGCTTTGACCCACCCCAAAACCTATGTGCTATACTAAATATAATAAAAAAATAACCAAAATGGACCAGTTTTGTAGCTTGTTAGGAGACCCCATTCCAAGAGTCCCCAAACACAATCTTGTGACTCGTCTCGAGTCACTTTGGTGGCGCGCCTTCAATCTTTGCACGCAAGGTAGCGAAGGTGCGAAGGAGTGGTGGAAGAACTTCCTTGATTTGGACCACAACATACTGTGCAATATTGATCATTGTCAGAGAAGCAGGCCCATATAGATTTGAACCAACCCATTCCAACAACCCATGGAGGCGTGCAATGGAAGACTGCACATCATGTGCAAGCTAGAGTGCAACATCAGACCATGGTTTAAAATTTTTCACACAATCTTCTTGGAGTGACGAAGTTCCTCAATCCTGTGTATGGCGGCCAGGCACTGCGCAGGGGTAGGGGGAGGTGTGGAGGCCTGAACTCGATCTATAACATCTTCTGCCTACTTCAATTCCCATAGAGCATGCTGAATCATGGGGTGGTGCAATTCTATCATCCATAGCTACATAACCTCTTCAAGCAATTGGGCTCCTTGCGCCAGTTGTTCCTGAATAATGCGTGTTGCATTAGTGACCACGAAAATTCACTGGGCTCTTTCTTCTAGAGACATGACATACTACTTGCACCTTTCTCGGTCATGACGGTGCACTTCTTACATTACTCTAGTAAACAGTCATTGTAGCTCTATAGTATATAGCTGCGCTAAGTCTACTTGAATGTCCCTAATAATCGGTTCAGAAGTGTGAATTATGGCAGTATGAGGGAGCAAACATATGTTGCTTCTAGTGGGAGAGGTCTGGAAATGGTGGAGACGTCGTAGTAGGTCTCGGTACCAGAGCGTTCCTGTTGAACTTGGTTCACAGATAATCCTTCCGGGCGGTAGCCCACGCGCACTCCTATTACTGCACTCAGCGTCTCCCGGTCCTCTTATCAGTTCCTCCTGTCAGTTGGGATCCATAACAGAAAGACAAGCATTATATAACGTATGAATAAGTATAAAAGACCAAAATGCGGTTAGCCAATGCTGCTTGATAGGAAAATAAATAGCCTGACCCAATGTCTTCTAGCCATCTGTGCCCCAATCGAAGCTACTTAATGGTGAGGTAGCTCGCATGTGGTGCGTATCCTCTATATTTCGGACCGTGCTTGTCATAAATGGTGATATTGATGATCTACCACCCATTTTCTGTGTTTTTAAGTGTCTTTTTTCATTAACTCGGGATGAGCTAACGTTCTTCCTTCGTGTCCACATTCGTGTCCCTACAATGTCAGAGCATGGCTGACGCGTTGAGGGCATTTTCGTATCTCGACGGAAGGTTGACACAAGGTGATCCTGCAAGTCGATCGGGAGTCTTTTCGAGGCATTTATGCTATTTGTGGAAGGAGCATTCTTGTGCAAGATGGTTGTGTCATACATCCGTAGGTGATTTATTTCTCGAGACGTTTTCAGATTCTCCCGGATACACATGATTGTAGACAGGTTCGTAATCCTATGCATGCTGAGGTCAGTAGTACTCTGGTAAGTCTGGTTGGGCAAGGGTTGAGCGCACCTTTGAGTCTTGCGCGTCAGCAGGTAACCACGTGGGTCAAATAACCTTGGGGCCCATCTGGCTAAGGGATTTTCTATACGCAGGATCACCCTACTCGAATACTTCCTCCCGATAGGGGAGATAGGTCCCTGCATAGGTGCTTCATATCGGGTTAGAGGTGGTGCTTCGGACCTACATTCCATGAAACCGTTAGGCTTCGTAAGCTTCTCAGTGTGATCTGCGTCCTCTTGGCAAGGCAAGGTTCTTTCTATGGTAGAGATGCGATGGAAGTTTCTGACAGTCTGAAGGTTGTGAAGCACCGAAACCTCATGCAGCAGGCTCTGCCAGTTCTCCAGCTCCTCATCGGAGTCAGAAAAACATTCACTGTCCTTTTCCCAACAAAGCATCCCTTCATCCATGGGGTTAACCTAATCTTCATCTTGCGTAGTGATATTATAAATATGATCTAATTATTCCTTCGTATGGACAGGCTCGGTATACCGGGTACCTTCCGTCGGATCCAGGGGAACCATGACACGCGTACCTTCACTTTCAAACACGATTCTTTTTTTCTTGAGGTTGATAATACCTCCCATGTCCATTTCCCAGTCCAGCCCAAGGAGTGCAGGGTAGGGGTCTGCATCTTCAACTATCTCAATTACTTCAAAGTTAGCTAGGACCCTTGCCCCTATAATGTCAACCATAACTTTTGGTAACCTACCCAAGGGAAAGATTTTCTGTTGATTTTCCATGCACAACTGGATGGTGGACCATTCTAATTTGGGCTTCCCCATTCATTGCCAGGTCTACTTAGGTAAAACATTGGCATCAGATCCAAGATCTAAGATAACCTGATCCATTTCATAGTCTCTTATTTGTGCAGTTAGCCACATTTCTCTCCATGTGCGTTTCTTAGAGCTGTACAGTTTGTGCATGTCCTTGGTCTCAGGAATCAAGGTGGGATGAGCTGCGTAGGTATTCATTAAGGCCAGGAGGTTTCTTACTGCCTGCGGGTTCCTGAGCAACTTCAGACATGCCTTCAAAAAGGTTTCAATGTTTTCCTCGCTCTGATGTTGCACAAGGGTTGCTAGTAGTGCATGTTCTTCGCAGGATACCTCTTTGCTTCCCTTGGTGTCCCGCCCGCTACAAGTTATGACCTTTACACTTGGATCCACTTCTTGTAGCTCAGTTTTAACCATCTGTACGTTCTGCATAGGGGTAGGCTTCTTTTCCTGCATTCTAGCTATTAACATCGGGCAACCTTCTACCTCATGGTCCAGCTGTTTTCAGTATTTACATGATGGCCTGGTGGGATTAGGGAATTCTCTGGAAAAGTACCCTATTTCTGCACAATTATAATAGATTAGCTGACCTCGTCTTCTGCTTGCACTTCCTCCCCGAGTGCCTCTATCTTGGGCTGGTAACTTTCCAAAGTGCGCAGCCAGTCTTGGTGATGCAGGGTCCGATTGCACCTGATACAGGTTCGTGCGATCCATCATCAAGTCATACGTTCGACAATTCTATTCGTCATGTCCTATGGATTGAAATAATTGACACCATTATTGTTTTAGTTTTGGGACATATGCACCCAACCGAGCGCAATGGTTCATATCGTGTAGGCCTGCTACCCGACAATCATCACACCATAGCGTAGATCCGCTTGATCCTGGTTGCAAGAGGGCATGTTCCCTACTTACCCCTGGGCGTAGTGGGCTAGGTTCTTCGACTTCCATATAATCAGTAAGTAGAGGGCACTGACCCTTTGTGTGACCAAACACTCAGCAACATATACACCAGATATCTACGCAGATGTCTTTTCTTCACTCTTTTCGTAGGTTTTGTATCTCTATGTGCATAGCCCCGAGTTGTTCCTGGAGCTGTTGGACTCCTGCTGAGGTATCCTCCCGTGGAGTAGCTTCTAACTTCATAGCGGCTTCTACAGCTTTCTATTGTGATTCAAAGGTCTACTGATTCATTGGTTTGTGCAGGTGATGTAACAACATGGTGATGAACCAATCCATATGTTGTCTATCATCATATTCGAACCCTCCTTCCATAATTTCATTTTTTAACTGTTAATATGCCTCCCATACTAATTCAAACGCACCTTGTTTGAATTCCTTTGTGTCTTCTACTAACTGGGAATAAGACTTCGGCTTGCGGAATTGTTGCTTTAGAGCATCCTTAATATCCTAAATGGAGGCGGTTCCATTCTTGGAAACATATCACATATACTAATCCAGAGCTCTATCTTCAAATGATAAAGACAGCTGCGCCCTTTTTATTGTATCACTTGCCACGTTCTGCGCAGTCTAGATAGAGTCCGCAATGAACCAAAATCAATCCATTTCCTCATCCCCTACCCCTTTGAAGGTAGGTAGTTTCAAATGCGCAACCATATCACTATCTAGGGATGACGTTATAAGCGAATTCTTACCCTTGTGTGCCCTAGGTGGTGATGCAGCCGGTTCCTTCACCGGGCTATAGGCGGCCCTTCCTCCATCAAGGTTGGTCTGATAATACTTACCACTGCGTGTCGCGCTCCCATTTGGATCAAAGGTCATTCAGTCGGTATGGCTACACAAAATGCTCTTCTCGCACAACAACTTCTTGATCAGTAATGGTAACATCCTCAGAAACTTACCCCGGAATCCTTTGAATAATCGTCGCTCGGCCTTAGAATATGATACAAACTGATCAATGGAAAACTCTGTCGCAAAGCCTCCTAGCACACTATCCACCCAGTGATCCACTGTGCGTGTAATAGTATTATCAGATCTTTCCAGCTGTTCAAGCATATCTAGAGTCCATTGAGTGAATCGCTCATCCTTCTAGCACTTCTGAAATTCTACCAATCGGGCTAGCCACTCCTGAAGCTCAATTGAAAAGGTTACAAAGAATATTTTGTAGCTTTCAGTAAGAAAATACCTATTTCTCCACCTTTCCACTGTTAACTTTTCACTTCGGTTTTAATTTACTACAAACTCCTAGATCTACTTTTCAAAACAATCCCCGATCTCTTTTCCTTCAGGCTTCCAGTATTCTCTTGTCATTACCCGATCCCTTTCTCAGATATCGTTCGGTCCCAGCAACGGAACCATTTGTTGTCTTGAGGGGTCCTGACCCAAGTTCAGCGTGCAAGGTTTGCCAACAAACCCCTATACTATTGGCCCTTTCGGCAGTGACCCACTTGCGTAGGTCACAATCTTGCACGAAGTAGTATCGGTGAGTGTTGGAACTAGGTTTTTGCAGCCTGACAAAGGAAGAGTTAGGCAAGTAGGGCTATGTTCTGTTCATATTAACTTGTCTTTACGTAGGGTTAAATATGTATCCAATTGCATCCATGTGCACTAGATATACGATTATATACTTTTCATAACATCAACACAGCATTACATAACTAGAATAGAATAGGTCTAGATCCAATTCAATACACAGACTTTTGCAACATGTTATAACCAGAGCGGAACAGATCCAATCATTCAATATATATACCTTCACATTGCAAAGACAAAAAATACATAACACAATAATTACCAACAACTTATTCAATAGTACTCACATATTCAGATCTAATAATCCTGCATATTCAGTCATTCATCAAACATTCCTTACAATTTCCTTCCCAACCTGTGCACACAGTAGCAGGGTCCACACACAGCTAGACTAGGATCTCTGTGCACACAGCCAATAGGAGTCTGTTCCTTGAAAACACAAATAGATATCTTACACAACAGATCACATCAATAGCTCATCAAATCCTACCTCTTACAATCCGAAATCCATCTCTATTTATAACAATCTAGCTTTAACATTCCCATGGTTTGCAACCCATGGTTTTCGAACCCCTAGTTTACCCTTTAACCCATTACAATGCGTTCGAGGCTTTGACCCACCCCAAGACCCCTGCGCTATACTAAATATAATAAAAAATAACCAAAATGGACCAGTTTCGTAGCTTGTTAGGAGACCCCATTCCAAAAGATAGTTTTCAGTAAATAATACTTCTATTGTAAGGCCACCTGCTACTCTAGAAAGTAGGACTTTGTGGGGAAGCGAGGTATTGTTGGTGTGAGCCTACAAAGCGAGAGTTCCATATTTTCTCTGTTACCAGGATCGACTCATAAAATTACATGTCGTTACCTGGTTTCTTGTAGATCTAGGGTTTTATTGGAAAGGTGTGTATTGGAAGGTCACCAAAAGAATATTTTAATGGAGGTACATATCTTGGGGCCTGTGAAGGTGAAGGTTAACTCTAACATCTTTTCATCATGGATGGAGATTGCAAGGATGCCTCAATTAATGTGTGATGAAGTAAGGAGGATTTGGCCTAAGGAGATGTATTTTCAGTTTGTAGGTGTAGAGGATTATCTTTGCTTCAGAGGCCATAGAAATATGAAAGTGGTTGTTTATAGTTTAACCAAAAATTCATGGAGTTGGCTTCCCTGCTGTCACAGCCACATGTCTAATATTACATGGATTTATTCCTTTGAACCAAAACTTGATATGAAATTCATTTGAATGCTAATTGTATACATTCCTCTCTCTCCAACTTACAATACTAAACATAATCTATTGCAATAAAATGACTGTTATTGTTTTGATTTTGCTATATTTTGTATTTCTTGAACTTATTTTACAAAATTATAGTGTTTTGTTGAACGAAGTTTAAACTTTAAAATATGAAATGTTAGATTTAGTCAAACAATCTAGCTTTGTATTGGATTTTAGTTTATTTCAGCCATGTCTTGTTATTGAAAATAATTGCTTCGTTTCAGGTCATGATATCCGTAATCTCCTTTTCTGGTATTTTATTTCAAATCATTTATATCCATAAGACCTATTGCTGAGATAGCTATCGAGGTATGTGATCAATAAAAGAATATTTTAGCTATCTTCAGGGATTTATCAACAAAGTTGTTCAATATCTTATGCTTGTTGTTTGACCGATGTGTTATCATGTAGGTTTTGCCTATGTTGCTGTTGGATTCAATGATTGCGGTCGATGTCGTCAGAATCCATTAATAAAAAATTGAAATGGGTTTTTTTAGCTTTTGAGATTGGTCAGTCACCAGATTTTCTTGGATTTCTTATCAATGTACGTGTAGCCAATGCCTGAACTGAAATGTATTTTTTTTAAAGGTGGCAAGAAAAATGCTATTTTCGAAAACAAATCATTTTCATTCACAGCCATCCAATATCTTGATGGATAGATTGGTTTATTTAATTGTTAAACTGAACATTTCAAAATATGCATATTATTGATAATGTTTATTTAATTTCTAAAATCACTAGTTTTATAAATAATTTCGATATATATATATATATATATATATATATATATATATATATATATATATATATATATATATATATATATATATATATATATATATATATATATATATATATATATATATATATATATATATATATATATGTGGTGAGAGAGATGTAAGTCATTCTAATTATTTCACTATTTGATGCAAAGACTATTGATTCTATATGTAACATGAGAGTTCATATTCCACACCTTCGACTCAATGGTCAGATTAAATGGATCAGAGGAAAAAGCATTAACAGATCACCTGAACTTTAGTTGAATGCGCTACAGATGGTTGTGTCAGTTTAAGGAACTCAAACTATCCTAGAAATCACAATGCCTTGTACCAAAGTCATGATTGATTCATTTTCCATTGTATCTTCATGAAAGAGTCGCAGAGTTTAATTTATAAGAAGAGTTTCTCTTAGCCAAATGCTATTCTTATAGATGACCATGTTCATATCAGTCACCAATAATGCAACATGAATAAACCACCTTCTCTATGGCTGAAAGAGTTGCAGAGATGTTATTTTAACCAATTGATGCATGCAAATCCAAATATTTTTCTATGGATATTGATTTGTATTACTTATTTTTATTGCTGTAATAATACAGTCAAAGAAGGATCTGATTTGTTGCTGTAAATGGGTCTGTAGTATATTGTTTTGTTTGGATTGTGATAGCAATCATGAACATTGAAAATCCCTAATTTTTTATCTCTTATCTTTTAATGGCAATGACTTCTGCCTTTTCAACAACTACTTTGAGACGAGTGGTCTAAAAGCTAGCGTGTTTTTACTTTGTGTGCATTGTATCTTCTGCCTATTGAGAGCCTTAAGGGATATCCACTGACCCATGAATGTCTTTGGGTCTCTAAAAGTGAATCCCATAGTTATGAATGTGCCTTTTAGAATCTAATAGTGCACACGTGAAATTTAGTGGTGGTCAAGATTTTTCAAATAGGGTATCATTCAAATCCCAACTAGAGTGCTCCATTTTTACCCAAATCTGTGTTTCATGACAAGAATTGAAAACTGAAAAGAAGTGGAGTAGAGGTTTACATTGGAAACATCAGAAATAAATGTCTAGAGTTAAACTAGACTAAACTGGACTATTTAGAAACTGAACTAGACACTTGGACAGACGGTTTCGACACCTAGCAGGTGGTTGGGATTACATTCTTTAAAACTCCCCTTTAATTACAACCACATAAAAATTTAATTTAGATACCTGCTGTTCTATGTCTCTGCGAGGCTTATAATTTAAAATTGACTTCAACTAGACTTATTTTTCTTCTTCTCTTTTTCTAGATTCTGTAGCCTCTAAATTGTTTCAGATTTTTCGCTTTGTTGTATCCTTCAAACCTCAATTACTTGATTTGTTGGTGCAGGTCTTTTATAGTTCCAGGCTATCTAAGCATGTCTTGGACTTCTTCAAAAATTGACTTGTATGTGAGCTGCTGGCACATATTGTCTTCTGTAGTGCACTTTTCATCATCAATATGCTGCAACATAATATTAGAATAATTTCTTATGTCTTTAGAACTCCAATACCTGAAAATTTCATTGACATGTTCATCATGCATGTCATCTTAAACATTCATATCTATAGCTTCTGTGTAGATCTCATCCAGACATGCTGTTGCAAGCCATGTTTCAATAAACTTTAGCTCTTCTTCATAATCAATCTGTGTACTTTCACACTGAAAATCAATGTTAAAATTAAAAATATTTTTAGAACGACATTCGTTCTGGTCTTTCTTCTTTGCAGTGAGAGCTTTCTCCTGTTGTGTTTCCTTCTCTTCTTCTTGGACTTTATATTTGTTTGTGCTTTCCTTTTGTATACTTCTTTCCTTGCTTCTGAGTCTGCTTCTTTCTCTGTTTCTGCTTTCCCTTTGCAGACTATCTTTATCTCTGTTTCTGTCTCTTTCTTTGTCTCTTTTCCACTAACCTATAATGCTGCAAACAGGTTGTCTTCCACTAACTACAGTGGGGTTATCTCACCAAATAGCATCATGTCGATATCATATTTTTGTTGCATCATCTGCAACCAGTCATCATTAGCCAATAAACCTTGATCAAATTTTGTATCAGCAATATTAGTCTATGGATTTACCATATCATCAGCAAGCTCAGTTTCTAGAATCACAATATCATCATCAAAAATTTGTGTTTCTGGAATCAACAAGTCATCATCAGCAAGCTCTATTGCTGGATTCATCATATTTTTGTTAGCAAGATTTTTTTCTGGATTCAGAATATCTTTGTCAGCAATCCATGTTGTTTCTATCATCAATTTTTCATTCTCTCTCTCTGCTTCTTATGCACTTTATTTGCAGACTTCATCCACTTGTGGCTGTGCACAGTGGGATTCAACAAAATCTTCATTTCGTTTTAGATCTACTGCTATAGATCCACCTTCATCTTCAACTTCAATACTCCATCTTGCACCAAAATAGCTCTCAAGGATATCCCATGCCTCCTTGGTTGTCTTGGCATATGAGATTAGAGGGATAATGTTGCCATCAACAGATTCTTTTATGCATTTCAATGCATAAGCATCTTTTTGTCTGTTTATTTCCATATCTAAAAAGATCTCAAAAATCTCATGTTTTCTCTTTAGCCTCTTGGATTTTCACATGACCTCGTTGCTTGGCTTCCACAAACAGACGAAAATACATATTCTTCAAATACCTTATTTCTAAAAAATACTCTTCCTCAAAAAATTTCCTTTTAAACATCCACTTTCACAAGGCTCTCACAATTTTCAAGTTTATAAAAAAAAAAAAAACTCCCAAAAAAAATTTCTTCTCTCCTTTCACATACCATAAAATCCTTTCACACAAGCTCTTTTAAAAATTCATGGCAAAAAGAATTAAAATACTTTTTTTTTAGATGGGATTATTCCTTTTTTTAAAACCTTAAAATAAAGCTTTTAAAATCCTTTACGAGCCCCTTTTTCCTTTCATAAAGTAGGTTTTAAAATTTTGAAGTTTTGTTTTTTTTAAAAACAACTTTAAAAAAAAAAAATATTTCATTCATATAAAGGGCTTCCTCCTTTTTTATATCATGTGGAGCTTGAAAAAGCTACTTACATGGAATTTCTCAAGCAAAAATTTATTTCAATCATCCACATGCGAATCATGCCATTCATTTTTTTTAATACCCTTGAATACGTTGACCAGCGTAACAAAAATACCTTAACGCAGGTGATTCAACTTTTTGCCTGTGTGTAGCTTAACGCTGGTGATCCACGCTAGTCCTACGTTACCTCCAATCCACATAAGTAACTGATGCTTAACAACACTTTTAGCTTTGTCTCCTGCATTATAACGTTGAGCTTTTTCCTCAAGAAGTGCATTAAGACTAATGCTGAGAAGCTTTAAAAACAACGCCTTACTTAGATGCACATCAAATTAGAAACTCTACTTTATTTTAATGGCTTTCTTCAATTTGTTTTGCCGGTGCCTTAATGAGCTTCGCCTGACTTTTTCTTTCTTCTTTGGCTTCTTTGCACTAGGCATGTTCTAAATTCCTCAAACTTATGTTGCCCTATGAAAGAGTCTTATGTAGGCTTGCCTCTCCTCTCTACTGCTCCAACTTGGCTCTGTTGTTGCTCTCTTGGGAGGCTTGTGCAAGCTAGCTCTGATACCATGACAAGAATTGAAAACTGAAAAGAAGTGGAGCAGAGGATTACATTGGAAACATCAGTAATAAATGTCTGGAGTTAAACTCGACTAAACTGGACTATTTAGAAACTGAAATGGACACTTGAACAGATGGTTTCGACACCTAATAGGTGGTTTTGATTACATTATTTAACATTTCACAGCTCGTGCATGGGATTTTTTCTTAATTATGTGTTTAGATAACCCGAGTCCTGGTTTGATAATCACAGCTAGGGCTTGGGTTTAGTTTATGGAGTCCTCAACCAAAGCATTCTAGGAGCGACAAAAGAATTTTACAAGCCTGTGATCAGGCTTCTTTAAATGAGAAATTGACCTAATTGCATGTGGTATGTGAATGCGATATTATAGAAAAAAACCCCCTTTTTAAAGGCAAATTTTCTGGCTTAAATATATAATTTTTTAGGAAATTTACAATAGAGCTTCAGTTTCTCATTAGTTTAACAAGATAGGACTTGCAAACGACTTGCAATTCATCAGTATCAGGGCATACATGAGATGACAATGGGTCTTACAAGGTCATCGTGATGTCTCTTTCAACAAGAACCTAACCTGGTCCAGTTCACAATCTATTTTCTTTCAACTTGTTTAACTTCTACTCCTAGGGAAGCATTAGATTACAATGTACTATTAGCGTAGGTCAACTCAACCACTGTCCATGGTCAACTCAGACCCCACCATTGAAATATCAACAGAACTTGTTCACCATATGTGCATTAATGCACCTATTTTCCATACAACGGATTGTGGGATCCTTGCAATTGAGGATGATTTTCCCATGTTGGTTTAGAATTTTCTACAAATAGAAGATTTCTAAGAAATAAACTCTCCTATCATAGTCCAAAAACTTAAATTCAATGCTTGATGTTTTCTAGCCTTACAATACCAATTGTAGGATGATTCACCTAGGTTGCCTAGGGTTTTTCTGCTAGAGTAATTGATTTAGAATAAGTAAAATCAAGGCCATCATGTGGCATTATTACATAGTTTAAAGTCATATTTTTGTAGTTTCTATCATTTATTTTGAATGATCAATGGGTGATTCCCAAAATCGATTAAAGAAATTCTATTGAAGCAATGTTTCCCAAGTTGAAAAGGTAGAAAATGAGTGTGATTTTGACAGGTAAAGAATGTTCTATTCTTTTGCAACACTTATTTGGTAAGATGAAATGTAGTTCCTAAGAGTTCAGGGAAGAAATCAAATCGAGGTTTTGGTTTAAATTCCTCTCTATGTGTTTACTTAATTCCTGGTTATTTTCAAGACGGTCATTAATTACGGATAGTTGTTGGGTCAATGTGTATATTTGTAGGATCCCTTTACAAAGTACCAAATTCCCATAAAATGGGAACCCATTTTACCTATGTACCTCAACTTAGTTTCAACCTTTCCATTCAACCACAAGAACTTGTGGATTGCATGGTCATGACTCAAATGTAATATTTATTTTATGGGTCAACATTATCTAAATGGGTGCCAAATGAGAAGCTAATTTTTCTTGAGTCTTATTTTCCCAGAAAGAAATTAAAGAGGGTATGGCATCAGTGTAGCTCAAGTTGTTTTGACATGGTTTAAGCATGTTGCATATTTATTCTAAAGAGGGTATGGCATGAGTGTAGCTCATGTTGTTTTGACATGGTTTAAGCATGTTGCATATTTATTTCACCATTTAATTGATGTGAATGTGTAATTAAAAGTTTGGTAATATTTAAAAGTGATTTATAAGCATGTTTAAATCATGCTAGCACAATGGATGAGATTGTATTTATTACTCTTATCTTACAAAATTCCAAAATTAGAATTAAATGAAGTTAGATATTTTTGAATACTTCACTTGCAATGATTTTTTTTTCTTCTTACTGATCTCTTTTATTCCAGCATCTAGATTGGACAAAGTACTTAGTGTATAAGTATGATTTGCTAATATATAGACAGGCTTACAACACAAACATAGATGGTAACTCACAACATCATATAAGAGTAGTGGCCAATTTGTGATTTGTGAAAGTTCATATATTAATTGTCCTCAAGTTAAAGCTCCTTACCTATGAATTTTATTGTTATTGTCACTCGGATATTCATGATGTCCTTCATGGGATTTTCAACTTTCCTTTCATGTGTAAGAACTTATCAATTCCATGGGACATGACGATATGCAATATTTATTTTGGTATGTGAGAATCACCTAAATGGGTGCAAAAGGAGAAGCTAATTTCTCTGGAGTCTGTAGTTGTTCTAAAAGAAATTAAAGAGGGAATGGAATGAGAGTTGCATTGTTTTGACATGGTTTGAAGCATGTTGCATATTTAATTTACCAATGAATTGATTAAAGTGAGTGAAATATATGTTGGGTAGTATTTTTAAAAGTGATTTATGGGCATGTTGTGAATGAAAGGTGTCATTAGACTTTAAAATATGCTATCAGAATGGATGAGATTGTACCTATTATTGATCTATTATAAAATTCCAAAAGTATAATTAAATGAAATTAGAGATTTGTTGATACTCCACTTGCAATGAATAGGGAATGGAATGAGAGTAGCTCACTTTGTTTTGACATGGTTTGAAGCATGTTGCATATTTACTTTACCATTGAATTGATTTAAATGAGTAAACTATATGTTGGGTAGTATTTTTAAAAGTGATTTATGGGCATGTTGTGTATGAAAGGTGTCATTAGACTTTAAAATATGCTAGCAGAATGGATGCGATTGTATTTATATTGATCTCTTATAAAATTCCAAAAGTAGAATTAAATGAAGTTAGAGATTCGTTGATACTCCACTTTCAATGAATTGTTTTCCTTCTTACAGATCTCTCTTCTTGGAACATTTAGATTGGATATAGTACTTAGTGTGCAAGTGTTATTTACTAATATATAGGTAGGCCAACAACAGAAAATTATATGGTAACTCACCATATCATATAATAGTAGTGGCCAATATGTGATTTTTAAAAGGTCAGATATTTATTTTCCTCAATTTAAAACCCCTTACCAATGAATTCTTTTGTTATATTCACCAATATCTTAAGGATTTCCTTCTCTAAATGTAAAATTTTGTGTTGAAAAGTATTAGTGCCCCAGTTGCATGGTAAATAATGTACGAGTTAAATCTTATTGTGAATGCTGAGACAAGTCAATATAGTTGATTTGAAGATAGATAAATGTTTGGCACCTCGTGGGTGGAGATCACGTCTATCCTTGAGCTCTTAGAATGTTTTGGGAGGTCAAACAATGAAGGTTTCCTTAATGTTGGCAGAAACAATAGACTTGGAGCACCTCCATCAATAAACCCATCAAATGTGATGAAAATACAGTTCACACCAGAAATTAGTTATGTGACATCAAATCCTCGAGCTCAACTTGGCTTGTTTACATATGAAATTAATAGCCATAGAAGGGATCTATTATCCAAGTGTTCAATATATGATTTCGAAAGGCAGGTTATGTTTAGAAAAAAGAGACAAAGGAATCAAAGTACACAAATGTTACCTTTGTCTTATGTTGATTCTGTTTTATTCATTATCTGATTCCGAAAGGAAGGCTTTGTTTAGGAAAATGAGACAAATGAACCATAGTACACCAATATTACCTTTGTCGTCTATTGGTTTTATGTGTTATCTAACCCTCTATATTCTCTTTCTCATAGTGTGAGCTCAAATCCCTACCATAGACACAAATTGATCATTAGTCTCTCTTATGGCCAAGTCTCTCTCTGTAATCCTGGATCATTTTCAACTATTTCAAACATCAATGTGGATAATATTCTTAGTTTTTAATCTTTACTGAATGTTATTGCTCTTGAGAAGCCTACATCAAACCCAAATTTTGCAAATAATCATGCTTTCATTCTACTACCAGATGCTGGTAGTGTGGGCATATATAATTCTAAAATGGATGAATACCAAGAAGGGATTCGAAAAGAAGTTGGAGAGAGAGCTATTCAGTGATAATGATGATGATTTCATTGTGAGTGCCCTTATCCCTGAGCAAAGAACTCACCTTTATCATGAGTTGGTTGATGCCATAGAAAATATTCTATCAGAGGAAGTTATTCTTTATTCAACCATTTCAGGTGATTCACATGGTTACCATAACAACAACAAGGAAAATCCAACAAGTCGAACTAGTATAAATTAGTTAGAAGATCACAAGCGCTCATTTTCATCATAGAATATTGTCTTGACATCAAATCCTCAAGCTCAAATTTTCCCATTTACATATGTGATTCATCACAGAAAAAGGTAACTACTGTCCAAATGTTCATTATCTGATTTCGAAAGGTAGACTCTAGTTAGGAAAACGAGACAAGGGGACCACAATACACCAATATTAACATTATTATATGTTGGTTTTATTGTGTTATCTAACCTTTAAACTTATCTTTCTTAGAGTGTGAGCTCATAGCCCTAACATAGACACCAACTAAGCATTATTCCTTATTATATCGAAGGTTATCTATGTAATCCTACATCATTTTCAACTATCTCAGAATTTAATGTGGACAACATTCTTAGTTTTCCATCTTTACAAAATGCTACTATTCTTAAGAAACCTGCATCAAACTAGAATTTTTGCAAATAATTATTCTTTCATTCTACCAAAAATTAAATCACCATATGCTCACAATGTGGCAGTATATAGTGCTAAAATGGATGAATACTAAGAAGATATTTGGCACAAGATGCAGGCAGTTGGAGAGAGGGATAATTACTGATAATGATGATGCTTTCATCATGAGTGTGCTTGGCCCTAAGAAAAGAGGTCACCTTAATCATGGGTGGGTTGATTCCATTCAAAATATTCTATTAGAGGAAGCTATTCTTTATTTAGCCATTTCAGCTGAATCGTAGGGTTACCATAACCACAACAACAACAAAAAATCTGACAACTCAAGATAGTAGATCCCATATAGAAGATCAAAAGAATTCATTTTCATCACAACATACTAGATTGAATTACCTAAAGAGGATAGTGTTGTCATGACTTCACTAAATAGGATGGTGTTGGAAAAAGACTAGGACAAAGTGATTTGTAGAGTAAAATGGCATATGTATATTTATACTGGATTTGTTAGGAACATACACTGACGTTGCAATATTATGGTTTTATCCTCTAAATGATCCTATCATTGTCAAAATGGGTTATTCCATTTAAATAAAAAGGATCAAATATGGTTGTTTTATCCTCTCAATGGTCCCATCACTGTCAAAATGGGTTATGCCTTTCAGCTAAAAAGTCTCGTTTAGAGTACCTTCTACAAAACCTTCATTAATGACCATAAGTTTTAGGCCTATACTATTTTATAGTAGATTTTTCATCACATATAAAACCTCCATGAACATACCTAGTACTTCTATTGATTTAAACTACAAATGAAGTTTTATTTTCGGCTCTGTAATATGTAACACAACTAATTTGTGAAAAAATCATGACTTAGGTATGGTCAAATTTGGGCTTATTTTGACCAAATTTGTTGCCTGATATTTTTTGGGATGTTATGATATTAGTGTCAAAAGAAGAAAATATGTTTACAAATTGATGAAATCTTTAGATCCCTAAATTTCTGATCTAAGTGCCCAATGAAGAAAATATGTTTACAGCGTGATGAATTCTATAGATCCTTCTATAGTGTTATTTGTTTATCCAGTCCAAAAACCCTCATATAGGAAAAGAAAAAAATAAATAAAATAAAGAGGCCTGGGTGGAAACCTCCATGAGGTATCGAAGGCCAACTCCAGGATGGAAAACCTCTCTGAGGCAGTGCTGGAGAAAAAAAGAAGAAGAATAAAAGATACTTGAGTGAAAACCTATATGAGTCTCCCAGGGCAAGATTGAGGGTTGAAAACCTCTTCTAAAGAAACCTACTTGTCTTGAGAAAAAATTGAAAAACTGAAGAAGAAGAAAACACAAGAGGATTAGATAACACCAAAAATTCTAACACTTTTTTTCTATCTTGCAGAGTTATGAATAGAGGCATGTTATGGTCACAAATCAAATAAATTATCCCATATTCTCTTCACTCCCTATCCAACACCATCACTCACCTCTTCAATCCTCTCCACCATCCTATGAGCCCAAAAATCAAAATTTACCCTTTCTATGTGGTGTTACAGGAAGTTCTTAAAAGCTACAGGAAGTCTTGTAGTGGTAGAGGAAGTCCTGAAAAACTACAGGAAGAGAGACCGAGGGAAATGATAGTCACCAAGGGTCATATGATATCAAACAATTTCACTAAGAGGGTGTCCCCACCTATACCTACCATCTCACTCAAACACATTTTTCTCTCAAACCCTTCATTTTGTCACATTTGTAAAAATAAAAAACACATAGCTCCTTCACATCATTTTTTTCAAGGCCACACCATGGTCTTAACATCTTGTCACCATACTAAGGCCTTGACACACCATTACCTCATCACCTCATGCATGTTTGAGACCCAGAAACTACAAAGAAGAGGGTACTATAGGAAGATCGATATGTTCCTTTAACAGACCTATGTAAGCACTAGAAAATATCTATAATTGTTTTTGAACATCCAAGGAGACATGTAAGGCTTGTGAGGCGACTCTGAATAAATCTCCACCAACAACATATACTTTAAGCCTCATCAAGCTACCTGCAAACACTACAAAAAATATAGTTAAGCACCTGAAAAATAATTGAGACACATAACAATGAACTCAGGAACTAAATAAAACTCTTTTGATGCCAGTCCAATGGTCCATCTCCAACATGGAAGGCCCTGTGAAAATTTTACAAAGAGGTAAGGCTTAGTTATGGCACTCTCTCACCCATTCCCTATGGATAATTTCCTAAACGAATGAATGTCAAAGAGGAAAGGTTTAATAAGATGAAGGTGGCCAGTTAACATGGCCACCCTCGATGAGTTTAACTAAAAGTGATTGAAAGAGTTCTCATGCAATGTGGAGTTGTCACGTCATTTGAAATAGGATCAAAAAGAGTGGGTTTTGATTACTAGGAAGAGGAGAATGATCAATTTAAGTGGGGCCAACGGTTAAATGAGGAAACCTTGTTTGAGGGACACTCAGCATAGCACACCAAAAAAATTAAAAAGAACATATAATGTACTTGATCATGCTTCCCTTTGCATATTTACTCATTAGAAGAATCGTTAGAGAGAGGAAAAATCTGGTAAGCCACTGAGGAGCTTCAAACCTCGACCTACTACTGCTATACGATAATGGTACATAAAAACCTATAATTTCTATAGGAAGGCTGAGGAGTGCTACAGGAAGGTTGATGTGGTATATGTAAGAAAGAAAGGGGTTAATTTGGTTCAAAAAAGTACCACCTTCATCTCGAAGCATCATTTACAAGAGGTAAGTGGCCACCACCTTCATATCTCCATCATAATTTCACAAAATTTCTCCTAAAAATTCTGCAATTAGTAGTAATAAACATGTGAAAATTAATACGGTAAGTGTGAATGAAGTAGGGGTTAAAAAACCTGAATTAAAGTGATAATAGTTTTGTGACCCCCTGTTACCATTTAATTTAACACTAATGACATAAAAGGAGCAGCTTTACTTCACTAAGTCAGAGACATCACGAATAAATGGGAGGTGGGTTTAATAGAAGAGAACCTTCAAACATTAAGAGAATTCAATTGCACCCTCCCGTGGTAGATATATTTACGAGGAATCAATGGTTAGGCTTGTTCAAACTACAAAGAGGATATGATGATGTCATATATTTTTAATTACAATGGATTTAAAATCACAATCAGATACCAGTGCCATCACTCTGCTCAGAGGATTACTCATAACCATAAGTCCTGAAGTGATCAATGGAGTAACCACACTGCCTCTAGGTATCAAATGGATTAGAGAATAAAAAGACACTAATGCCACTACGAAGAATAATTTATTTATTTCCAAGGAAAAACTTATGGAAGATAAGAATGGGGTGAGGAGAGAAAGCTTACATTATCCATGGGATGAGGTAGCTTATCACAATTTGAAATACATCTCCTGTGAAGGTAGGATATTGATATAATATTAGACTATTTCATGAGGTCATATTCAAGGCATATTTTCCTTTAACCCAGAGATTTAAAATACCCTACTTCCCCCTCCAATCCATCAAGTAAATGAGCCAAAAAGTTAGACAAGGAAAGAATCAGCGCTTAGTGCATCATTTCCTAATAAAATTGATAGCAGAAGATGCCCTCAAAAAGTTAAGAATTCTTATTTAATTGTTGAATTTTATAGAAATGGACAAAGATACACTGATACGGACCCCAAGAATCACTCCTATGCAAACCCTTGCATCTAGCCTTAGGGGTAAGGACACCATAACATAGGAAGAATAAATAGAGATGAAAACATAGGAAGAAAAAGTAGAGGAGGCAGAGGCAGAAGGAAGAGATAATGAAGAAGAAAAGGATGAAAAATTAGAAGAGAAGGCCTTGAGTCCCAAAAATACCATTTAAACAAAGATAACAATAATATCCCATAAAAACCCTATTTTGTCACGAGGAAACACTAAATATTAGGTAGCTACCACTCTAGCGACCTTGGGCACCCCTGTGAAATCTAAGAAGAAAATACCAAGACAAAACCCTCTTTAATTTAATACAAGGAAAAACACTAGGGTGAAACAAGGAAGACCCCATACTCCAAAATAAGTCCCAATTAGCATTGAGGAGCCCCCCAACAAGAAAAAGGAGGTGGGGCTAGAAGAGGGAAAAACTGAGGAGGTCACGTCCCCAAAGGACAAACCTAAGACTCCCATATCCTATGTGAGGATGCCTACCACTATAGCATCATCCTTAAAGCAGCTAAAAGTACCCATAGACATCCAAAGAGTAAAGGGGTGTGCTACAGGAAAACCATAGCATGGTATAGGAAAAATAGAGCATGCTACGGGAGAAAAAACATTAGTACATGAAGAACAAACATTGCTACATGAAGAAGAACAAATTTTACAGTAAGTGGAGAATTCACGTAAAGAGGAAAAAAATGCACACATAGAGGGTCAATAGGTGCAAGAGGAAGAAAAAATTGTATAACATCCACATGAGGTAGTAGCCTCCCCAAATTTTTTTTGAAAAAGACATCATAAAATTTCAAGAACCTACCACACAACCTAGTCTGGGATATTACTACAGGTTCATTAAGGGAGGGAGACTGATCTCTGAATAGTCCATAATCCCCCTCCTATATGAGTTGCATATAGAGAGAGGGGACACCAACAAATGGATGCATATTTCCAAGTCCAATAATGTTGAATATGTGGGGTTGATGGAGGAAAGAATCAATGAAATGGGGAAGGAAATATTTGATGTAATACTTAGGGAATAATTGGTGAAAGAGAAATTACAAGCAAGACAAGAAGACAACATGAAACTCAAGGAGAAGCTACAACAGAAGGTCACCCAACTTGCCATTATGGAAAGTATTTTCATAGAGGTCATGCATTACAGACAACCTTCCAAGTCTTATGTAGTTTGTTTGAGGAAACAATGGTTGCAATTTCAAATAAGGACCTTAGCTCAACATGGTTCTCTACCCTTTCAAAACAAAAGACAATTCATTGGTTTTTGCAAGAAGTCTAGTGTGTGATAAAGGGCTAGGATTGATGAATTATATATGCAAAACCTTATTTTTACTGATATGAACAATTGGGACACCAATTCCAGATTGGGTGACATGGAATTACTGGCCTTAGCATCCTAGTTATCAAATGAATAAGAAAGAGCAGCAAAGGTTAAAGAGAGTTATGGAAAGAGAATAAAGATAGAATTTTCAAATTAGAACATAGCTAATGAGCCCTAGGGGAATCATTACCAGTCATCAATTGATCTCAAATGATGTTGTGTTTGCACCAAGTTATATTGAAACATAATATTAGACCATATCACATTTTGATGATACATGCATATTTCTAGGAGAAAATTTTTTGGAGGTATGCCAAAGGAGATGGCATACTTTACCACTTGTTTTGTAGAATATGGAGTACCAAAATCCCGAGAGACTAAAAATTTCCTTAGAAAAGACACCCTTTTATAATAGAGCTATGGAAGGAATAAAAATCCAATGGATAGGTTTTAATCTCAGCCCACCTTTACTATCCGGGCTTCATGAAGGGATAGATCAAACATTGGAACAAAAGGAGGGAGTTGAGGAAAAAAATAATGTAGGGTTCAACCCGCCAGAAGGCACTCCCTTTGGGCTGCCTTGGGATGTTAGGGATTTTATGAGGTATTTGAAGGATATCAACAAAGAGGATCGAGTTTCTCAGAGGATGAGAAACCATTTCAGTAGGGGGTGATGATGAGGCTCATCAATAGGTACATTTTAAAGGGTTACAATGCCATATTTCAACTTATTAATTGTCTCTCTCTCACATGTTTTTACATTTTTCTCATATTATGTCTACTGAGAAAGGTGTAAGCGATTTGTCATGAATTGTAACCTAATATGATTTAGTTGCAAGGAATAAAGCCATTTTTTAGTCAATTTCCATGTCACGGCTCAGAGTAGATAAAAACAAGAAATTGTAGGAGGGTTTTCCACCTCCTTAACTCCATCGATAAGCCTAATATCACACCTAATATCCCTCTCATCAGCTTGAGGTCAAAGGAATCTAGGTAAATAGACGTTAAGGAGGATCCAAGATCCACTCTTCTCGAGACCAAGGAGACCATATTCCTAATTTTTAGGGAGATGTTGGTGCTAACCATATGTATAAATAGGCATGAATAAGAGCTCATGTTAGGATTCAAAATCTATAGGAATATATATATAGCTCTTGAGCTTAGATTAGTATTATTTTTTGATGATCACATGATGTACTAGATTTTTTATGCAATGATAATGACAAGTTATTTTTTCTTTCACTGATTTAGTTTCAGAGGGTTGATGATTTTTAATTAGGGTCCAATCCATTTTCTAAGTCCCTCTTGTTTATTTTTGTACCCTCTTTTTATGCTTCAGTACTTTTTTCAATTTTCTTGCATTTTGGTAGCAGTAAAAAATATCAAAATTGGGCTGGAAACCCCTCTTTCTCACCTCTCTCATGGGAGCTTGAGGAGAAGGACCTCCAACCATAACAAAAAATTAAATTTCTTATGATTCCTTGGAAAATTTAAATAGTGTTAATCTTGTTCATCATGAGCTTGTTGTAATTTAGAAGTTAAATTTCTTGTTTAGGTGATATTTAAGCAAAGGTTAAGTAGATTTTTGTTTGAACTCAAATTTTCCAATTTTTAACATATTAGTTTGTTAATGATCAATGCATGGATGTATGTAGTATTTTTAGTACCATATATATCTACAGGAAAAGGACCCCTTTCATCACTATCATCTTGGAATTAATCCTTCTTCCCTCCAACCTTCCATTCTGCCACCAAAACTCTATTTTGAGAAATCATCTTCATGGCCATTGTGAGAAACCCTATTAGTGCAAAATAGGTCCTCTAGGATCCCTGAGATGGGTTGGAGGTGTTGGTAACCTTCCACTCACCCGATTCCACATTTTCTCACCTTTCCATAGTTTCCCCTCATTATTTTCACCCTTATATCCTTCTTGACCTATTTCCTATAGCATTTCAGGACTACATTTAACAATATAGGGATCATGTAGTAGCTTCTTGTAGCATCATTGTATGCCACCATTCCCACTCCATATTTTATCCTTGTTGGAATTTTAACCTATAATAGGTTTTAATTGACACCCAACTCTTAGTTCATGACAATAATATACCCTAGGTCACTCCAAAACTACTTTATTCCTTGCTGCAAAATATAGTAGTCATTAATGTTTTATTTCATCACAACATTAGAAGACTAGTAAGCATTTTTCATACAAGTAAAATTTAGTGAAATAGTAGATATAATTTAATTTATGGTTTGAAGAAGTGTGTGAAGATAGAATAGTTCTCTTATTGCAAAATCATTGATAGTTAGATGAATGAGTTCAACCTAGCATAATTTTCTTTTTTGTAACTAGGTTAGTTATTCATGATTATTTTTCCATACCCATTGCAATTAGAATATACATAACCACTCTCTATCTTATATTAGAAGTATCTCTCTACATTTGATTAGTTAAATTTCACTTTAACCTAATAGGAAGAATGGCATCGAAGTACTATTGATCAAAAGACCTAGTTGAGGGTGCCATGAGTAGAATCCATTTGTTGTGCATATAGAATTTTCACCTAGAATATTCCACAAACCATTGGTTGATAATTAGAGTTGAGTATCCTCTAGGAGTTGCAGCACTCTTGGTGCAATACTAGGCTAACCACTAGTTCCAACTGTTGCAGGAATTAGTAGGAGGTTAGAAATTGGGTTGTTTCTTCATGTGTTCAACATGATAAATGATGATTCAATCATAAATAACTTATGTATGTCAGATCTAAAAGTTTCCCAGTTGAGATTGGAGTTCAAGGGAAGTGTACTATCAGTGGTAAAATTATCTGAATTGTACAGGTGGTGCATGCGGTCAAAGGAAGGCCTATGATGGATTATGCAGTATTGGATGCAGAATTCCCTAATTAATATGGACTAATTACCAAAATGAAACAATGCAATGAAATTGGGACTTGGGAAAGAAAAACTTTGGTTAAGTATCATCCTAGGATTTTCTAGGAAGTAGTGAGATAGATAGAGATAATGAAAAGGTTTCTAAGGCTTGAGAAAAGTATTATAATATTCTCATATTTTCTAACTAATGAAGTATACAGATTGGAGGGGGTTTTATCTGTGTATTTGCCCAGAAAATCATTGTGTAATCTTTTGACTATATTCTTTCTCTTTTATTCTTCATTTGCAATCGTTTGTTGTTTCCACAATTGTTAGTGTAGATTCAAGTCTATTATTTTAGTACATTGCAATTAATATTTTGAATCTACAAGGAATTTTGACATAGAGGACTAGGAGAATAAACTAAAGACTCTTTCATTGTAAAAAAATGTATTGATATCACTTCCCTTGAGATACAATTCCCAGATATCTTCCATATAAGTAACCAAGGAATTGACCAAAATGACAATGGAATAATTATATTTCACCCTTAAAACATAAGAAATGGAAATAAATACAAAATATAGCTAGTTTAGGAGAGAAGAACCCTTTAAAGCCTTGGAGAATACAAGAAACGACAAACTCAAGTTACAAAGAAGACTAGGTGATGAAGAAGAAGTGAATCTCATTAGAAAGATCAAGAGGGAAATCAAAAAATTTGAAAGTATGTTCCCCTTGAAAATTTTCAATTGTGGTAAAATAGGTCATTAGGATAAGAGATTCTCTTTTGGGGAAAATAAAATCTCCACAGGAAAATTATTTTTTTAATGAAGATAATAGTTTTACATATGAGAGTGACAGAAAATAAGGGAACACAAGAGAAGTTATTTTCATAACCCAAGAAACCCAAAATAATGTTCATGATTACATGACTCATATGTATAAATAGAAGAACAAAACATGAGAGTGAATTCTCTTTTTGGACTTATAAATGATTCAAGCACTAAACAAGAAGATGCAGTTCTTAAGGAAAACTTGAAGAACAATGAAAAATAAAATCACATGGTATTAGGTCCCTATATTACTAGTGTAGTCCCTTATTGTTGTTAGTGTAGCCCCCTTATTTTTATTTTTGTAACCCTGTAACCCTAATTTTGTTGTTGTTGTGCACTTACATTATTATTGTTAGGTTGACTAGGATTATATTATGACCCCATGGACCCCGATATACAGAAGGAGGTTTATTCATTTCTATCATCCAAGAATTTTTCATTTATGTAATGTGAGAGAGGTTACCCCTTCGAAGTGGCTTATTTCTGTGGCATTGATATCTATTTTCTTCTATTTTTGGAGTTGGTTTCATAACATTTGGTATCACAAATTTGGATTCTAGGGTTTTGCTGCTCCAAACAGGTCATCGTGGAATTTTTTTTTCTACGAAGTTTCAGAAGATCATCATAACTCTCTCTTTGAGAATCGGATTGGAATTATATAAAAAGTGGTTGAGATTACATGGAATTTAGTTTTCTGTGCATCAATTTCATAGCCAAAGGAGGAAACTGTGACACATGGCACACCATACAATTTCGATCTACTTAACCAGTCCATAATTAGGTCATTATCAGAGATTGGACATAAATTTTCCTTGAAGAATCCAAATCAGCTCATACCTATGGAATTTGAAAGAATATTCATAGGGCTACTAGAGCACCGAATTTCAGATATTGAAAATCCAAAATAATAGAGATAATTCAGTTTCAATATCGAGATCCTCAAAATATAGAAAAATTTGTGTATTGGTATCCGAATTGCATATTTATTCTTTGAAAAATAAGTTTGAATTGATTCCAAGGGAATATTGTAGAATAGATATCAGTTTTGGGTTCTAAAATTCCCCCTAAAAATAATTCAACACCCATTAAGCCTTCATAAGGCTCTACTATGACTCATGAAGACGAAGAAGTGCAACATGACATATAAAAAATACAAGATCAAGTACACCAAATTTCGCTCTCGTAAAGAGCAGAAAAAATGAAATGGAAGTTTTGAAGAAAGGCGTGGATGCTATGATGGATGGTTTGAAGAAAGGCTTGGAAGCTAAGATGGATGGTTTGAAGAATGTCATGGAAGCTAAGATGGATGAGATGGAAACAGGCGTTGAAGTTCAGATGGATGACATGGAAGCTAAGATCGAAAAAATGAAGAATGATCTAAAAGAAGATGTGGAAGGTTTGACAAATTTGATACAAGAAATGTTCCCTAATCATGAAAATATAGTATAGGAAACTCATTATGAGAACAAAATAAATGCTATTCGTGATTTCATAAACTCTAATGTTGGATGGAAGACTCACCATATTCCAAAGATCGATATGAGGATGTTTGATGGCAAGGATCTCGTAACATGGATGCTACATATGGAGAAATATTTTGATCTCAATAATGTGCAAAACACACAAAAGGTACACATTGCAACTTTATATTGAGAACAAAATACATTTGTATGGTATTGCTAGATTTTATCCCATAAAAAAATTGTTACTTGGTAAATTTGTATGGAGGAAATGATAACACATTATGAGGATACAAATAACAACACTTTTTCTAATCAAATGATAAATCTCAAACAATAGGGTTCAGTGGAAGAGCACATTGAGGACTTCAAAAAATTGAATATAAGGGTAACTAATATTCCAGAGGAACACAGGATTGGTGTCTTCATAGCGAATTTAAAGGATAATATCCAACATGAGGTTCACGTTTGGGAACTTGATTCCTTGGAGAAGGAATTTAGGTTGGTAAGAAAAATTGAATGAAAAATAATGGCGACAAGGAAGCCTGCCACTCACATCTATAAAGATGGAAGTGGTGCTACTCCTATACTTCTACAACCTACAAACTTGACACCACAGCATTTGGAAGAAAAAATAGAAAAAGGGATTTTCTACAGTTGAGATTGAAAATACACTCAAGGTCATTAGTGTGCTAAGAAGAAATTATTTTACATAGATTGTGAAGAGGAGGAAGAAAATGAACAAGAAAATTCAAAAGAAGAGGATATACACCAGGAACCAACCCTATAAGAAGAATAAATGAGTCCGACCATATCGTGTAATGAATTGGCAGGAATTACCGCTCCTCGAACTCTCAAAATATAAGGACATATGAAGAAGAAAAAGGTAATAGTGTTGATTGATTCGGGTAATACCCATAATTTTATTCATTGTAAGGTAGCGAAGGAGTTGAATTGTTTCTTATACATAGCACTAGAATGTCAAGTGATGGCTACAAATGGAGGAACTATAAATTTCTCTGGAAAATGTCATAATATCAAGCTAACCATGGTAGGTGTTGATGTTGTACTAGGAGTACAATGGTTACAATATTTGGGGGTGGTAGCTTTTAGTTTTCAAGAGCTTTTCTTGAATTTTTTTTAGAAGGAAATGAAGTTGAATTACGGGATATCATAGGGAAGACAGGAAAGATAATAAACTGTAGTGTCATAACAAAGCTTTTGAATAAATAACAATGAGGCATAATTGAAAAATTATGCTCAGTAGAAGTTCCAACACCAAAATCATCTATTTCTCTATATCTCCAAAAAGTCTTGGAAAATCATTTCAAGGTGTTTGAAACTCCCAAAGGACTCCCACCTATTCATGATTATGATCATGCTCTTCATTTGATTCCAGGAAGTGTTCCTCCAAACATCAATCCTTATAGATATCCTTATGTCTAAAAGAGTGAAATTGAACGTATGATTGCAGAAATGTTAGAGGGTGGTATAACTCAACCTAGTCAAAGTTCTTTCTTTGATCTAGTAGTATTGGTGAACAAGAAGGATGGATCATGGCGCATATGTTTGGATTATAGGGAGCTCAATAAGCTCACTATTAAAGATAAATTTCCCATTCCTGTGATTGATGAATTATTGGATGAATTACATGGAGAAATTTATTTTACCAAGTTGGATATTCATTTAGGATATCATCAAATTATAATGAAGATTGAAAATATTCTAAACACAACATTTATAACTCAATAGGGTGATTATGATTTTTTTTTCATGCCTTTTGGCCTTACCAATGCACCTTCTACATTTCAAGGGTTGATGAGTTCCATTTTCAAATCCTTCCTTAGAAATTATGTGCTAGTATTTTTTGATGATATACTAATCTACAACAGGTCTTGGAAGGATCATGTTAAACATGTTGAAAAGGTGTTCAAACTATTAGAGGATAAACAATTATATGCAAAAACATCCAAATGTTTATTTGGATTACAATAGGTGGAATATCTGGGTCATATTGTATCTCACGAGGGCGTTAAGGTAGAACCTAGCAAAATTAAAGCCATTAAGGAATGGAAAGTCCCCACAACCATAAATAATTTGAAAGGATTTCCCGAGTTAACATGGTATTATTGCAAGTTTTTTAAGGATTATGGGAGAATAGAAGCACCTCTAACAACATTATTGAAGAAATATGTATTTTCATGGACTCCTGAAGCAGCTAATGCCTTTTAACATCTTAAAGAGGAAATGTGCCTAGCACCAGTCTTAGCTATGATAGACTTCACAGAAACCTTTATTATGGAATGTGATGCCTCAGGAAATATAATTGGTGTGATTTTAGTGAAATAAGGAAGAACCATTGCTTTTGAAAGTTTTCCAATCAAAGGAAAGTATTTACATAAAGATGTTTATGAGAAGGAAATGTTAGCAATACTACATGCACTAAATAAATGGAAACCTTACCTAATTGGAAGACACTTCAAGGTAAAAAGTGATCATGATAGTATTAAACACTTTTTGGAACAAACAATATCTTCAGAATAGCAGCAAAAATGGGTCACAAAGATGTTGGATTATTAATTTTAAATCATCTACAAAAAAGGGAAGCTAAATGTTGTTGCAGATGCACTCTCAAGAAAGATTGAAGAGGTGGAAGCATTGATTTATTCCATTTCTATTATCAAACTAGATTGGACAACTAAAGAAAGGGATTAATGGAAGAAGGACGAAGAAGTGTGGGCACTCATTCAAACATTGCAGCAAGATCCTAGTACATATGATACATTTAGTTGGAAACATTATTCCTTATGGTACAAATATTGCTTATATATTTGAAATAATTCCCAACTAAAATAGAATATTCTTTTGGAATTGCACAGTTCTCCTTTAGGAGGACACTTAGAATTTTTAAAAACTTACCACAGGGTGAAGAAATATTTTTTTGGGATGGACTTAAATCTGATATTAAAAATTTTGTGGTGGAATGTTTGGTTTGCCAGCAAAATAAAGTTGAGAAAATTAAGACCCCTGGTCTTCTAAAACCATTATCCATTTCAATTCAACATTGGGAGGATATTTCAATGGATTTTATTATAGGTTTACCTAAGTCGGAAGGAAAGAGTGCCGTCATGGAGGTAGTTGATAGACTTACCAATTATGCTGCACACTTTTTTTCATTATCTGATAAAAAAACACAATGAGTCAAGTAGTTACCTCTCATTGAATGGGTGTATAACACTTCCTTCCATATTGCAACAAAAATGACCCCCTTTATGGCACTTTATGGATATCATCTACCATCCATGACAACATCTTTAAGAGAAAATTTTAAGGTTCAAGCAGTGGAAGATCACATCGAGCATCAATAAGAAATTGTCCAACTCTTAAAGGATAACCTAAACTTGGCACAAAATTGAATGAAACAACAGGCATATCAACATCACAACGAGAGAATTTTTGATATAAGATACTGGGTATTTTTACGGCTACAACCATAGGAACAAATTTCCCTCAAGCAAGCTAAGAAGGATAATAAATTATCACCAAAGTACTATGGTCCTTACAAGGTGTTGTAAAATATTCGTACTATGAAATACAAATTGGAGCTTCCTTCTTCTTCGTGAGTGCATCAAGTTTCATGCTTAAAGAAGGTTATAGGTGAAAAAATTCCAGTTCAAACAATATTTCCAAAACTTGATGAGGAAGGAAAAATAATTTTGGAACCTGAAGCAGTCAAGGAAACAAGAACTAAACAAATATGAAATTGATCAATTTCGGAGTATCTCATCAAGTGGAAGAACTTACCCACTGAAGATTCTACATGGGAGGATGACAATTTTATACAAAAGCACCCAGATCTACTCAAGAGATGAGAATAACATATTTTTGAAGGAGAGGGGCATTTTAGGTCCCTATATTACTATTTTAGTCCCTTATTGTTGTTAGTGTAGCCCCATTATTGTTATTTTTTTAACTCTGTAACCCCAATTTTGTTATTATTGTGCCCTTACATCATTATTGTTAGGTCGGCTAGGATTATATTGTGACCCCATGGACTCCTATATATAGAAGGAGTTTTTTTCATTTGTATCATCCAATAATTGTTCATTTATTTAATGTAAAGGAGGTTACCCCATCAAAGTGGCTTATTTCAAAGGCGTTGATCTCTCTTTTCTTCTATTTTTGTAGCTGGTTTCATAACACATGCTCAAAAAATAAATTAGAGAATTAAAAAGCCTACTTGAAAAATGTGATGAAGAAAATATATCTTGAAAGGTCAGTAATGAATGAGAAATTTTTTTTTAGGAAGAGATAAGGATGTAGATGAAGAGAAAATAAGAAGATTGCAAGAAGCTTTAAGAGGAAGATGTTTTATTCGGGGTTGAAGATGATAATATCAATAAGAAATTGATTAGCTCGCCAGAATTGGATAAAATTATTAGTTTTGAAATATTACCAAGTGATAATACAAGCCTTATCTATCTAAGTGCATCTTTAAGAAATAGGACAAAGGATCGAAGCCTTCGAAGGAAGAAACTCAAACGGAGTTTAGAAATGTTGCTACATAAAGAAGTTCTATTAATAAAAAATGGTTTGAACCACCTCCAAGACAAAAAAAATTAAAGATATCATCCTTATCTCCCATGTATGAAAATATTTTTATGGTTCATTATTACTCTTGTGGAAATTTTAGACATGAATAAATTAATTGTAAAATCAATACAAGAGTAAAGCATCCAATAAGTAGGAATGATTATGGATTTTAAAGAAATTACTATACATTAGGAAATGCTCATAGATGTACAAATATAAAATAAAATCCATTTGAACAAGTAATGAATGAGAACAATGTATTGTACAAGTGCAATAATTTTGGTGGCAACGCACATGATTGTAGTCTTCTTAAAGAAACACTCCAATCATAAGGACATAGAAGCCAACTATGGCATGGGAATGAAAAAAGAATGAATATTACAATATATCGTTGATCATTGAAGAAACAGAATATGAGTGGTACATATAAAGTGGATGATTGACACATATTATAGGAGATCAAAAGCAAAAATATCCTAAAAAAAAAAAATGGATGGTGTTTCATTTTGAGATAACTCTTTTGTGAAGATACTTGGAAAATGTGTAGTAAATCTTGGAAGTGATAATGGAAATTAGATTTTTTTTATTGGTTGATGATTTGAAGCAAAATCTCCTTAGTGTCACAAAAATGTGTTATCAAGGTTATAATATGTTGTTTTATTCTTGTAAACTTGAAATCAAAGAAGAAGACTCAACAATATTGGTTGCAACAACTACAAGAAGATAAAACAACATATATTTTCTAGACCAAGTACAGAAAAATAAAAATTCATCCAAGCAAATGAGATTCACGAAGAACAAAGAAGAAAATGACAATAAGACAAAAGTAGTTTTTAGTACCATGTATTCAAAGTGAGTATCCAAAAAGAAAAAAAATCACTCTTTTCCATTGATGTCAAAGCGGGGGGGAAGGAACAGAAGCATGGAGACAATGGGAGGATGGTAATAGAAGGAGAATCAATATTGATATCAATGACAAAGGGGGAGACCATTGGAAGCATTTATAATTGATGTAAAAGGGTGAATGTGCCATTGATATGACATACTTGTTTGATGATATGTGTGCAAATTTTAGTGAATTTTTATGCAAGATCACTTTCACGAACTTGATATTCCATTTCAATGTGATGTTGATTTGCTTGTCGTTTACTTTTATTTTTTGACATAACCAAGTTGTCCTTTAATAGTTTTATAACCAATTTTTTGTGTTTTATGTGGTCCTTTACTACTTGATATTTTATATTCCCTTTAAAGGGTAATGTGATATATAGAGGATGATATCCATAAATATTCATAAATGATGAATTTTTTTATGAATTATAGAAGAATGTGTTGTACCATCATTATGCTAAGGGATACAATTTTACCCATTATGTTTATTTATTAGATGCAAAGTAATGTACATATACCTCTACATTGTTTTTCAAAATATCATTATTCCCATAATATTAAGGATGGTAAGATGTGTTGTGAGCAAGTTGAGAAACCAAACAAGAAAATAGTTTAGTCCTAAATTTTCTAGAGAAAATTGGATCTTTGTCATTTACAATAATCCTTCATATTCCTTGTAACTTTTGGACTATTTTCATGAATGCTTATACTATGTCAAACCAGGAGGTAACTCCTCAAAACTGGAATTGTGTATTAGCTGAAGAATGTACATGCTCTTATAGATGGGAGGTGAGGCTATTGGGATTCATCTCCCAATGACTCTTGGCCTTCCTTATTTCCTAATATTAAATAATATACAAAAATACATATGCACACCATCCATAGGATTAGGTGTCAACATTCCCCCCTTTAATCCGAAGGGATGTTGGTGAGTCCAAGCATCGATCTGAACTTTTCAAACTTTTCTCTTCCAAGTGCTTTGGTGAAGATGTCAGCAGTCTGCTCATTTGTGGAACAATGATGTAGATGGATGGTCTTGGCCTGAACATGATGTCGAAGGAGATGGTACTTTGTATTGATGTGCTTTGTTCGATCATGGAACTTTGGGTTCTTGGCCAACTTTATTGCAGAAGTGTTGTCGATCATGATTGGTGTTGAATACATTTGTTTCATATGCAAATCTTCTAGGATTTTTTTGAGCCACACAATTTCCTTTGTTGCTTCAACTGTTGCCACATATTCTGCCTCGGTTGTGGAATTTGCTGGAACTGAATGTTTGCGTGATCTCCATGAGACAGCTCCTGATCCAAGACTCATGGTGTAACCTATAGTAGACATCCTTATTTCTCTGTCTCCATAAAATTATGAATCAGAGTATCCGATTAAGCTGAAGTCGCTTACCTGTGTATATTTGAGTCCAAAGTCTTGAGTCCCCTTCAAGTACTTTAACACTCTTTTTGCAGTAGACCAATGTCCTTCACAAGGTTTTTGCAGAAACCTTGAGAGGATTCCAAGAGCAAATGAAATGTCGTGTCCTGTAGTGGCCGATAGATAAGACTCATGCTTCGTCTATACTTTGTTGCATCCTAAAATTCCTTCCCTTCAATGTATGTGAGCTTCAAGTTTTTTTCCATTGGAGTGGCCAAAGGATTGTATTCATCCATGCCAAACATGTTCAATAGATCTCCAATGTACTTAATTTTAGAAAGGCATATAAATTTAGGATGTTTATTAACTTCAATACCAAGATAGTAGTGAACATAGCCCAAATCAATCATTTCAAAACTTTTCTTCAATTCCTTCTTTATGGATGAAATACAACTCTCATTGTTCCATGTCATCAAAACATCATCTACATACACCCCAAGATATAGAACTGTTTTTCCAACTTTCTTTACAAAAAAAGTTGCATCATCAAGATTAAAATGTGTGAAGTCAAGCTTTTGGCATGCTCGTGTCACTTCTGCCACCAGCTCGTGAAGTCATTGGAGGCCATACAAGGATTTCACAAGTTTGCAAACTTTGTGTTCTTGACCCCTTATCACAAATCCTTCTGGCTGGGACATATAAACTTTCTCCTTCAGATCTCCATTCAAGAACGCTGTTTTTACATCCATCTGATGAACTTTCCATCCACTCTGAGCTGCTAAGGCAAAGAGAGTCCGGATGGTGGTCCATTTTTCTATGGGAGCAAACGTTTCTTCATAATCAATGCCTTCCTTCCGTGCCTCATATTCCTGCCACAAGCTCCACCTTGTGTTTGCCGAAGTGAGCCGCTTCCGTTTTGTACTTGTTCTCGTAGACCTACTCTGGCGCCCAATTGGTTTCGTTCCCAAAGGCGATCAACCAGCTTCCAAAGTGCTATCTTCATCAAGGTATCATACTCCTTGATATTATTCTCGCATCGCTTTCTTCCATTCATCATGAGAAGCGGCTTCTTTGAAGGAAGTTGGTTCATGATCCTTCGTAGGACAAACTTCAATTCAGCTATAAGCAATATCCATATCAACATGGGAATCCTAATTATCTACATCACCTTCTCGATTTCTTGAGTGGAACTTCTTTGCCTCGTTTTTCCAACCTCATCAGGATGAACATTCTCCAGTGTCTTTTTCAGCCATTTGGGAGGACCTTTCTGAGATGGCCCAAGCTGGTCATTTGACTTAGTTGGGATTGATTCAAGATTCAATCTCCCAATTCTGTCAATCACATCATCCAATGTGTCATCCGTGGTTGTTTCTTCATGTGGGGGAGAGTGTGGTTCCGGAAATGATTCCACAGTTTGATTCAATATCGGAATCCCTCCTTCAAGGTGTGGAATCACATTGGTCAAATTCTTGGAAAGACTTTCGTATGTGTGTGAATCGTCTGTGCGATCAAGTTGCCGCTCAACAACCTTGTCACTGAGGAGGAGGATTCAAGAAACATGACATCTTCTGCTATCACAAACTTATTTGCTTCATCATAGAGACGACATCCTTTGGAGGTATTGGAGTACCCCAAGAAGATACATTTTCTGATTCTCTAGCACCAAGTTTGTTCCTTTGACCCTTGGGTATCAAGGCATAACAAGTGGACCCAAAGACCCTGAAATGCTTTACCGAAGGAATGTGGCCATGCCACATTTCAAAAGGAGTTTTGTTTCTAATTGAACTTGAAGGACACCTATTCTTTATGTAAACAAGACATAGAACTGCATCAGCCCAAAACATCAATTTTACATTCTTGAAAAATAACATGAGCACATATTTGTAAAATGGTCTGCTTCATTCTTTCACAGACAACGTTCGTTGTGGATTATATACAATGCTGGTTTGATGTTTGATTCCATGTTGACGAAGATAATTTTCAAATTCGTTTGAAGTGTATTCTTTTTCACACTTTAGATGAGAGAGCTAATATATTGAAAGTAATTATTTTCAATCCATAAGAAAAATTTTTGAAATGAAAGGAATGGATTTGATTTTCTGGGTAGTGAAACTGTTGAAGGATTTCAGTAGTCATCAATAAATGTCATCATGTATTTGTTTCCATTTGCAGAAGCAATAGGCATAGGGCCACATAAATCTGAATGAACAAGTTCAAGTTTCCTATGTGCTCTTGAGTGTGAATCATGAAATGGTCGTTTGCTATGCTTTCCTAGAATACATGCATCACATTCCTTAGGTTTTCTAGGAATTGTAGGCAGTCCATCAACACCATTTTTCTTCAACAAACGAAGGCTGTCATAATTTAAGTGTCCAAATCTAGCATGCCATAAAAGACTTGATGGAAATGTACCTTCATCATGATATGAATTGAATGCAAAGTTTTGAGCATGAGCAGATGAACCTTTCAGCTTCAAAAGTCTCCCTTCTTCTATTCCCTCCATGACAAGTGAGTGATCTGATGCTGATCTGACCTCTGTCTTGCCATCAAACAAGTGAACTGAGTGTCCTTGCTGCCGGATTTCGATCAGGGACAGCAAGTTTCTCTTCAACTCCGGGAGGTATAGAACCTCATGTAGGATATGATCAGGAAGACCAGGCAGTTTAAGCCTGACTGTGCCAAGCCCCGATGGCTTGAGTTTGGATTTATCTGCGAAATATACTGCTCCATCAACTTTGTCAGTGAAATCTTCAAAAAAATCTTTTCTAAATGTCATGTGACATGTTGCTCCCGAATCTAGCAACCAATCATCTCTCCATGAAGTAAATGAAACATCAAATAGGTTTTCAGTTACTCCATTGTTACAATGTGCTAGAACAGAATGAGCTGATTCAGCCGGTTTACCTTTGTCTTTGTCATCAATTTTACCTCTATCTTGATTTGTTTGCTGCTGAGCTTTAGATTGTCTGCCCCCCTTTTCTCTGAAGTTTCTTCTTCGTCTTCTGCCTTCTCTTCCTCTGGATGGACCTGAAGCGTGTCTCTTTTCTCTCTGTGCCAAGTAGGCAGCCTCTTTAGAAGATGAAGGGACTGTCATCTTCTTTTGAAGGAGGAGAGAAAAAACTCTGCTGGAAAATATCTCTTGAAGGAGAGAAAACAAAAAAATCTATTGCTGGAAAATATACTCAATTAAAAGGGCAGAAACTCTTGCTGGAAAAAATTTTCTGAGTTTAAAAACTCTTTCTGGAAACTAAATCTGCTCAGAAAACTTTTGCTGAAGACTGAATTTTAAAAAACACTCTATGCTATAGACTGATTCTGCATAAAAAAAATGTATTTTTTTTTGTTTGGGGAAAAAATGTATATGAAAAAAATGGAATTATGAATGGGAGGGGGGCGGTATTGTGAAAATGAAATGGGCGGAATGGTATTGAATGGATGTATTATGAATATGAATGGGGGAAGCTATTGAAATGGGCGGAATTGACTATTCAAAAGTGGTAGGGACATTATATTATGGAGGGGCGGTATTGAACGATGGGAGGGGCGTTGTTATATTGTGGAGGGGCGGTGTATTGTAATGCAACGCATATCATGACAACGGTATTGTGTATACAACGCATATAATGCAATGGTATTGTGTTTTCAACAGAACAGAACAGCGTAATATATACAACAAACAACTTTTAAATATCAATGAATCTGCTGTAGTAATATATACAATGGACAGTGGTATTTCAAAGCGGGTGGAGAGGCGGTATTAGCAACGTGGTATATAAGACTGGAGTCAACTGTAAACACATGGAGTGTATTACCGCCACGGTGAAAGCGTAGGCATGCAGCGTTAAAATATGGGCGGTAATGTGAAGCAACAGCGTTTGAATGTGAATATTGTAATCTGGACAGCGTTAATATGAACAGACAGGCGGTATTGTAATGGAACAGCGCATTGTAAAAGAGTGGTATGAGCGGTATTTAAAGATTGGAAATGGCGGTATTGTGAAGTGGAAGGATGCACTGTATTATGGAAGCAGTGTATTATGATATTACAAACTGCGTTTTAAACATTGGACAGTGGTTATGGCGTTAATAATTTGCAGAGAGGAGGGCGCATGAAAATGGAAGGGAATGAAAGAGGCGTTTTGCAGGTGCGCGTAGAGCATAGGGAGGCCGAAAGGCCGTGGATTGAATGTATGAAAGCACTGTATGGAGGGCGTAATACAATTGACAGCGTTTAAATTTATGTAACGCATCAATACAACACATACCATTAATCACAATACAACGCATGCCATTTAATTAATAAAACCAGCATACTGAATATGTGGGAGCATATAAAGGTGTGTTGGGAGTAGCGTGCAGGTCGATGAGGGAGATAGCATAGGGAAAATGGGTGAGGGTGAACGCTGTGCAGAGACGGTGTTGTATGTTGAAATGAGGGAGAGGGCGTAGGGTAGGTAAGGTGTTGGGAGACTAGTGAGGGCGCAGGGAAAATGGAGGAGGGAGGTGTGAGTGAATGGAGCGTAGGGATGAATGAGGAGGCCCAAAAAGGGCATTACATAAAAAATTTGAACTTGAATCTGCAGAAGACAGAGTTGCAGGACTGCTGGAATGGCAGAGCCTGCAATTTGCAGATTGACAGAGCCTGTAGTCTGCAGGAGCTGGAGCTGCAAATGTCAGTGCTAAATAGGGAAAAAAAATGCAGAATAACAGTCTAGCAGTTAATGAGCAGCAAAAAACATTAAAAATATTAACTGAGCAAAGGGTAGGGAGTTTAACCACAGCATAAATGCCAAAATGAGCCGCCCATACCATGTCAAACCAGGAGGTAACTCCTCAAAACTAGAATGGGTATTAGCTGAAGAATATACATGCTTATATAGATGGGAGGTGAGGCTATTGGGATTCAGCTCCCAATGACTCTTGGCCTTCCTTATTTCCTAATAATAAATAATATACAAAAATACATATGCACACCCATCCATAGGATTAGGTGTCAACATACTACAATACTTCCTTTATAAGGTAAAATTATAATAAAATCCACCGAAAATTCTTCTCAACGCTATCCTGGTAGGGCTAATGTTTGAAGGAGTGTTATCGTCTTGATATTCTCTCCTTTATTTTGGTGGCATACAACAAATTCCATCACAAAATTTTACACATATACCTTAATGCCTTCCCAAGAAAAAATATTTCATGATCCTATGGTATGTCTTTAGGAAAACCGAATGTTTCATTCCAGGAGAGGTATGTAATTCCAAAAGTACCTTATGCTTGAGTTGAGATTTATTACATAAGTATAAGGGATATTAATACCATGAAAAATAAAATTCCCACTGATATTGCACATTTTCTCTTCTTGTTACCATTCTATCTATGATTCTTTTGCACAACTAGATTTTGGAATTGAAATACAACATAGCAAACCATCTTTGTCTTACTGTTTCCTTAAGATTCCATGTGCCACAATATTTTGTATTCCCCTTTTGTAAATAATTACAAATTCATAATAAAACATATTTGTGACAAATTTTTGTTGCTCTTCTGAAGTTAGTGACTGCTCCAAGAAGTAATATAGAATATCATGATCATTATTAATTTGATGTGTCTTTCTATTAGGTATAGGTGCCATTATTTAAATGTATGTAGTTTGGATTTTCTTCATACATTGGAATAATAATTTATTTCATTTAGTTATGCTACGTTGAAATGAAAAGGGAATTCATTATTCCATCAAAACTATGTGAATTCCATGACCGAAGGCATCACATTCCACAATGAATGATTCTTGTGAAATAAGGTATCACGAAGGTTGGGTTCTACACATCCTCTTTAAGTTCTTCAAGATATTTGGTTTCTTCTTTAGTACAATAAAATACTTCCATATGGGTAAATATGTGAAGGTGGGTTACAATTTCATGAGAAAGGTGGTCTTAAATTTCATTTTCCCAATAGTTCAGCCGAATTTTTGAAAATAACTAGGCCGAATTAGTTCTGTCATTTACATTGACGAAGCATTTACGACGTGGGTAAACATATTTTTGGCCAGAGGTGGGAAAAGTAGCAACAAAAGTTTGGCCGAAATAATAGTTCGACCAAAATATTAGTTCGACCAAACTTTGGAACATAATTCGACTGTACTATTTTTTTATAAATATGCAGGCCCCCGAATCAGAACAAGTTTTGGTTTTGTAACGGTTCCGTTTGTCTCACTCTATTGTTTGTTTTTTATCTTCTACCATTGCGCTCTCGCTGAGTCTCGATCTGTTTATGTTTGTTGTTGTAGGGGATCTATGTTTATGTTTGCTTTTGCAGGGGTGAGGAGGGGAGAAAGTGAAGGTGAGAATTGTTGTGTTTATGGTTTATTATTTTTTTTTATTGTTTTTTTTTTCTGGTTTTAAAATTTTTTTTCTTTCTGTTTTGATAGGTTATTTCTAATTTGCTTCCTCGACGATCTATGGTTCATCTCATTGTGGCCTCAACATCTTGGTTTCTTGAATTTATAGGTAGAAAAAAAAATCTTTGTTTCATTCATCAACCTCTTGTTCATTTTTTGAAGAATTAACATTTGTTTCTGTCATGTTACACACCATACATGATGCATCATGTATCCATAATATTCCCTCCTCCCTTCAGATTTACGTTTTTAAATTGAGAGTGGGACAATGAAATTTTCAATTGATTTTTTTGAAATGGTCATGTTCCGTTGTGGAGATGTGCTCAAGTTGAGATATTTTATTCACAATAGACACTAAAATATAGGATTGAAAACTAAATTGTAAATTTTCTCATGTGATTTGAACGTAGATCATTTACAATACATACCAAAATATAGGATTGAAAAATAATTTGTGAATTTTCTAATGGGATTCGAACGTAGATCATTTAGACTACTCTGTTTTATACCAAGCTTTTATCTCTATGGAGTTTCAGTTGTGCGGTTTTATGTAAGCCTTTCTACAATAACTCATGAAAAATCACATTGTTATGAGACCCTTGCATTGGTGTGCGAACCTTGAGGTCTCCAAAACGTAGATTTTTTAGGAGTAATCGGATGAATGGTGATGCAAAATAAGCCACTACATTCCTTTGTTATATACTTGGAAAAAATTTCTATTCAATATGTGTTGGAGATCTACATCATTCCACTGTAATATTGTTGTCTTCACCTAATTTTTTCATTAAAAAAATATAATTTCTATAAATATTGATTCTTCCTACATATTTAGACCTATTGTCTCCTCAACAAACCGAAACAGTAAACTGGAAAACAAAACAATCTCCTTTGCTTCATGGAGTAACTTCATTAATTTCTTACTTGCTTTAATATGTTCATGAGACCTAAAACTTGGATTGGATTTTGTTGGTTGGCTAGGAGCTACCTAGAGGCAAGTAAATAAGTCATAGAAGTTGTAACCAATATCAGGGATAGTAACCAGTAAGCATTGATGTTGTTGATTCATTGAACTTAAGATCTATGTAATTGCCTAATCATTGTAGCTTTGATAAAAATTCCATTTATTTATTGATAATACTGGTCTTGTCAGATGAAATCAACATGATTTATTTGCTATAGCCTATATATATTAGATCTGCGTAATTTCCTAATCATTGCAACTTAGATACTAGTTTCATTTATTTATTGATAATACTAGTCTTGTCATATGAACTGAACATGATTTGTTTGCCCTAGCTTATCTATATGATAGATATAAGTATTATTCCTGATTTCATATCAATTATATAGGAGTCAACGAGTATTATTCCTAACATCCTGAGCTTTACAGATGTGCATATTAATGAGGTTGAGACAGAGGTGGAAAAAATATATATTTAGTCTTGAGAGTGGAATCACTCTACAGGGTGTGTCTCTCAATTTTGCAGTCAATGTGATGTAGATCTACATCAGTCCACTATAATTCTTTTGTCTTCACCCAATTATTGCTTTAAAAAAATATAATCTCTCTAAATAGCAAGTATTCCTACATTTTTAGGCCACCTATCTCCTCAGAAAACCACAACAATAAACTGAAAAAAAAATCTTTGGTCAATAATGCTCTGTCCTAGATGAAAATGCAGCAATAAAACTATTGTTGGTGAAAACATAGCGTGTAAACTATGTCAACTAGCAAGATTAATGCTGATTAGGAATATTGTCTCCATAAAGGTACCAGCATTAAACTTTGTTCCAATAACCTTGAGGTCTCCAAAATGTATATTGTTCAGGAGTAGTCAGATGAATGCTGATGTAAAATAACCCACTACATTCCTTTGTTATATACTTGGAAAAAATATCTATTTAGTATGTGATGCATATATACGTCACTCCACTCTAATACTGCTATCTTCACCCAATTTTTGAATTAAAAAAATATAATTTCTCTAAACAGTGGGTCTTCATGCGTATTTAGACCTATTATCTCCTTATTAAACCACAATAGTAAATTGGAAAACAAAATAATCTGCTTTGCTTCATGGAAAAAATTCATTAATTGCTTACTTGCTGTAATATGCTAGTGAGACCTAAAAATTGGATTGGAGTTTATTGGCTGGCTAGGAGCTACTTGGAAGAAACTAAATAAATCATAGAAGTTGAAACCAATATCAAGGATAGTAACCAATAAGTATTGATTTTTTTGATTCATTACACTTGAGATCTGTGTAATTTCCTAATCATTGCAATTGAGATAACAATTCCATTTATTTATTGATAATATTGGTCCTATCATCTGAACTCGACATGATTTCTTTGCAATAGCTTATCTATATTAGATCTGTGTAATTGCCTAATCCTTTCAACTTAGATACAAGTTTCATTTATTTATTGATAATATTGGTCCTGTCATATGAACTCAACATACTTTGTTTACCTTAGCTTATCTATATTATAGATAGAATTATTATTCCTAATGTCATATCAGTTTTATAGGAGTCAACAAGTATTATTCCTCACGTCATGAGATTTAAAAATGTGCCATCTCAATGAGGTCGAGACAAAGGTAGAAAAAATCTCTATTCGTTCTTTAGAGTGGCATCACTCTATAGGGTGTGTCTATCGATCTTGCAGTCAATGTGATGCAGATCTACATCAGTCCACTATAATACTATTTTCTTCATCCAATTTTTGCATAAAAAATTATAATATCTCTAAACAGTGAGTCTTCTTGCATATTTAGACCATCTGTCTCCTCAGAAAGCCACAACATTAAACTGGAAAACAATCTCTAGTCAATACTTCTTTGTCCTATATGAAAACGCAGTGATAAAACTATTGTTGGTGAAAACATAGTGTGTAAGCTGTGTCAACTGGGAAGATTAATGCTAAGTAGGATTATTGTCTTCATCAAGGTATCGACATTAGCTTTTGTTCCAATAATATTTTTTACCGATGTTCTTTCATGACACATCCTATCAGGTATTCTCCGAAAATACACTAAAAGTACTTTGTCTTCAGTGAACTGTGTTTGTGTAGTGTGGGCTTCTTGAGGATTTCCATAATTGAACTTGATTGAGCTGGTATAATGTAATTATTTTATTTTTTTATAATACAATGAGATATTTTTTTAGAAATAGATTTAAAATTTTAAAAATTTAATTGAGTACTTAGATTATGGAAAATTTTCTCAGGCATTTTTCTTTTTAGCAAACTTGGAAATGCATTGAGATTATTATTGATCTAATATTTATTGAGATATATATTTATATTGATTACCTAATTTTTAATTTGGTAACGTACTTATGCACACAACATCTCCACAGACATGATTTAAGGCATTTTCTAGTGTGTTTATAACCATGTACCTGTCATTTCTATGTCATTTCTCCAATAAAATTTAAGGAAAAAATTACTTTAAGGAATTTTCTAGTGTTTTTGGAACCATGTACGTGTCATTCCTATGTCATTTCTCCCATAAACTTAAAGGAAAAATTTAAGGATAACCATGTACATGTCATTCCTCCCATTTCTCCCATAGAATCAAGGAAAAATTTAAGGATAACAATGTACATGTCATTTCTCCCATAAGGCATTTGCTAGTGTTTTTGGAACCATGTGCATATCATTTCTATGTCATTTATCTCATAAAATTTAAGTCAAACTTTAAGGTTAACCATGTGTATGTTATTTTTTTCCATAAACTCAAGGAATTTTTTAAGGATAACCATGTACATGTCAATTCTCCCATTAAGACTAAGGAATTTCTTTCATAAATCAAGGTAAACTTTAAGTATAACCATGCATATCCTCATTTTGTGTGCAGGATAACTGTCTTCACATAACTTTCACATGCACACAAGAACTCCACCAAACATACATCTGCACCAGACATACATGGATACATGCATATATTAAACATTAGTCTACATTTATAAATAGAAATACCTATTGAAACTCTCATCCTTTCCCAAAGGTGCAATATCCAGTAAATTCCCCTCCAGTCAATCTCTGGAACATATCTAAATAGAAGTTCTTTATTGTAATATACATTTTTGTAGATGCCATTTCTCTGATAAAATTTAAGGACTTTTCTAGTGTTTTTGGGACCATATACATGTCATTTCTATGTCATTTCTCCCATAAAATTTAAGGAAAATGTTAAGGAAAACCGTGTACATACATGGCATTTCTCCCATTTCTCCCATAAACTCAAGGGCAAACTTTAAGGATAACCATGTACATGTCATTTCTAGAATTTACTAGTGCTTTTGGAACTATTTACATGCCATTTCTATGTCATTTCTCCAATAAAATTTAAGGCAAACAATGTACATGTGTAATTTCTCCCATACATGTGTCATTTCTCCTATAAAATTTAAGGCATGTCATTTCTATGTCATTTCTCTTTCATTTCGATGTCATTTCTATCATAAACTATAATGAAAACTTTAAGGAAAACCATGTTCATGTCATTTCTCCCTTAAAATGTAGGCAAGGAAAAATTTAAGGCATGTCATTGATGTGATTTCTCCCATAAACTTTAAGGAAAAATTTAAGGAAAACCATGCACATGTAATTTCGCCCACAAACTCAGGGCTTTCTCCCATAAAATCAAGGCAAACTTTAAGGCCTAAAAACTTTGGTGAGAAACTAAAGTGGTTGAACTTCCATAGGATTTGAGTCACTATGTTGAGCATTAATTCTACAAGTTCTAAAGGTAGAGTTTGTAAAGGGCCAGCTAGCCTCTGGATCTCATCCTTTCTCAAATGTGACATATCCAGTAAATGCCCCTACAGTCAATCTCTAGAACAGATCTAAATAGAAGTTCTTCATTGTAATATCCATTTTTGAAGTCATTTGGTAGTGTTTTTTGAGCCATGTACATGTCAATTCTATGTCATTTCTCCCATAAAATTTAACGAAAAATTTAAGGCAAAACATGTGATGGAAATATAGAGGGGGGGGGGGGGGGGGGGTGAATCAATATTCCTTTCAATTAGAGCATTAGTTAATATTCAATTATTATCATTGTTTGTACAATGATAGCAGTAAAGAAAACAAACACAAATGCACACAATTTTCAAGGTGGAAACCCTCTCCGAGAAAAAAACCACTTGAATGATTTTCTAATAACTCTTTAATATTCAAATCCAATTGATTATAAAGCTCCAATTCCCTAGAATATAAAAAATCATTCTTCTCCAGCTCCCACTGGATGGACACTCCAACGCCCAAGATTCTTCAGTAGTCAACTGAATGGATGCCCCAATACCAATTGAGCTACAACTCACTGTAGCGCCACCCTACCACTCTAAAATTTTCACAGGCTTGAACCTGTTGGTGACTTCATGCACTAGCCTAGCACCACCCTACCACTGTATAGAATAATAAAACAAGAATGGACTCTCGTAGCAGGGAAAATGGTCCACTTTACAATGATATACAATGATGTAGAAGAAGAAGACAATCTATACCATAACCCCAACTATGAAGAAACCACCTAATGATGATCCTAGACCTCCCAACAAAGCCTCTTCAGCTCTTTGCAGATAGACACTTGTACAATTTTTACAATGATGTATTTACAATGACATAGTACAATGATACCTTTACAATGACTATATGCAGTGCTACCCACTTGAAGATTTCATGTGTTGAACTTCTTGCTGCTGTTCTACACCTTGATTTCTTATCTTCTCATGCTACCCTTTGTTTCACCTTTATTTGATTTTCTTCCCTAGAAATTCTGGTCGTTTGCAGCCCTTGACAACACATGATCTATATTTTTCTTGCCTTCTAGGATCTCGATATTGAATCTGGTGTATATATGTTATTTAAGCTCTCCAATATGTGATTTTCGGGTCTATAGTGGTACTCTAGGTATTATTTCCACTGCCATAGGTCTGATCCAATTTGGATTCTTCAAGAGAGAGTTATGCCCAGCCTCTCACAATGGCCTAAATATGGACTGTTTTAGTAGATCGAAATTGTATGGCGTGGCACGTGTCATTTTTCTTTATTCAACTCTGAAATTGATATAGAAAAAACTAAATTCTGTGCACTATCTTCCACGTTTTTCATAATTCTAATACTATACTTAGAGAGAGAGTTATGACGATTTTCCAAAGTTCACTTCCTCGAGATGAAGTTCAAGAGCCTGCAAAAACACTCACTTCCACAGATCATATCTCTGAAAATATTGTGTACCCTGATCTGAAATTTTTATAGGAACTTCCTTAGGATTTAACTTTTCCTCATAAAAATTTTAGCTTCTAAACCTTCATAGAAAAAAAGTTAGAGTGAAAATTCCACGATGACCTGTTTCAGGTAGCGAAATCCCTACATAAGGAGGATATGAGGATCACAATTTATATAAATGCTTAGGTTGAGAGGTGATTCAACAAGTGAATGTGGGAGGGAATTTAGGAGCTCAAAATTTATTAATTATTGAATTTTCAATGACCCATGCCACAACCCCATGGGGTTTTAGCCCACTAACTAGGTTTACAAAATTGAAACATGAATATCTCTCAAACCATGAAGAGTTACGTGGCGTTGCATATATCAACGGAAACATATTAACAACTAGAAACCATCAAAATAACTATTGACCCTGAATATAGTATTTTCGTAGGTCAAAATTCTCATGCAATATTTGGGTAGCTCCTAGTGCTACTTGGGTTGACATCAATGACAACCGCTGGTCAACAATCTCCCCCTTTGGCATTGATGGAAACACAAGTACTCCCCCTGCGATCATGGCACCTCTTCCTACAACATTCTCTCCCCCTTTGACATCAATGGAAAAGTGTAACTCCCCGTGACACACAACCATCCTGCGGACCTATACACACTTCCACTCCCCCTGACACACAACCATCCTGCGGACCTGTACACGCTTCCACTCCCCCTTAATATTTTGAATAAGGAAAATATAGTAGGAACTTAGGAGAATCCAAAGATTCTGGCGAAGATATTAAAATTCTTCACGAGGTAAAGGTTTAGTGAAGATATTAGTAATTTGTTCTTTTGTACCAACATAATAAAGTTTTATATTATTTTCAGCGACTTGTTCTCTAACAAAATGATATTTGATCGGAATGTTTTTTGTTTTTGAATGCATGACATGATTCTTGGAGATGCTGACGGCACTGGTATTGTCACAGAATATGGGAATAGGCTTAGTCAATTATACTTGAAGATCTTGCAAATTTTGTTTCATCCAAAGGACTTGAGTACAACATGTTGTCACTGCAATGTATTCTTCTTTCGTTGTAGATAACAAGATTGAGGTTTGGTTTTTTCTCAACCATGATACAAGACAACCACCTAGATAAAATGTTTCTCCACTAATACTCTTACAATCTTCAACACTTCCTGTCCAATCTGCATCTATAAAGGCTTACATAATGAGATTGTTACACTTGGGATACCACAATCCATATTATTTTTTTCCCTTTATATATCGAAGAATTCTTTTGACAACAATAATATGTGATTCTTTTGGCACTCCTTGAAATCGTGCTACTTGTCCAACTGCTTGCATAACATCTGGCCGAGAGGCTATTACATATGGAATACCACCAATCATAGATCTATACAAACTCTGATCCACATCCTTAGATGAGTGGGTATGCTCGATTTGCAACCTGTTACCATCGGAGTAAATATGAGTTCGCAATCTTCCATTTTGAATTTCTTGAGCATTTCCTTGATGTACTTGGCTTGACATATAAATATTCCTTTCTCTTGTTGAGATATTTGAAGCCCTAAGAAGTATGTCATCTCACCAATTAAAGACATCTTGAACTCACTTTACATATTTGTAGAAAATTTTTGACTTAGTTGATCATCATTGCAACCAAATATTATATCATCCACATATACCTCAACGATTGTTAAATTATCTTTATTTATTTGTACATAAATATTTCTATCAATAGTACCTTCCTTCAACCCTTGTTGACGTCGATATCCATCAAGACGAGCATAACATTCTCTGGGAGCCTGCTTGAGACCTTATAGAGCCTTCTTTAACCTGCAAATGATAGTCTTATTTTTATGATAGTAGAAAACCTTTAGGTTGTTTGATGTAAACTTCTTCTTCTCATTCGCCATTCAGAAATGCTGATTTAACATCCATTTGGTGGAATTTGATTTTTATTGAACATGAACAGGCGAGAAACATTTGCTTGGCTTCCATTCTGGAAACTGGTGCAAATGTTTCGTCGAAATCAATTCCTTCCGCTTGTGCATAGCCTTTGCAAACCAATATTTCTTTTTTTTCTTGTAACATGTCCATCTTCATTCAATTTCTTCCTGAACAGCCATTTAGTCCCAATGAAATTTTTATCTTTTAGTCATGGAACTAATTCCCAGGTGTTATTCTTCTCGATTTGATCCAATTCTTCATTCATAACTACTACCCAATGTTCATTCTGGTTGGCTTCCTGAAAACTACTGGGCTCAAAGGTTGTTAGAAAAGCAATGTGATCTTGTTGTGATGAGCGAAGTTGTCAACCTTCATTTATGTCATCAATGATTCGATTTGATGGATGGTTCTTTTGAATCCATTATTTTTTTCTCTTTGGAGGAGTTTCTTGTTGTTGTTTTGGTATATCTTGATGACCATTATTTACTTCTTCCTGGATGATAGTTTCTTCTTGTTCTAGAATTTTCTCTGTCTTTTTCAGCCTCTGTCTCAAGTTTCAAAGATTCTATATCCTCATAATTATTCGTTAGAACACCATCTTTGTCAAATATAACATTTATGCTCTCCACTATCTATTTTTGTCTTAGATTATAGAATTTATAGGCCTTTCTTTTGCGCGAGTAACCAAAAATGATACATTCATCAACACGTGATTCAAACTTACCCAAACTTTGATCTTCTCTTTTGATATAACATTTTCTTCTGAAGATTCTAAAATATTTAACATTAGCTAGTTTTCCTTTCCATAATTCATATGGTGTCTTGTTGCAATTATTTTTGAGAAGACTTTGGTTGATGACTGTTGTATCAATTGCTTGAACCCAGAATTTTCCATCCAATTGAGTCCTTCAACATTGTTCTACCCATTTACTATACAGTGTTATTCTATCTTTCAACAACTCCATTTTTTTGAGGTGTTCATGCTATTGAAAATTGTCTTTTTATTCCATTTTCGTCACAATATTGCTGAAATAATTTGGAAGTGAATTCTGCACCATTATCTGACCTTAGACACTTTATTTTCAAATCAGTTTCATTTTCGACCAATTCCTTGTAGATTTTAAAGCACTCAACTGCTTCATATTTTTTCTTTAGGAAACTGATAGCTGTCATCCTCGTATAGTCATCTATCATTAACATGAAATATAATTCTCCATTTAAGCCTTTTGTTCTCACAAGACTACATAGATTAGTATGTATCAATTCCAATGGATGTGATACAAAGTGTTCTTTTGTTTTAAATTGGACTTTTGTCTACTTACCGTGACGACAGGCCTCACATAGTGTGTTGGAAGGTTTTGAGATTTTTGGCATTTCTCATACTACACTTTTTCTTATCTTGACAAGATTGTCAAAGTTTATGTGATCCATTCGTTTGTTTCATAACCATCTTTCATATTCTTTTTTTAGCAAACATGCTTTAGTTTCTTCATCCAGAACATATATGTTGTTTGGAGCTCGAATTGCTGTAGCCACAGTTTTACCATACCTGCCTTTCTTGATTTCAAATTTTGTGGAGTTGAATAACATTGTGTGTCCTTGATCACACATTTGTCCAACACTGAGCAGATTGTGGTTCATGTTTTCAACCAATAGAACATTCTTGGCTATAGCATATTTGATTCTGAGAGTGATAGTACCTGATCCTATAACTTTTGAAGATCCATCATTTCCAAAGGATACGGTTCCATCCTTCTTCTCTTTTAGAGATACAAATTTCCTTCTATCTCCAGTCATATGCGTTGATAAACCACTATGAACATACCACACATATTTGTTTTTTATACCTTGGGAGCGAGAGCACAATTATCAATCTTCTTCTTCTTCCATGTTCATTCGTTTTGTGGCTTCGAAGGTTCTTCTGGAGGATTTTCAAGTCTGTAGTCTCTGGATATGTGTCCAAATTTCTGACATTTGTAACATTCCATATTATTTCTTAAATCTTCAAGTCTATTGATGTTTCTTTGAGCCCTGTGAGGTTCATATTTGAAGGATATCCTGGAATTGTATTGTTTCCTAGGGTACATGCGACATTCTACAGTTTTATGACCAAATTTTCCATATGAATAATAATAGACATGAAAAATATGTTGATACCTGGATGGAAATCTTCTTCGAGGAATCATCTTCCAAGGATGTTCTTGTGAATCTTGTCCAACGAAGTCTACATTCATGTCAGATCTCATAGGTTCATTGTATTTTGTTGTAGAAGGTCCTGCTTCTTCTTCTTTGTAACCTAGGTTAGTTCTATCATTGTAAGATCATTGATTGTTGATGATTTCTTCCAATGCCCTTGAGATGTTAGCATAGTTTTGGACAATTTTTCCCTTCACTTCCTTACACAACGAGACTACTTCGGCCTCTAATGCTTCTCTTTCTTGGTTACTTTCTTCCAACTTCTTTTGAAGTGACTCTTCAATACATTTGTTTTCTTTAACTTCAATTTTGAGACCTTGAAATTGTTCTCAAGAGTATTGGAATGGATCTTCTCCACCTTGAGATCTTTTATAAGCTTGATTGCCTCCTTAGAAAATTATTCTATGGTCAACCCTTCTTCTTCATTTTTTGATACCTTTTTTTCATTGTGCTTGGCCATAAATAATACTCTCTCATTGGCTTCTTCTTCACTGTCACTGTCTTCATTAGATGATGAGCTATCTTCTTTAGAGAGAAAGTTCCTTTTGGATACTTTCTCTTTTTCTTGCTTGTTGAATTCCTTAAAGCCTTTCTTCCCTTTTGAACTTCCATCACTTTTGTTCAAAAATTTTGCTGTGAAATGCCCAACCTCACCACAGCTGAAACATATCAATGGAAGTTTACCTTTGAATTTTCTCTTACCAATTTTTAGTTTTCTCATAAATTAACCATATTATTCATCTGAAAGACCTTCTTCATCATCTCCCTTTTCTTCACACTTGCAGGTGCATGTGTTTTCAATTTAAGGTTGTTTTTCCTTATTGGTTTTCTTAGATGCAACGAACGCAATTTCTAGATGCGAAGTACCCTCTTCTTCATCAATTCTCATTTCATATGCTATGAGAACTCCATGTAATTCCTCTTTGCTAAGTTTTTCCATATTTGCACTATATTCTAAGATCGATACCTTTGGGTTGAATCTCCCTGGTAACGTTCTAAGAATCTTTCATATAATAGTTTTCTCATTAACTGGCTCTCCCAATCCTTCTAGACTATTGGTTATTTCATCAATGTATTGGAAGTATGCAGCAATGTAGCCATCCTCTTTCATTCCAAGTCGCTCAAATTTTGATCTATAGATTTGAATATTTGCTTCTTTGACATTTGAGTCACCTGCATATATATTCTTAAGCTTGTCCCATACATTTTTGGTGGTTTTACAACCCAACGACTTATGGTAAGAATATTCAATAAGTCCACTGATAATAATATTCTTTTATTTTGCATCATTTACCAAATTATTTTTACCTTGTTCATCCACGGTTGATGTAAATCCATTTTGAACAAATTCCCATACTTCATAACCTTCTACCAAGAGATAGACCTCCATTCTTCCTTTCCAGAGTGCATAATTATTTTCATTGAACAGAGGTACACCATTCTTGGTATGCTCCATGACCTCCTTCCAGCTGTTAAACTTCTATTGAAGGAACCAAGCTCTGAAACGAATTGTTGGAAATACTGAGGAGGGGGTGAATCAATATTCCTTTTAATTAGAGCATTAGTTAAACTTCAATTATTATCAGTGTTTGTACATTGATAGCAATAAACAAAAGGAACACAAATGCACGCAGTTTTTAAGGTGGAAACCCTCTCTGGGACAAAAACCACCTGAATGATTTTCTAATAATTCTTTAATATTCAAATCTAATTGAAAATCAAGCTCCAAATTCCTAGAATTTAGAAAAGCATTCTTCTCCATCTCCCATTGGATGGACGTTCCAACACCCGAGATTCTTCAGTAGTCAACTAAATGGATGCCCCAACACCCAATAGTTACAACTCACCCTAGCACCACCCCACCTTCCTAAATTTTTCATAGGCTTGAAGTTGTTGGTGACTTCATTAAACATCCTAGCACAACCCTACCACCCTATAGAAGAATAAAACAAGAATGGACTCTCGTACTAGGGAAAATGTTCCACTTTACAATGATATAGAATTATGTAGAAGAAGAAGACACACTAGACCATAACCCCAACTATGACACAACCATGAAACAACCACCTAATGATGATCCTAGACCTCTTGACACCACCTCTTCAACTCTTGGCAGATAGACACTTGTACAATTTTTACAATGACTTAGTACAATGATACATCTATAATGATTGTATGCAATGTTGCCCACTTGAATACATCATGTGCTAAACTTCTTGCTGCTATTTTGCACCTTCATTTCTGATCTTTTCATGCTACCATTTGTTGCACCTTGCTTTGCTTTACTACCCTATAAAGTCTAGTCCTTTTCATCCCTTGACAACACATGATCTAGATTTTTCTTGCCTTCTAGGATCTCTATATTAAACCTGGTGTATATTTGTTATTTAAGCTCCCCAATATGTCATTTTTGGTTCTGTAGTATTACTCTTTGTCTTCTTTCCAATGCCATAAGTCTAATCCAATTTGGATTCTTCAAGTGAGTTTTATACGTAATCTTTCACAATGACGTAAATATGGACTTTTTTAGTAGGGATAAATTGGACGAAGTTCCACATGTCACTTTTTCTTCATTCAGCTCTGAAATTGATATAGAAAAAACTATATTCTATACACTATCTACCACTTTTTACAGAATTCCAATCCAATACTCAGATAAAGAGTTATGGATATTTTCCCAAGGTCACTTCTTTGAGATGAAGTTCAGGAGCTTGCAAAAACACTGACTTCCACATATCACATCTCTAAAAATGTTGTGCACCCTGATCTGATATTTTACAGGAGCTTCCTCAGGATTTCAGGTTCACCTCATAAAAATTTCAGCTTCTGACATGTTTCAGGTAGCGAAATCCCTACATAAGGAGGATATGAGGATCAAAATTTATATAAATGCCTAGGTTGAGAGGGGCTTCAAAAAGTGAACGTGGGAGGGGATTTAGGAGCTTAAAAATTATTAATTATTGGCTTTTCATTTCTCCCATTTCTCCCATAAACTCAAGACAAACCTTAAGGATGACCATTTAAATGCCATTTCTATCATTTTCTAGTGTTTTTGGAACCATTTACATGTCATTTATCCCATAAACATGAAGGAAAACCATATACATGTGTAATTTCTCCCATAAAATTTAAGGCAAAATTTAAAGCATGTAATTTCTATGTCATTTATCCTATAAAATATAATGCAAACTTTAAGGAAAACCATCTAAATGTCATTTCTCCCTTAAACTCTAGGAAAGAAAAAATTTAAGGCATGTCATTTATAGATGTGATTTCTCCCATAAAATTTAAGGAAAACCATGCACATGTCATTTCTCCCATGAATTTGCAATAAATGTTAATTTAATATATATTTTTGAATTTTTTTCAGGGATAAAAAAACACACTAAATATGGTTGAAAAATGGACATTATGCATAGATGTTTCTTGCTATCCCAATCTAGGGATTGCGACTAACCAATTCCTCCAAAGGAAAATGAATATACCGAGAAGAAAAAAAACAACGAGGCATATTATATTGCATTGATAGAAGGCTTGGGAACAACTAGGGAGTATGGATCAAATGGAACTGTATTTTTCACGAATTCTGAACTTGTGTACAACCAGATGAAAGGCATGTACCAAGTTAAGAAGGAGAGGCTAAAATAACTACATGGAAAAGCAAACAATATTGTTAGCAAATTTCAAATTTTTTGTATAATAAATTGTGCAAATTTTAATAAGATGTCTGGTGATCTATTGTGTGGAAAAATCCCAGTTCAAGATTCATCTATCAAAGATGAATTAATAGATGAATTAGTACTATATGGGGAAATTCCAATTCAAGATTCATCTCTCAAAGATTAATTAGTGTTGAGACACTCTCCTTCAAAATTTATTGATGAACACTGTAACATATCTTCGATATGTGTGTGTTTTTTACTTATAAATGTGTCATTTTTAATGACAATGTATTTTTTTCAATTGTATACCAAATGTGCTCTCACCATGTAAAGTGCAACTTGGTAAACTTCACATTTTTATAGCATTAAAATGTGAGGACTTCAACAAATTTTTGTTTAAATTTAGTTTCACACATCAATTAGTGCTTTCAAAGTTTTGTTTTACATAATTTGTGTACAAAATTACATTAATTTTTTGAAATCTTTGGAGTTTATTTTAAATAGTAATTTAAAAATGATTGTAATTGTCCACTGTAGATATATCCATATATATCATGGAGGATGAAAGGATAAGATCAATAGTATCCCATGTCTCTATGAGAGAGGGGATCATGGATCGAGTGATGTTCATGGCATTTATATAATGTTATCTCCATACATACATGTGTGTACATGTCTAGTTAATTTTTTTATTGACTTTATATATAATTTTATCCCCATGTATATACATGTAGACATATGGAATTGGTTTTTTATCAATTTTGTGAGTTAATTAGTTTTTAATAAGTTTTATTTTTTATTTTTTAGGAGTTAAGAGGACAATGGTGTCTAGTCCATCAATGGAGCATGGCCATGGTTCATGCAATGATGGTATGGTTCACAAAATTTAATCAATCATACGTACATGTATTTATATGTATGAATGTATTTTTTAATTTATTATAAATTCATATTTTTTTATGAAGCTTCCCTCTAGTTGCATGAGGTTGGTGGTGGTACACATTCCCCTTGAGGACCGTCAATAGGTGGTGGCCAATTTTGTGAGGGTGTTGATATGCATCCCCCGAGACACTAATCGATGGATTGTCGTGTTGGTTCTCAACCAATTGGTGGTCTTTATAGTTTTCAATAGTCTTAGGGTGCGCATGATGCTAGCCAACCATATCGATATGGTCATCAATCTGAATATTATTTTCATTCGATTTATAAAAACTTGCTTACATGTTTTTTTATTTATACAAAATTTATATATTGATGCAGAGGATGAAAATTTTGCTCCAAAAAGATGTAGGACAAAACACATTATTCAAGAAGAAGGTTGTACACCAACCACGACTTATCCATCTGAAATTTCCGATATACTTTGGGAATAAAAAATACAACAATGCACGTTACAAAGTTGTCAAAATATCCATTCAAAATTGAAGAGAGATCTTGTGTCTTTGAAACTCGTTGTTGAGTGTCAAGAAAGCTTGAAAATAGTTACTCACTCTTTAGGCAAACTAGTAGATGTGTACCTAAGGCTTGGGCCAACCACTAATACTTTTGTAGAAGTGATGAGAAAAGAAAGGAAACAATGATGGGTCCCAATACATGGGAGATTGTTAAACAAAGAGTTACAACAGAAATGGCCAAGTCTATGTTTAGTTTCAAAGAAGGATTGAAAAGAAACATGCTAAAGGTGAAATATTTTAAGCACCCTGATATGGCTGGCCATTTGTATGATAGGCACCTTACTGCCTATGGATGACTCCCATGGAAAAAAGAGGTTCCTCTTTATTTTGAAAAATAATTTTTGGGAATGAAACCCAATTATAATGACCTTCCCTCTGAATTTTTTGGTCCTAGGAAAGGTCGATTAAGTGACCCTAGGGGTGCTAAGCGTGATGCTAAGTTGCCTTGCCCTCAGCCACCATTGGTTATTCTACCTCTTCGTGTACAAAATTTGTGGTCAGAGATGGATGTCACTTCTCAAATTAGTCGAGAAGTAAGGGATGCCATCATTGACAATGTTGAGAGTGGATTGGGTGGAACTGATGTTTGTCTTAATCAACAAAGAGCACGAGAAAATGCACGTGCTAATTTTTTCTATCATAAAGATGAAGAGATATACAAAATGAGTGTCGAAGATCTTAGAACATATGCAAAGAATTATCACAATCGCTGGCATGACCTAATTATTCATGAGCAAGAGGGGCATGGGATCAATATGTGTTAATGGTTAGGGTGATTATTCTAACACATGTACAATTTGTAATAAATACATATACACATACATTTATTTGTATGCATTAATCTAAAAAAAATGTATCATATATTTTAACACCATTTTCAATTCTCACGCTTGATGAACGAGGAAGTTAATATCATGGCCGAAGCCTCTGATTCACACAATCAAGATGGGTCTCACCATCAATCACACAATCAAGATGGTTCTCACCATCGAGATGATATGTTGGCACATTTAGTGTTTTTAAAGTGAACATGATGATGTACAATTTTTTATTATCAATTATTATATATATTGAAACATGATGACATATTTTTAAAATAAACAATTGTTCACACATGTACATGTATATATAATTAAATGTTAATAAATTCTGATTCTGTATGAAGTTTTTAGGATGGAGGTACCTTCTTCTTCCTTGGGAGATGTGCCAAATCCACCATCACAAGTATGAACAATTTTTTCTTTTAAATATGTTTTTAAGTTATATATTGTAGCTCAAAGGCTCCATTAAAAAATGAGATTTAGATCTTGAGTTATTTTACAGTTTTAAAGTTTTTGAATTTTAGGTTCTGGAGATTTTCTTTCAGAGCCACCCTTAGGAGATGTGCCCAATCAAAAATCACAAGTATTCAATTTTTCACTTAAATATGTTGAAGTTATAAGTTATATATTGAAGTTAAAAAATTTTATTACAAATTGAGGTCTAGATCTTGAATTATTTCATACTTTTAAAATTTTGAATTTTATGTTTTTGAAAATGATTTCCCTTCTCCACAGACTCTAGTGATGGAGTATGATGGAGATAGGAACATCCACACCATTTGAACAAGTTGTATAACTTGTACATATATATTGTACAGTTTACTGTGGAAGATGTTTATGTGGAGGATGTTTTAATGGTCAAGCATCAAAACACAATGGAGAGGGAACCACGAGGTATTGCATGAATTTTTTTTTTTTCATTTCTTCTTTTTACATCAAGTTCTATATTCTCATTCAATTTTAAAACGTTAAGTTTTAATGTTTTTACAAATTGCGTACAGGTTCACCATTTTTCATAAGATAGCATGAGGATCAGGAATTTTTTGGTAGAGACACTAGATCCATCTGTATTTGATGGATGATGCACATGTGTGCAAAATTATATTTGATAGATCTAATCTTAAATTTACTTTTCTATATAACTTGATACTTGTAACGCTATACATTGAAATATATATGTATATGTATATGTATATGTATATATATATATATATATATATATATATATATATATATATATATATATATATATATATATATATATATATATATATATATATATATATATATACATACTTTTATTGTTCGTGTGAGATACAAATTTTGTAGATATTTTACTATTTGGATATAGTTTCAAACTACATTTACTTTTATCAGGAGTGATTTTAAATTTTGGATAGATACATTTGGCATGTGATCACATGTTGTGATATATAATGTTTGTTTTTAAAACTGAAGTTGTTATTTTATTTTTTAAATATAAAATGAACATATATAGATTTAAAATTACAAAACACATGTACATGTGTATATTTTGGATAGTTGAACTACATTTGGCATGTGATCACATGTTGTGATATAATGATTTGTTTTTAAAACTCAAGTTGTCATTTTATTTGTTAAACATAAAATTCAAATCCAAATGGAATTTTCAAATTACAAAACACGTGTATATTTTGGATAGTTAAACTACATTTTGCGTGTGATCTCATGTTTTGATATAATGTTTTGTTTTTAAAACTCAAGTTGTCATTTTATTTGTTAAATTTAAAATGAATCTCTAGATGGAAATTTCAAACTACATTTTCACAATGTGTATATTTTGGATGGTTGAACTACATTTGGCATGTGATTGTGATATAATGTTTTTTTTTTTAAATTTGTCATTTTATAAATGTTAAATATAAAATGAATCTCTCTAGATGGAAACTTAAAATTACAAACCATGTACATACATGTGTATATTTTGGATAGTTGAACCACATTTGGAATGTAATCACATGTTGTGACATAATGTTTTGATTTATGATATAATGTTTGTTTTTTAAATTCAAGTTGTCATTTTATTTGTTAAATATAAAATGAATCTGTAGATGTAAATTTAAAATTACATTTTCACAATTCCTATATTTTGGATGGTTCAACTAATTTTGCATGTGATTGTGATATAATGTTTTGTTTTTAAAAAATTTTCATTTTATAAACTTGTTAAAAATATAAAAAAATCTCTCTAGATGGAAATTTCGAATTACAAACCATGTATACATGTCTATATTTTGGATAGTTGAACAATGATTTGGCATGTGATCACATGTTGTGATATAATGTTTTTTTTTTTAAACTCAAGTTGTCACTATATTTGTTAAATATAAAATGAGGTTGGTATTATATTTTTTAAATGTAAAATGAATCTAGATTGAAATTTCAAATCACAGTTAAGACATACATACATTGGTATGTATGTTATGCATTTGAACATGTGTGTGAATGTTATATAATTGTAGGATGTAAATATATTATTTAGGTGATATTTAAATACAATACATATTGATGTCTTAAGATCTAAAAACAATCATAAAATGTACAGGTCAGAATCCATACCATGGCCCTGCGTCAGTGTCAGAAACCCATCAAAGACAACTAGAAAGGTGCATTTTTAGGCTACCCTCACTATGGCAATGACCAATGATTAGAAACCACTGAGGCCACTACATCTGATTTTCATAAGGTGATGGCTCCTCAAGAATTTGATAACATTCATAGGGAGACTATTTTACCTCGCGAGAAGGCCAAGTGTAGTCGAGGCAGGAAATCCACTATTCCGAAATCTGTGCAGCCTTTACCAAGGAAAACCAATGCGCTTCCAGGATATGAGCCCATGATGGAAGAAATAGGCATTTGGGTTATGGACTCAGAAGGTGTCTAGACCAGAGATTATAATGCAGAGTACACAGTTGCTCCCATCGTCCATGTGACCCCTTCGAAGCATCCTCAAATGCCCACAACTTAATAGGAAGTCATTGTTAGAGAATACGGATGCCTGGTAGAGGAAGAGCACCAGGCGATAGATGGACATTAATGAACTCCATTATTTTCACCTCAGGATATACTTCAACTCTTTTTTTATATGGGCCACTGAATATTTTGTATTACAATACTGGATGGCACTCCTAAGGGGTTGTTTTCCTCCATTGAGGTAGCCCCAAAATTGGTTTATTTTGACACTACCAAGGCAGCGATAGGCTAAGGACTGCTTGCCATCTTTTCCCATTGTGTCTGTAAATCTGTTCATGCTTTTAATATATTTTACCCCAAGTTACAATCAAAAAAATGTTCACATGAATATATGTACATAAAAATGATTGAAGTACATGTTTGAATATTTGTTAAAATGATTGAAGTACAATACATATCGATGTGTGTATCTAAAAACAATCATAATATTCGAGGTGTTCTTAGGTTTGTCAAACAATCATAAAATTTTAAAATTGCATTAGAACATATATATCAAGTACACAACATTTTTCATTAATGTACATAGAAAATCTATTTTTAGTTGATAGTAAACTGGAAATTAAAAAACATGTACCACACATTTTGCATTCAGGAATGAATATTATAATTTACTTTTAATAGACGCATGTCTAAAACAAAATTGTGAAACTTCAAATTTGCATTGTATCAACTATGTTAGATACACAGATATGTACATTTTACAATAATGACATTATGACAATGTGCAAGAGAATGTATGAAACTGTTTAGACTAGATAATATAGACATGTGTATCTGTACGCATGTATAAATTACTCATGTTCATGTACCAAAACAATGTACATGTGCAAACAATTGTACATATAACATAAAAAGGCAGTTCAATTTTTAGTTGAGTTCTAGAAGTTCTAAAAGATGAATCCAAAGGGAAGAAATTGTTAGGTAGTTCAATCAAAATATTTCCAATGGAATTCCATCTCCAATGATCTGTTCATGATTGGTTTTTGACATTTTTCATTTCTTAATTTTAATTTTTTTCTTTGATTGAACTTCTATCAACTTTACGCGTGCTTCACACACCAAGTCATTATATTGACAACTTATGACATCAGATTCATAGTCTTGAAAGTAAAAAAAATCCCCAGTATTATTAGTTTGTCTCAAAATATAACCTTTCAGTATAATAGACCCTTTGTCATATGTAAACCTGTGATCATCATCATTTTCTAATACTTTCATCTTTCGTTTAGTGCAATGCATAAATTAATACTTCACATTTCCATCGTTCATAGTAGGTACAATTACAACAAAAACATCTCCTGCACAATAAAATAAATTTATGTATTTAAATTTAGATCATAATTAAAATGAAAAATTAACTTTAAAATTAACATGTGTACTTGATTTTGTTATCTATTTCTATATATCTATCATTTGAAAGAAATTGGAATGTTACCTTCTCTAACAAGATTAGAAACTCGATCACCATCAGATGATATTGTAGTCTCCTCTTATTGCACTTCTTCAAAGATTGGAACGAACATTTTCCACTTTGTATTTAGTTTTGTATGTTACCAATATTTTACATACATTTTGTTTTCACAAACATCATTGGATTATGTGTTGTCTATGCAGACAAGACAAAAACAAGAATATTTTTCTTTTATCCAATGCAAACACATTTGTTTTAAATGAATGCAATTTTTGAGTCCCTTTTATTGTTTCAATGTCATCTCCAATCGATATACCTACATATTGGACCCCAATATGCCAAAAAAAACTATATGGAAAATTCAATGAGGAATATAAATATGATATCAAAATACCATGAAAGATAATCATTGTGATAAATGTACTGTTTAAAATTAGAAATCCAATAAACATTAAATTGAATGTAGCTTCATACTTCCCTTGATCAGTTAGTCTCATGGCATAGTACAGGATGCACAATTGAAAAAAATCTTTAGCTGAGAAAAGTCGGTTTGTTGAGTGGTCCATTTGATATCTTCGAAGTGCTCATTTTATGCATGCCCCTACACCGTCATGTTCTCCTTTTCCATGACCAGTCTCAAAGAAATTCCAACAATGTTTAATACAGGTTTTCATATGAAGAATACACAACCAAAACAATGATCATTAGAATTTGAATTGACATGTGCATCCACCTAACCATATCCAATGTTCATTGAATTTTATTCCACGACTTTTGAAGGAGTCATAAGTCTTTTCAAAATAATGTTGTACGAAATATGTATCATCTGTATGATCGTCACTGATATAAAAGTGATATCGTTTAATAATATTCTTATTCTCACTGGTGCTTTCTATATGATCAACATTTTCTTTAGCACGTCTATATAGAATATGGACGAGCATGGAGACTTAGTCAAAATGATAGTATTCACTCTGAATTTCTTTATGTGGATCAAATGTCTAGTTTTCTGTGAAATCAACTACTGACAAAATGGTCCCTGGTGGAAACAATTCATGGGATTTTTTGAATTGCAAGTCCTGCCATCGAGCTCTATTGGAATGCTTGGTGTATGTATAAATTTATACCTCAAACTTTCTAAAAAGGTCAATCACAAAAATTCTTCTTCTTGTAAATCAATTCTTTTAGCACTTGAAACTTGAATCGATGTATGGATAAATTCATATCTATTCCATTTCATTCTCATGTTGGACAATGATTAATCGTTTATATCAGTAAGATATTTTTTTTGAAATTTAGTCAAATTTCCAGAATCAACACATTTTTACCACCAACAAATTTCTTTTGGTAAAATAATTCATGGCTTTCTCTTCCACATAGAATTTGAGAAATGAAATCATGGATAGTGGAAGGGGGAGGTGTATCTTTCCAAAATGTTTTCCCAAAATTAAGGAATGTGTCATAATATAACTGAAATTCCACATGATAATGACAAAAAAAGGTGTCGTGTATAGTAATAGGTTTTACATACCATAGTTTTTGTTGCACAAAAGCACTATTTGAGACATCAATTTCGCAATTATTTTCTTTGAATTTTTTGAAAAACTCTATCTGAGTGGTGTCCAAGAAGTATTTTGGATGTTCTTCGTACTGATTTCATGCTATTCTTCTTCGCATAACATCGCTTCCTTTTGGTGAAACACATGATTTTTTCATCCAATATTCATCTATTATTTTTTTAACATTTTCTCCAAGTCTATCTTTGTATGGTTTCCTACAAATATCTTTCCAACAAGCGAGTTCATGATTTACATCTATTGGCAACCAAAATTTCCATTTTTTGTGCAAAGTTTCTCATGCGGTTCCTAATGCTCATGCCATAGATTTTACCAAGAGATTCTATTTAGTAATTCATGAAACCACTGCCATATGTATTGATCCTCGTGCATCTGAAATTGTTTTCTTTCTAGATCTTCTAATTGAATTTAGAGCACTATTTATATTTTGTATCACATTTTCCATCATTTTTTTTATCTTTTGTTGATTTTTGAATACCTAATAAAGTCATAGCTTCTTTTAATTTCATTGATGTTAAGAGATTTTTCAAAAATTTGGCTTGAACTGCAGCAGTTTCATTTCTGTAAAACGAATCAATAATGCGATAATAGGTTTTACATACCATGTTTTTTGCTGCACAAAAGCACTGATTGAGACATCAATTTCACAATTCTGTTCTTTGAATTTGTTGAACAAATCTATCTAAGTGGTGTCCAAGAAGTATTTTGGATGTTCTTTGTACTGATTTCGTGTTATTCTTCTTCGTATAACATCGCTTCCTTTTGGTGAAACACGTGATTTTTTCATCCAATATTCATATATTATTTTTTTAACATTTTCTCCAAGTCTATCTTTGTATGGTTTCCTACAAATAGTTGTCCACCAAGCGAGTTCATGATTTACATATATTGGAAACCAGAATTTCCATTATTTGTGCAAAGTTTTTCATGTGGTTCCTAATGCTCCTGCCATAGATTTTACCAAGCGATTCTATTTAGTACTTGATGAAACCACTGCCATATGTATTAATCCTCGTGCATCTAAAAAAAATTTCTTTCTAGATCTTCTAATTGAATTTAGAGCACTATTTATATTTTGTATCAAATTTTCCATCATTTTTTTATCTTTTTTTGATTTTTTGAATACCTAATAAAGTCATAGCTTCTTTTAATTTCATTGATTTTAAGATATTTTTCAACAATTGGGCTTGAACTGTAACAGTTTCATTTTTGTAAAACGAATCAATAATGCGATAATAGATTTTACATACCATGGTTTTTGTTGCACAAAAGCACTGATTGGGACATCAATTTCACAGTTCTATTCTTTGAATTTGTTGAACAAGTCTATCTGAGTGGTGTCCAAGAAGTATTTTGGATGTTCTTCGTACTGATTTTGTGCTATTCTTCTTCGCATAACATCGCTTCCTTTTGGTGAAACACATGATTTTTTCATCCAGTATTCATATATTATTTTTTTAACATTTTCTCCAAGTTTATCTTTGTATGGTTTCCTAAAAATAGTTGTCCACCAAGCGATTTCATGATTTACATCTATTGGCAACCAAAATTTCCATTCTTTGTGCAAAGTTTTTCATGTGGTTCCTAATGCTCGTGCCATAGATTTTACCAAGTGATTCTATTTAGTACTTCATGAAACCATTGCCGTATGTATTGATCCTCGTGCATCTGAAAAATTTTTCTTTCTAGATCTTCTAATTGAATTTAGAGCACTATTTATATTTTGTATCACATTTTCCATCATTTTTTTATCTTTTGTTGATCTTTGAATACCTAATAAAGTCATAGCTTCTTTTAATTTCATTGATGTTAAGAGATTTTTCAATAATTGGGCTTGAACTGCAACAGTTTCATTTTTGTAAAACGAATCAATAATGCGATAATCACAATATCTTATAACATGGTCAATTTTTTTATCTCCATATGTGGGACTGTCAACATTTTCTAACATCACATCATCAATTTTGTTTTCATCTGTACATATTAGAAATAAATGTACATAATAAGTTTACATATTCAATAAATAACTAAATTAATAAATATGTATAATTTCAATAATACACATGTGTTCAACATATATATATATATAGTGATTCAATTTCTTGATTTGAATTTCTTTCAACATTTTCACAGTCTTATATCATTGGTTCGATATCTCTTTCACTTTCTCTTTTAAAATTTTGTATCTCATCATCAATGTATTGAGGAATATCTTCCTCTCTTTACATTTCAAAATATTTTTCAAATTAGTTCATCAAATAAAAATTAAGTTTCACAATTTACACTAGGAAGAATTTTAAATATCAAATTTATAATATTTACATTTACATATCTGCTTCAACTTCTAGTTGAGGTTGATTTTCCCTTTCAATATTTAAGCTTTCTTTTCTCTTTTTTTTTTTGCAATAATCTCTCTCATGTTCTCTACATTTCTTAGGGTCTCTTGTTCTATCATATTTTCTCTTGCAATTCCTTCGATTTCCAATGATAATTGAGTATGAAGCTCAAAAAATCCCCTTCAAAAATTTAGACAAAATGTCAATTAAAAAAAGCATCACAAAATATTTAATTTAAAAAAAAAAAACTCATTTTAAAAATTTTGCACAAAAGAAACACTTCAATCCAAAACACATTAAAATTTTTGAGAAAAAAATGTCTTCTAAAAATGAAATGAAGCTCAAAATATTTCCTTCCAAGTCCTGCTAAAAAATTTCCTTTAAAACATTAGACAAAGACCTATTTAAAAAAATCATTATAAAAGATTTACTTCAACCCAAAACTCCAAAAAAATGTCGTTTGAAAATTAAGCCCAAAAAGCATCTAGAAAGTATCACATACCTCCAAAAAATGTCATTTTAATATTAAGCCAAAAAGAGTCCTTTTGAAAATGAAGCCTAAAAAAATTCCTTTGGAAAATCAGCTGTAATGAAGAACCGTGTGAAATTATGTGAAACTAATGACTTCCTTTATTCGTATATATATAGCCCCAAAACGTTTTTTTGGAGGGGATTTATTGAATTTTTTGGGTGACGTAAAGTCAATTAAAAGTTCAGGCGAAATTTTGTAAAAAACTTCAGTCGAACTTTTGTGTCATTAGAATTGATGGGCCGTCGAGAAAAAAATAAATTCGGTCGAACTTTTTTAAAAGTTTGGATCAACTAACACGTCTACAATTATGCACCAACTCGGCTTTGAACACATTTCTTTAAATTTGTACTGATTAAACTCCATGAAACTTTATGAATTAATTATCAGAACCAAGACAAGCATTTGCAGATTTCAATCTACTTTCATGAAATATAAATTTTATGGAATTTCATAAATATTTACTAATTTTCATTAATTTTGTAATAAAATGGGTGAAAGCAATTTCTGAAGGACAATATGATTCAGTGAAATCAATATTCTATATCTTCCAAAATATACTGTAAAAAAATTGAAAAAATTATGGTGCATTACATTGGTCCATCATCTATAATGGGTGGTTTTTAGATTTTTAGTTTCTAGCTTATATGTTGAGAAATTTTCTGCAATCTGAAACATATTCAAAATATGAAGTTTTTTCATACTGGATCAGTTCGAAAAAATCTAGTAATTATGATATGCGTCAGTTGGTTTCATAAATATAATGAATTTTAATTATAAATCTTCTGGGACATCACATAAGAAATTTTGGAACTGATGCGTTTTGAACTACCAACTATAGTTGATCATCTAGTTCATCATTATCCTAATGATGAGCAACAATTGGTAGTTCGAAACGCGTCGGTTCCAAAATTTCTTATGTGATTTCTCAAAATACTTATAATTAAAGTTTTATGGATCACAGAAGCTTGCACTCTCAAAATATAATTAAACCGAAGTAGACTCTCTCTATATTGTTTTAACACATTTTGTTTCTCAAAAACAAATTTTTTTGAAGAATAAACCAATGCATTTGAACATGACTTTTTATGAATCCTTTGATTGTTAAAGAACACAAACTCAAAGAAATGTTAAGTTGACATCACAAAAGTGTAAAAAAAATTCCAAAAAATAATTAATAGAAAGCTAATAAAATTTCTGACAACTTTTATTTTTATCGTAAAATGAAATTCTAAATAGAAAAATTGTTTTGGCTTGCAGAAAGTTGAAGAACAGAAAAAAAATGATACTTGTTTCTCAAAAAAGGGCAAAAAGTGTAACCCAACTTCACATTTTCACCTAATTCAATATTTATTATAGGTTCTACTATATTACCATTATTATTAAGAAGCTTGATGTAATATCTTATCAATCCAAATAATCCTTCGAGTTTCGTCCAGGTATTCGAGATTGGCCATTCCCTCATAGCTTTTATTTTGTTAGGATCCATATTTACATGACCATGTTATAAAATATGAACCAAATGTTCCACTTCTTGAACCCAAAAAACACACATGGAAGGCTTTGCATATATGTGTTTCTCTTTCAATATATTCAAGACCCTTCCAACATGTTGTGCATGCTCTTCCCAATATTTTATATAGATTAGTATGTCATCAAAAATGTCTAAATTCTTTTTTTCTAATGAAGTTTTTAAAAATATAACTCCTAAAGATTTGAAATGTTGAATTTTCATTTATAATTCCAAATGGAATAACAAAAAAAACATAACAAAATTCATGTGTTCTAAAGGTTATTTTCAGAATGTCTTCTTACCTCATCTTGATTTGATGACATCGACAATGATGTTCCAAATTTGTAAAGAAAATTAATCCATAAATTTTATATAATAATTCATCAATGGAGGGAATATAAAATTATATTTTATTGTAATTATGTTGAGTTGTATTTATTCTCGACACGTACATGATGAACCACCATGTTTGATAACAATGACCACTTGTGAAGAGAAAGTGATTTGTGTAGTTTTAACGATTCCCTCCTCTTAAATCTCTCGAATCATATTCTCAATCTCACACTTTTGTGTGTGTGGATATTGAAAATTCACTACTACAAATCCATGTGATTATCTTCCTCTTTACCTCCCTTTTTTTCTTCCACTCATATTTTTAGTGTATTTCTCTACACCTTTTTTAGAACATCAATGTTATTTATTAGGATGGAAATAAATTTGGTGTTTTTCTTTAGTGATCACAGACAGACGACACTAAAGTCGGTGATATTTAGTGCCAACTTTAGCACCCAATTAAGCATCTCCTTTAGCTCCTTATGTAGTTCCATCTATAACTTCTTGTGTAACGTCCTATTTTTCGCATAGTTATGGCATTATTTTTATCATCAATTTTAGCTTCCTTTCTAGGTTCCTTTGTAGCTTTCTTTTGAGCTTCCTCTACAACATTGCATTAATTTCCTTGCTATGGCATTGTATGTGAATTTATATGTTACACATGACAAAGGAAAATCTTGTAATTAAGTTGGGGGGAGGAGGGCACAATATGTATCATACGATACACTACGACTACATCCTAATTTGGTAATTACCATGTGGTGGATGCACAATGCACTTATCATAAATAGTTAATTACCCACTAATCATGAAAACCAATGTGACTACATGGAGATCGTTCATGGTCGTTGCAGTTTATAATTGAAATCATGAATCCATTAAAGGGTAACCTTAATTATTCCCTACCCATTACCAAATTTCATTTGACTACTATTATATACCCAAGTGTTTGTATTGAACGATTTCCACCCTGTAATAGAATTTGATTAGTTTTGAGTAGTAACAGTCTCTAAGAAAACCATGGTAGGAGAGACATTCCATATTGAACCAAACTCCATTGATGCGCTACTACAACATCCAAAATCCCTAGAAATATTTAAGAATGCATGGTGCTTAGTATACTTTGAGAAGCTGCAGGGTCTCAACGAATAGATCGCTATGGATTTCACAGTCTCTGTAAGTGCAACATTTAGGAGTTAAGGGATTCAAAAATTTCGTTACAGGTAATAGAAAAATCTAGTTTCACATTCATAATTTGATCAAAAACAATTTGCAAAATATCCATGACCAAGATAATGGATAACAAAAGTGCCAAAATCATCACATATTCTATTTTTTCTTATTATTCCACAAATATCGCTTGCAATGTTAAGCCCCTATATTACTAGTGTAGTCCCTTGTTATTTTACTGTATCCCCCCTTATTGTTATTGTTGTACCCCTGTAACCCCCATATTTTTATTATTGTGCCCTTATATTTTTATTGTTAGGTCGGCTAGGATTATATTGTGGCCCCATGGAATCCTATATGTAGAAGGAGGTTTTGTTCATTTGTATGATATAAGAATTGTTCACTTATATAATGTATTGGAGTTTACCCCCTCAAAGTGAAAATTTATAAGGCGTTGATATCTCTTTTATTTTATTTTTGGAGCTGGTTTCACAACATTTGCTATCAGAGCTTTGGATTCTAGGGTTTTGTTGCTCCAAACAGGTCATCGTGGAATTTTTGTAATAAAGTTTTTTCCACGAAGGTTCAGAAGTTGAAATATCTAAAGTGTGAAGCTGAAATCGTGATGAACCTCAAGTAAAAATTTTAGATCTTGGTTCTCAAGATTTTTGGAGAAATGATCTGTGCAAATTAGGGATTTATGGAGGCTCCTGAATTTAACGTAAACAAGTCATCATGGAATTTTCTCTATAACTTGTTTCCTAGGAAGGTTTAGAAGATAAAATTTTCATAGAGCGAAGTTGAAATCTGGAGGAACGTCGTGGAAAAATTTTAGAGCTTGATTCGCAATATTTTTGGAGATAGGGTCTTTGGAAGTTAGGGATTTTTCAGGCTCCCGAATTTCATCTCAAAAAGGTGACTATGGGAAAATTGTCATAACTCCCGCTCTGAGCATTGGATTGGAATTCTGTGAGAAGTAGCCTAAAGTACATGGACTATAGTTTCTTTTGTATCAGTTTCAGAGCTGAAGGAGGAAACAATGACACGTGGAAAGGCGTACACATTCACTCTACTGAACAAATTGATAATTAGGTCATCGTAGGAGATTGAGCATAACTTTGTATTCAATAATCCAAATCAGGTTATACCTACGACATTCGAAAGAAGATTCAGAGGGCTACTTCAAGGTGGAATTTAAGATATTGAAGATCCAAAATCATAGAGGTAATTCAGTTTAAATATCGAGGTCCTCAAAAGCAACAAAAAGTCCTCATAAATCTATACTATGATGCATGAAGAGGAAGAATTGCAGTATGAGATATCAAAATTATGGTACCAAGTGCAACAAATTTTAAAATTACGAAGATAAACCAAGGATGACATAGATGGTTTAAAAGCATAAATGGAGGATAAGTTGGATGGTTTGAAGGATCAAATGAAATATAATATGGATGATAAAGTGGTGGAATATCACATCGAGCATCAACAAAAAGTGCTCCAACTCTCAAAGGATAAACTTATTTTGGTGCAGACTCAAATGAAACAATAGGAATATCAACATCACATCGAAATAAGCTATAAAGAAGTCACAGAAACAAGAAATCGACAATTACGATCAATTTCAAAGTATCTCAGCAAGTGGAAGAACTTTCCTGTAGAAGTTTCCACATTGGAGGATGAGAATGTTATATAGAAGCATCAGGAAATAATCAAGCGTTTAGGACAACATTTTCTTGAAGGAGAGGGGCATATTAAGTCCCTATATTACTAGTGTAGTCCATTGTTATGTTAGTGTATCCCCTCTTATTTTTATTGTTGTACCCCTGTAACCCCCATATTTTTACTATTGTGTCCTTACATTATTATTGTTAGGTCGGCTAGGATTATATTGTGGCCCCATGGACTCCTATATATAGAAGGAGGTTTTGGTCATTTGTATCATCCAAGATTTTTTCATTTATGTAATGTATTGGAGGTTGCTCCCTCGAAGTGGCTATTTCTAAGGCGTTGATCTCTCTTTTCTTATATTTTTGGAGTTGGTTTCATAACACATAATAATTCAAATATTCTCTTTTTTTCTTATTTTGAGTGAGTAAAAATGTTTAGAATACAGTACATTATGTTATAACAAAATGGGTTGGGGAAATGATCACAATTATTTATAATTATAAATTTTCCCTAAAGGTGGAAAGATACACCGAAAGAGTTGAACATGCTTATACTATTACTTCACAAATGTTGTAGCAAAGCAAATATAACAAAGTATTTTAGTTTAAAGTAGTTTTTTTTGGAGTGTGTAAAAAAAATAAATTTATTTTTATTTTTATTTTATTTTGACTCAGTAAAAATGTTTAAAGTACATTACATTACTTTAAAGCATAATGGGTTCGGGAATTGATCATAATAAATTATAACTAGAAATTTCCCCTAAAGGTGAATATATACACCGCAGGAATTGAACGTGCTTATGATATTAATTCAAAAATGTTGCAGCAAAGGAAATATAACATTATAAAGGTTAAAGGATGGAGGGGGGGAAATGTGTTCATGCTTGTAATAGTATCACACTTGTGTTAATGCTTGTCTAACAAATGTTGCTTTATCCACCTCGCTAAATCATTTTTTTCCAATCATACACTATGTAAAAATGTTATATAGATATTATATCCAAGGTATCACATACAAGGTAATGAAGAGAAACATTACCATATATCCTGGTGGGCACTGGCTCACAAAAAAAATAATTGCCCAAAACAAATGATTAAAATCAATGTGTTGATAATGAGATTGAATAAAGAGCATCTTTAAGTCAAGTGACCTTTAGATTGGAGGATATTTTTAAATCAATATAAAGAAGGTGGTTTGTTTTAGAATTTTAGCTATCTCATTTAGAAAAAATTAAATTGATTTGGAGCCATTTTGGTGAAGTCGTTAATTCAAGTTTTGAATTTAAATTTAAATTTTGTCTAGCAGTAAACATTCAAGTCTTTGTATCCATTTATCGATTCAAAAACAAAATTTAAAATATTAAAAATTACAGATGATATATGGATATATAGAACCAATATAGAACCATTTTGAAGAGGATTAAATCTCTTGAGGTACAACGTTTTTTCATGTTTTGCACTCTAAAATAGGTCCCAAAAGTTATCCATGCTATATGAATATATAGAACCAATATAAATCCATTTTGAATAGGATTAAGTCTCTTGAGGTAGAACATTTTTTCAAGTTTTTCACTCTAAAAGAGATCCCAAAGGTTATATCTAGCTTTGTGGACATTAAAATTTTATTTCTTTCTTTCTCATCTTTCCAAAATTAATTAAAGTTTCCTTCGCAGCTCGTGTGGGTCCCACAATAACGAGTGACCATGTAAATTAACTATAGTTAAGATGAAATTTATGTAAAGGATATTCATTCCTAACAAAAAAATTCCCAATAACATAACCTTGTAGACATTAAAATTTTATTTCTTTCTTTCTCATATTTCCAAATGTAATTGCAGTTTCCTTTGCACAACTTCTGTGGGTCCCACAATTACTAGTGACCATGTAAGTTAACCGAAGTGTTTATCTCAAGTATGGTCATTCCTAAACAAAGGGATACCCAATAAAATCTCAAGTTGAACACGATTTAAGGTGGGACATTATCATATGTAGTTTAAATTTTTTTGTGGGACTTAACTTAAGAATCCTAAAGCCTGAGTTTCTATACGAAATTGACCAAAAATTTAGATATTTTTTGTTATATAAAAAAACTGATTAGGTTATGATATATCTATGAATTGGTTGAAGGGAATCAAAATTAAGTCCATTTACATACATTTTGTTTTCACAAAGATCATTGGATTATGTGTTGTCTATGCAAACAAGACAAAAACAAACATATTTTCTTTTATCCAATGCAAACACATTTGTGGATGACTTTGTTTTAAATGACTGCAATTTTTGGGTCCCTTTTATTGTTTCAATGTCATCTCCAATTGATATATCTAAATATTGGACCCCAATATGCCAAAAAACCCTATATGGAAAATTCAACGAAGAATATAAATATGATATCAAAATACCATGAAAGATAATCATTGTGATAAATGTTTGTTTAAGATTAGAAATCCAATAAACATTAAATTGAATGTAGCTTTGTACTTCCCTTGATCAGTTAGTCTCATGGCTTAGTGTACAATGCATCATTCAATAACTTCTTAAATTGAGACAAGTCAGTTTGCTGAGTGGTCCATTTGATATCTTCGAAGTGCTCGTTTTATGCATGCCCCTACACCGTCATGTTCTCCTCTTCCATGACCAGTCTCAAAGAAATTACAACAATGTTTAATGCATGTTTTCATATGAAGACGACACAACCAAAACAATGATCATGTAGATTTTACTTGACATGTGCATCCATCTGACCATATCCAATGTTCATTGAATTTTATTCCACTACTTTTCAAGGAGTCATAAATCATTTCAAAACAATGTTGTACAAAATATGTATCATGTGTACGATCGTCACTGATATAAAAGTGATATCCTTTAATAATATGCTTATTCTCACTGGTGATTTCTATATGATCAACATTTTTTTCATCATGTCTATATAGAGTATGGACGAGCAAGGAGACTTGGTCAGAATGATAGTATTCACTATGAATTTCTTTTTGTGGATCAAATGTGTAGTTTTCTACAAAATCAACTACTAAAAAAATGGTCCCTGGTGGAAACAACTCACGAGATTTTTTGAATTGAAAGTCCTTCCATCCAGCTCTATTCGAATACTTGGTGTATGTATAAATTTCTACCTCAAAATTTCTAAGAAATTCAATCACAAAAATTCTTCTTCTTGTAAATCAATTCTTTTAGCACTTGAACCTTGAATCGATGTATGGATAAATTCATATCTATTCCATTGCAATATCATGTTGGGCAATGATTTATCGTTTATATTAGTAGGATATTTTTTTTGAAATTTACTCAAATTTCCAGAATCAATGCATTTTTACCACCAACAAATTTCTTTTGGTAAAATAATTCATGGCTTTCTCTTCCACACAGAATTTGAGAAATGAAATCATGGATAGTGGGAGGGGGAGGTGTATATTTCTAAAAACAATTCCCAAAATTAAGGAATGTGTCATAATATAACTGAAATTCCACATGATAACGACAACAACAAGTGTCACATATAGTGATAGGTTTTACATACCATGGTTTTTGTTGCACAAAAGCACTGATTGAGACATCAATTTCACGATTCTCTTATTTGAACTTTTTGAACAACTCTATCTGAGTGGTTTCCAAGAAGTATTTTGGATGTTCTTCGTACTAATTTCTTGCTATTATTCTTCGCATAACATCGTTTTCTTTTGGTGAAACACGTGATTTTTTCATCCAATATTCATATATTATTTTTTTAACATTTTCTCCAAGTCTATATTTGTATGGTTTCCTACAAATAGCCATCCAACAAGCGAGTTCATGATTTACATCTATTGGCAACCAAAATTTCCATTGTTTGTGCAAAGTTGTTCATGTGGTCCCTAATGCTCGTGCCATAGATTTTACCAAGTGATTCTCTTTAGTACTTGACGAAACCACTACCATATGTATTGATCTTCATGCATCTGAAACATTTTTATTTCTAGATCTTCTAATTGAATTTATATCACTATTTATATTTTGTATCACATGTTCCTTCATGTTTTTATCTTTTGTTGATCTTTTAATACCTAATAAAGTCATAGCTTATTTTAATTTCCTTGATGTTAAGAGATATTTCAAGAATTGGGCTTGAACTACAACATTTTCATTTCTGAAAAATGAATCAATAATGCGATAATCACGATATCGTATAACATGGTCAGCTTTTTTATCTGCATATCTGTGAGTGTCAACATTTTCTAACATCTTATCATCGAAATTGATTTCATCTGTACTTATTAGAATTAAATGTACATAATAAGTTTACATATTCAATAAATAACTAAATTAATAAATATGTGTTCAACATATATATATATATATATATATATATATATATACCCGGTGATTCATTTTCTTCACTTGAATTTCTTTCAACATTTTCACCATCTTCAATCATTGGTTCAATATCTCTTTCACTTTCTCTTTCAAAATTTTGTATCTCACCATCAATGTTTTGAGGAATATCTGTCTCTCTTTACATTGCAAAATAATTTTTAAATTAGTTCATCAAATAAAAATTAAGTTTCACAATTTACACTAACAATATTTTAAATGTAAAATTTATAATATTTACATTTACATATCTGCTTCAACTTCTAGTTGAGGTTGATTTTCCCTTTCAATATTTAAGCATTCTTCTCTCTTTTTTTTTGCGATATTCTCTCCCATGTTCTGTACATTTCTCAGGGTCTCTCGTTCGATCATATTTTCTCTTGAAATTCCTTTGATTTCCCATGATAATTGAGTATGAAGCTCAAAAAGTTTCCTTCAAAAATTTAGACAAAATATCAATTAGAAAAAGCATCACAAAATATTTAATTTAAAAAAAAAAATCATTTTAAAAATTTTGTGCAAAAGACACACTTCAATCCAAAACATTTAAAAAAAAACTGAGAAAAAAATGTCTTCTAAAAATGAAATGAAGCTCAACATATTTCCTTCCAAGTCCTGCAAAAAAAATTCCTTTAAAATGTTACACAAAAACCCATTTAAAAAATCATTATAAAATATTTACTTCAACCCAAAACACATACTCTAAAAAAATGTCACTTCAAAAAATACCTCCAAAAAATTTCTTTTGAAATTATGTCCAAAATCCTCTAAAAAAATGTCTCTAAAAACAAAATACCTCTGAACAATGTCCTTTGAAAATTAATCCCAAAAAGGCTCTAAAAAAATATCACTTTAAAAAATACTTCCAAAAAAGGATCTTTGAATATTAATCCTAAAAAGAGTCTTTTGGAAATTAAGTGCAAAAAAAGTCCAAAAAATGTCTTTTTAAAATTAAGCCCAAAAACCTCCAAAAACAAAATACCTCCAAAAAAATGTCCTTTGGAAATTATGCCCAAAAAGCATATAGAAAGTATCACATACTTCCAAAAAATGTCCTTTGAATATTAAGCCAAAAAGAGTCCTTTTGAAAATGAAGCCAAAATCAGCCAAAATGAAGAAATGTGTGATATTATGAGAAAATAATGATTTCGTTTATGCCTATTTATATAGCCGCAAATTTTTTTTTTGGAGGGGCTTTATTGAATTTTTTGGCCGATGTAAAGTCAATTAAAAGTTCGGGTGAAATTTTGTAAAAACTTCGGTCAAACTTTTGTGTTGTTAGAATTGACGGGCCGTCGAGACAAAAAAAGTTCGGCCAAATTTTTTTAAATGTTTGGATCAACTAACAAATCTGCAATTACACACCAACTCAGCTTTGAACACATTTCTTCAAATTTGTACTGATTAAACTCCATGAAACTTCATGAATTAATTGTTAGAACCAAGGCAAGCATTCGCAGAATTCAATCTACTTTCATGAGATATAAATTTTATGGAATTTCATAAATATTTACTAATTTTAATTAATTTTGTAATAAAATGGGTGCAAACAATTTCTGAAGGACAATATGATTTAGTGAAATCAATATTTTGTATCTTCCAAAATACACTGTAAAAAATTTGAGAAAATTATGGTGCATTACATTAGTCCGTCATCTGTAATGAGTGGTTTTTAGAATTTTAGTTTCTAACTTATATGTTGAGAAATTTTCTGCAAGCTGAAACATATTCAAAATATGCAGTTTTTTTCATATTAGATCAGTTCGAAAAATTCTACTAATTATGATATGCATCAGTTGGTTTCGTAAATATAATGAAACCGAAGTAGACTTTGTCTAGATTGTTGTAACACATTTTGTATCTCAAAAACACAAATTTTTCAAAGAATAAACCAATGCATTTCAAGATGAATTTTTATGAATCCTTTGATTGTTAAAGAAAAAAAACTTAAAGAAATGTTAAGTTGACATATCAAATGAAATTCTAAACAGAAAAGTTGTTTTGGCTTGCAGAAAGTTGAAGAACAGAAAAAATGATATTTGTCTCTTCAAAAAGGGCAATATTTATTAGAGGTTCTACTATATTACCATTATTATTAAGAATCTTGATGTAATATCCTATCAATCCAAATAATCCTTTGAGTTTCTTGCAGGTATTTGAGATTGGCCATTCCCTCATAGCTTTTATTTTGTTAGGATCCATACTTGCACGATCATGTTATAAAATATGAACCAAATGTTCCACTTCTTGAACCCAAAAAACACACATGGAAGGCTTTGTGGATATTTGTTTCTCTTTCAATATTTTCAAAACCCTTCCAACATGTTGTACATGCTCTTCCCAATATTTTATATAGATTAGTATGTCATCAAAAAATTCTAAATTCTTTTTTTCTAATGAAGGTTTTAAAAATAGAACTCCTAAAGATTTGAAATGTTGAATGTTCATTTATAATTCAAAATGGAATAACAAAAAAAACATAACAGACTTTGTGTGTTATAAAGGTTATTTTCATAACAGCTTCTTACCTAATATTGATTTGATGACATCCACAATGATGTTCAAAATTTGTAAAGAAAATTGATCCATGCAATTTATATAATAATTCATCAATGGAGGCAATATAAAATTATATTTTATTGTCATTTTGTTGAGTTGTATTTATTCTGGATACATACATGATGAACCATCATGTTTGATAACAATCACCACTTGTGAAGAGAAAGTGCTTTGTGTAGTTTGAATGATTCCCTCTTAAGTTTCTTGAATCATATTCTCAATCTCACACTTTTTTGTGTGTGGATATTGGAAACACTACTATAAATCCATGTGATTATCTTCCTCTTTACCTCCCTTTTTTTCTTCCATTGATTTTTTTAGTGTATTTCTCTCCACCCTTTTTAAAACATCAATGTTATTTATTAGGATGGCGATAAATTTGGTGTTTTTCTCCAATGATCACAGACAGACGACACTAAAGTAGGTGATATTTAGCGCCAAATTTAGCACCCAATTAAGCATCTCCTTTAGCTCCTTATGTAGTTCCATGTATAACTTCTTGTGTAACGTCCTATTTTTCTCATAGTTATGGCATTATTTTTATCATGAATTTTAGCTTCCTTTGTAGCTTCCTTTTTAGCTTCCTCTACAACATTGCATTTTGTTCCTCGTTATGGTATTGCATGTGAATTTATCTATTACACATGACAAAGGAAAATATTGTAATTAAGTTTGGGGGATGAGTGCATTATATGTATCATACGATACACTACGACTACATCCTAATATGGTAATTACCATGTGGTGGATGCACAATGCACTTATCATAAATAATTAATTACCCACTAATCATGAAAACCAATGTGACTACTTGGAGATCATTCAAGGTTGTTACTATTTATAATTTAAATCATGGATCCATTAAAGGGTAACATTAATTATTCCCTACCCATTACCAAATTTCATTTGACTACTATTCTATACCCAAGTGTTTGTATTGACCAATTTCCGCCCTGTAATAGTATTTGAGTAGTTTTTAGTAGTAACAGTCTCTAAAACAACCATGGGAGGAGAGACATTCCATCTTGAACCAAACAATATTGATGCGCTACTACAACATCCAAAATACCTATAAATATTTAAGAATGCATGGCGGTTAGTATACTTTGAGAAGCTACAGGGTCTCAACGAATAGATATCTATGGAATTAACAGGCTCTGTAAGTGCAACATTTAGAAGTTAAGGGATTCAAAAATTTCGTTACAAGTAATAGAGAAATCTAGTTTCACATTCATAATTTGATAAAAAATGCTTTGCAAATTGAAATCCTTAGGTAAATATCCGTGACCAAGATAATGCATAACAAAAGTGCCAAAAACATCAAATATTCTATTTTTTCTTATTATTCCACAAAGATCCCTCGCAATGTTAAGTCCCTATATTACTAGTGTAGTCCCTTGTTATGTTAGTGTATCCCCCTTTATTGTTATTGTTGTACCCTTGTAACCCCCATATTTTTATTATTGTGCCCTTACATTATTATTTTAGGTCGGCTAGGATTATATTGTGGCCCCATGGACTCCTATATATAGAAGGAGGTATTGGTCATTTGTATCATATAAGAATTGTTCATTTATGTAATCTATTGGAGGTTTCCCGCTCAAAGTGACTATTTCTAAGGTGTTGATATCTCTTTTCTTCTATTTTTGGAGTTGGTTTCACAACATTTGGTATCAGAGCTTTGGATTCTAGAGTTTCGCTGCTCCAAACGGGTCATCATGGAATTTTCGCAATAAAATTTTTTCCACGAAGGTTCAAAAGCTGAAATTTCTACAACGCGAAGCCGAAATCGTGACGAACTTCTTGTAAAAATTTTAGATTTTGTTTCTCAACATTTTTGGAGATCGGTGAAAATTAGGGATTTATGGAGGCTCCTGAATTTAACCTAAACAAGTCATTGTGGAATTTTTGCTATAACCTATTTTCTACGAAGGTTCAGAAGCTAAAATTTTCATAGAGCGAAGCTGCAATCTGGAGGAAATTTGTGGAAAAATTTAGAGCTTGATTCACAATATTTTTGGAGATAGGATATTTCGAAGTTAGGGATTTTTCAATCTCCCGAATTTCATCTCAAAGAGGTGACCATGGGAAAATTTTAATAACTTCCTCTCTGAGAATTAGATTGGAATTCTTTGAAAAGTGGCCTAAAGTACACAGACTGTAGCTTCCTTTGTGTCAATTTCAGAGCTGAAGGAGGAAACAGTGACACGTGGCAAGTCCTACAAGTTTTCTCCACTAAACGAGTCGATAATTAGGTCATCGTAGGAGATTGAGCATAACTTTGTAGTCAAGACTCCAAATCAGGTCAGACCTATGGCATTTGAAAGAAGATTCAGAAGGCTACTTCAAGGTGGAATTTAAGATATTTAAGATCCAAAATCATAGAGATAATTTAGTTTCAATATCGAGCTCCACAAAAGCAAGAAAAATCCCTTAGAAATCTATACTATGACGCATGAAGAGGAAGAATTGCAATATGAGATATCAAAATTATGGTATCAAGTGCAAAAAATTTCAATATTACGAAGAGAAACCAAAGATGACATAGATGGTTTAAAATCAGAAATGGAGGTTAATTTGGATTGTTTTAAGGATCAAATGAAATATAATATGGATGATAAAGTAGTGGAAGATCACATCGAGCATCAACAACAAGTTCTCCAACTCTCAAAGGATAACCTAAATTTGGTGCATACTCAAATGAAACAACAGGAATATCAACATGACATCGAAAGAAGTTATGAAGCAGTCACAGAAATAAGAAATCGACAAGTATGATCAATTTCAAAGTCTCTCAGCAAGTGGAAGAACTTTCCTGCAGAAGTTTCCACATGGGAGGATGAGAATTTTATACAGAAGCATCAAGAAATAATCAAGCATTGAGGACAACACTTTTTTGAAGGAGAGGGGCATGTTAAGTCCCTAAATTAACAGTGTATTCCATTGTTATGTTAGTGTATCCCCCATTATTTTTATTTTTGTACCCCTGTAACCCCCATATTTATATTATTGTGCCGTTACATTATTATTTTTAGGTCGGCTAGGATTATATTGTGGCCCCATGAACTCCTATATATAGAAGGAGGTTTTGGTCATTTGTATCATCTAGGAATTTTTCATTTATGTAATGTATTGGAGGTTCCCCCCTTGAAGTGGCTATTTCTAAGGCGTTGATATCTCTTTTCTTCTATTTTTGGAGTTGGTTTCATAACACGCAATAATTCAAATATTCTATTTTTTTCTTATTTTGAGTCAGTAAAAATGTTGAAAATACATTACATTATGTTATAACATAATGGGTTGGGGAAATGATCACAATTATTTATAATTAAAGATTTTTCCTAAAGGTGCAAAGATACACCGAAAGAGTTGAACATGCTTATACTATTACTTCACAAATGTTGCAGAAAAGAAAATATAACAAAGTATTTTAGTTTAAAGTAGTTTTTTTTGGAGTGAGTAAAAATAAAATATTTTTATTTTTATTTTTATTTTATTTTGACTTAGTAAAAATGTTTAAAGTACATTACATTCCTTTAAAAAATAATGGGTTGGGGAATTGATCATAATTAATTATAAGTAGCAATTTCCCCTAAAGGTGAAAATATACACCGAACGAATTGAACATGCTTATGATATTACTTCAAAAAAGTTGCAGAAAAGTAAATATAAAAATCTAACGGGTAAAGGACAAAGGGGAGGAAATTTTTTTATGCTTGTAATAATATCACACTGGTGCTAATGCTTGTCTAACAAATGTTTCTTGATCCACCTCGCTAAATCGTTTTTTTCCAATCATACCACTATGTGCAAATGTGATATAGATATTATGTCCAAGGTATCACATTCAATTAAATGAGGAGAAACATTACCATATATCCTAGTGGGCACTGGCTCACAAAAAAATTAATTGCCCAAAACAAATGATTAAAATCAATGTGTTGATAAAGAGATTAAATAAAGAACATCTTTAAGTCAAGTGACCTTTAGATTGGAGGATATTTTTCAATCAATATAAAGAACATGGTTTTTTTTAGAATTTTAGCTATCTCATTTTAAAAAAAAAAAAATAATTTGGAGCCATTTTGGTGAAGTCATTAATTCTAGTTTTGAATTTAAATTTAAATATTGTCTAGCAGTAAACTTTCAAGTCTTTGTATCCATTTATCGATTCGAAAATAAAATTTTAAAAATTAAAAGTTACAAATGATATACGGATATATAGAACCAATATAGAACCATTTTTAAGAGGATAAAATCTCCTTAGGTACAACGTTTTTTCATGTTTTGCACTCTAAAATAGGTCCCAAAAGTTATACATTCTATATGCATATATAGAACCAATATAGATCCATTTTGAATAGGATTAAGTATCTTGAGGTAGAACATTTTTTCAAGTTTTGCACTCTAAAAGAGATTCCAAAGGTTATATTTAGCCTTGTGGACATTAAAATTTTATTTCTTTCTTTCTCATATTTCCAAAAGTAACTAAGGTTTCCTTCGTAGTTCATGTGGTTCCCACAATAATGAGTGACCATGTAAATTAACTATAATTAAGATGAAATTTATGTAAAGGATAGTCATTCGTAACAAAACAATTCCCAATAACATAACCTTAGACTTTAAAATTTTATTTCTTTCCTTCTCATATTTCCAAATGTAATTGCAGTTTTCTTTGCACAGCTTCTGTGGGTCCCAGAATAACCAGTGACCATGTAATTAACCATAGTTAAGAAGTGTTTATGTCAAGTATGGTCATTCCCAAACAAAGGAATACCCAATAAAATCTCAAGTTGAACACGATTTAAGGTGGGACTTTATCATATGTAGTTTAAGAAATTTTTTGTGGGACTTAACCTAAGAATCCTAAAGCCTGAATTTCTATAAGAACTTGACCAAAAATTTAGATTTTTTTTGTTATATAAAAATATTGATTAGGTTATGATATATCTATGATTTGGTTGAAAGAAATCAAAATTAAGTCCATTTACATACATTTTTTTTCACAAAAATCATTGGATTATGTGTTGTCTATGCAAACAAGACAAAACCAAGCATGTTTTATTTTATCCAATGCGAACACATTTGTGGAAAACTTTGTTTTAAATGAATACAATTTTCAAGTCCCTTGTATTTTTTCAACGTCATCTCCAATTGATATATCTACATATTGGACCCCAATATGCCAAAAAAACCTATATGGAAAATTCAACGAAGAATATAAATATGATATCAAAATAGCATGAAAGATAGTCATGTTGATAAATGCACTGTTTAAAATCAGAAATCCAATAAACATTAAATTGAATGTAGCTTCGTACTTCCCTTGATTGGTTAGTCTCGTGGCTTAGTGCACGATGCACCATTGAACAACTTCTTCAGCTGAGACAAGTCAGTTTGTTGAGTGGTCCATTTGATATCTTCGAAGTGCTCGTTTTATGCATGCCCCTACACCGTCACATTCTCGTTTTCCATGACCAGTCTCAAAGAAATTCTAACAATGTTTAATGCAGGTTTTCATATGAAGACGACACAACCAAAACATGTTAAAATATTATATATTATGGAGCAATGAAACACATAAAATATGCGTAAAATACAAGCACAAAAAACACATAAAACCAGAGAGACACAGATATACGTGGTTCACCCAGTTTGGGCTACGTCCACCTCGAACAGCCAGTCCTTCCTTTCTATTATCCAGCAAAATGAAGAGAAAAAACCTACAATAGATCTGTTGTAACATCTTTTCTTCTCTCTCACAGTCTCCCTATCTATTTCCCGCTTAGAGAATACACATGTAATACACAGCCGCAATACAATACCCTCATACAAAGAGAGGGGGGTTTCCTTCTAGGGAAAAAAACCCTAAACAAAACATAACTTCTACTATCAGATCATCCACCTAATGAACAAACCAAATTGACTAGAAATTACTGTAATTTTACAAGGCAATTTTACATCGGTTTTTGGCTTCGGGGACGCTGCCCCTGAAACCCCCACCGAGGGACTGCTGGCCCCCGGACCCCCTAACCGGTGGGTCAGCCCCCTCGGATCCCGTGGGGGGGGACAAGGGCCCCTTGCACCCCCCTTCTACAAGGGTGTACATTTTTCCTAGGGTATACATCCAGCTAAAACAAGGATCTCTGAATCAGGATGAAAAATCAGGCTCCACACCCAACAATCTCCCACTTGGAGACTGATTGTAACAACTCCACTGCTACTTCATTTGCTGGACAATGACTCCTCTTTGGACCTGGTTGTTTCTCATCTTCATCATCATCCTTGAAGACCAATTGAAATTGAAAAATTTCTCAGTTTCTCCTTGGTTACAACTTTTGTTAGCATATCTGCAAGATTCTGGCTAGTGTGTATCTTTTCCAGCTTCAACTCTTCATCTTCCAATACTAACCGTATGAAATGGTAGTTGAGATGTATGTGTTTAGTCCTAGAATGAAATGCTGAGTTCTTTGCAAGATGAATGACACTTTGGCTATCACTGTATAACGTGCCCATATCATGCATCTTACCCAATTCATCCATAAACCTTTGTAACCAAATCATTTCTTTACTAGCCTTTGTAGCAACAACATACCCTGCTTCAGTTGTTGAAAGTGAAACAACACTTTGGATTTTTGAAACCCAGTTGACAGCTATTCCACCGATAGTAAGTACATATCCTGTAGTGCTCCTCCTGTTATCTCTGTCACCTACCATATTTGCATCAACATATCCCTGTAGAGCAATGTTTGAACCATGAAATCATAATTCTTGATTTGTGGTACCTCTCAAATATCTCAGAATCCATTTTACTCCCATCCAATTTTCTTTTCTTGGATTACTCATGCACCGGCTTACAACTCCCATTGCATGTGCAATATCAGGCCTTTTGCAGACCATTGCATACATTAAGCTTCCAACTACTGATGCATATAGAAATTTAGACATATAATCCATGTCTTCTTGGGCCTTTGGGCACATCTCCTTACTAAGTTTGAAATGGTTAGAAAAAATTGTAATAACTATTTTTGCATTGTGCATATTAAATCTTTTCAACACCTTTTGTATGTACTCATTCTGAGACAATGTTAATTTTCGATTTTTCCTATCTCTGGTTATTCTCATACTAAGGATCCGTTTTCCAGCTCCCAAATCCTTCATTGAAAATTAATTTGCCAATTTTTGTTTGAGCACATTTATTTCCTGCATGTTAGACCCTGCAACAAGCATGTCATCTACATACAATAACAATATAATATAGCTTCCATCATTTTGCTTTTTGAGATAAACACAATGATCAGAGTGACATTTAGTATAACCTTGTTTAGACATAAACTTGTCAAATTTTAGATACCACTGCCTTGGAGCCTGTTTTAATCCATGCAAACTCTTCTTTAACCTGCACACCAAATTTTCTTTCCCTTTGACCTTATATCCTTTTGGTTGCTGCATGTATATCTTTTCCTCCAAATCTCCATGGAGAAATGTTGTATTTACATCTAACTATTCAAGATGTAAATCTTCCACTGCTAGAAGACTTAAAATAGTTCTGATTGAAGTCATCTTAACAACAGGAGAAAATATTTCATCAAAATCAATACCTTTCTTCTGTGCAAACCCCTTCACCACAAGTCTAGATTTGTACCTCTGTTTTCCTCCATCTTCTTCCTTCAGCCTGTAAACCCATTTATTCTGCAATGCAGTTTTACTTGCAGGCAACCTGACTAAGTCCCAAGTCTGGTTATGCATTAAGGAGTCCATCTCTTCTTCCATGGCTAGCTCCCACTTCTTCCTGCTTTCAACCTGCATTGCTTCTTCATAACATTCAGGTTCACCAGAATCAGTCAAAAATAAATAATATAATGAAGGAGAGTATCGTTCAGGGGGTCTACTTATCCTAGTAGATCTTCTAACACCACTTTCAGGTGTTTGAGGTGCCTGTTGCTATTGTGGTGGTTGCTGCTACTGTGGTTGTTGATTATTATTATTTTCAGGCACCTTTACTTTTTCAGTTATCTCATCAAGAACCGTGTATTCCTTGCTTTCTTTTTCCTGTTTCTTTTCCTACAACTGATTCTTATACAAGACCTTTTCATTGAATATTACATCTCTGCTCCTAATGATTTTGCGATTTTCATAATCATATAAGCGATAACCAAAATCATTAGCACCATATCCAATAAAGGTACATTTCTTTGATTTTGCCTCAAGCTTTGTTCTGTTTTCTTTATTAATATGGACAAAGGCCTCACAACCAAAAGGCTTTAAAAAAGGGTAGTTTACCTTTTTACCTATCCATGCTTCCTCTGGAATACCACCATCCAAGGAACTTGAAGGCCCTCTGGTTACTAGATAAACAGCAGTATCTACAACATCTACCCAAAATTGTAAAGGAAATCATGCATGCAATCTCATGCACCTTGCACGCTCCATGATTGTTCTATTCATCCTTTCCGACACACTATTTTCTTGTGGTGTTCTTGGAACTATCTTATTTCTACGAATTCCATGCTCTGAACAATACCTACCAAACTCTTTACTGTAATATTTACCTCCATTGTCTGATCTGAGACACTTCAACTTCTTTCCTGTCTCAATCTCAACCAATGCTTTCCATTTCTTGAAAATATCAAATACTTCGGATTTATTCTGAACACAATAAATCCATTTTTTTCTAGTTGCATCATCAATAAACGTAACATAATAGTGAGAGCCACTGAGAGATGATACCTGAGCAGATCCCCATAGATCTATATGCACAAGATCCAATTTTTCACTCTTCTTTTATTTATGAACTCTTAGAAATATGACTCTCTTATGTTTTCCATAAATGCAATTTTCACATAAATCCAAATCAACATTCTTCAAACCTGGCAAAAAATTTCTTGAGTGAAGAATCTTCATCCCCTTCTCACTCATGTTTCCGAGCCTATGATGCCATAATGCTGCATCTTCTCCTTCGGAAGTTAAAGCATTAAAAAAGTTAGAAAAACCATTGCATAAATACAATGTACCAACCTTTTCTCCTTTTGCTATTACCATGGCTCCTTTAGTGACCTTCCAAGTTTTATCCGTGAAAGTTGTCACACAACCTTCACCAGCTAACTTCCCTGTTGAAATCATATTTTTATTTAGATCTGGAACATGAATTACCTCCTTTAATAGCCATTGGTATCCATTCTACTGTTTTACAAGAACCTTACCCATTCCAACAATTTTATAGGGTTTATCATCACCCAAATGAACTTGTCCAAAATCTCCTTGAACATAGTCATCAAAATATTTCTTATCAGTTGTGGCATGGAATGAATCCCTTGAATCTACAACCCAATAATCAGTAACATTTTCGAAAGAATGAATCAAAGCATATTGTAACACATCACCTATGACATTTGCTTCATGATTGTTTTCTTGCTGTGCATCTCCTTCTTTTCCCTTTCGAGATCTACAGTCTTTCTTTAGGTGTCCTTTCTTTCCACATTTCCAGCACACTATCCATGATCTGGACTTGGATATGCCTTTCATTGATTTAATATGATATCCCGAGCTCTTTCCTCTTTCCATTCTCCTTCCCCTAGACTCTTCACTCAAAGCATTTCTGATGTCTCACTGGAGCTTTTCCATTGCATTTCCTCGCTAAGGATAGCACCGACAACATCATCAAACTTTAAAGTACTAGATCTAGAGACAGAGTTACTAATGGCCATTACTAAACCATTCCAACTCTCTGGAAATGAGCAAAAGAATAACAGAGCTCTAACTTCATCATCAAATTTTACCCCTACAGAACTTAAATGACTAGTAAATATATTAAAATCATTTAAATGGTTTGCAATAGATCCACCTTCCGACATATTCATATTAAATAATCGTTTCATAAGAAATACCTTCTTTGGGGCCGAGGGTTTTTCATATAGTTTCACCAACCTCTGCATCAAACCCTCTGTTGCTGTTTCCTCCGAAATATTGAAGGCGACTGATGCTGCAAGGCACAACCGTACTATTACGAGTGCCTTTCTATCGAGAATGTTCCATTCTGTGTCTTTCATGGTCGCCGGCTTCTTTGTTTTTCTGCTCAATGGTAGGTATAGATCTTTCTGATACAGATAATATTCCATCTGCATGTTCCACATCGGGATGTTTTGGCCATTAAATTTCTCGACCCTAAACTTACCGTCTTCCGCCATTGCTCCCACTCGAACCAGGAACCCTTCTTTCTTGCGAGTTTATCAGCTAAATATAACTTCGGCTCTGATGCCATTGTTGCAAAATTATATATTATGGATCAATGCAACACATAAAATATGTGGAAAATACAAGCACACAAAACACATAAAACTAGAGAGACACAGATATACATGGTTTACCTAGTTTGAGCTACTTCCACCCCGAACAGCCAGTCCTTCCTTTCTATTATCCAGAAAAATGAAGAGACAAAACCTACAGCAGATTCGCTGTAATATCCTCTGTTCTCTCTCACAGTCTCCCTATATATTTCCCACTCGGAGAATACACATATAACACACAGCCACAATACAATACCCTCATACAAAGAGAGTGGGGTTGCCTTCTAGGGAAAAAAACCCTAAAAAAAACATAACTTCTACCATCAGATCATTTGCCTAATGAGCAGCCTAGATTGATTATAAATTACTATACTTTTACAGGGCAATTTTACATCTATTTTTGGCTTTGGGGGCGCTTCCCCCAAACCCCCGCCGAGGGACCGCTGGCCCTCGGACCCCCCAGCCGGGGGGTCACCCCCCCCCCCGGACCCTGCAGGGGAGGGACAAGTCCCCGCTGCAAGGGTGTACAGTTTTCGTGGGGTATACATCCAGCTAAAACAAAGATCTCTAAATCAGGATGAAAAATCAGGCTCCACACCCAACAAAAAAATGATCGTGAATATTTGAATTGACATGCGCATCCATCTGACCATATCCAATGTTCATTGAATTTTATTCCACGACTTTTCATGGAGTCATAAATCATTTCAAAACAATGCTGTACAAAATATGTATCATGTGTACGATCGTCACTGATATAAAAGTGATATTCTTTAATGACATGCTTATTTTCACTGGTTCTTTCTATATGATCAACATTTTGTTCAGAATGTCTATATAGAATATGAACGAGCAGGGAGACTTGGTCAGAATGATAATATTCACTCTGAATTTCTTTTTGTGGATCAAATGTGTAGTTTTCTGCAAAATCAACTACTGACAAAATGGTCCCTGGTGGAAACAATTCACGATATTTTTTGAATTGCAAGTCCTACCATCGAGCTCTATTGGAATGCACGGTGTATGTATAAATTTCTACCTCAAACTTTCTAAGAAAGTCAATCACAAAAATTCTTCTTCTTGTAAATCAATTCTTTTAGCACTTGAACCTTGAATTGAGGTATGGATAAATTCATATATATTCCATTTCACTCTCATGTTGGACAATGATTCATCATTTATATTAGTAGGATATTTGTTTTGAAATTTAGTCAAACTTCTAGAATCAACCCATTTTTACCACCAACACATTTCTTTTGGTAAAATAATTCATGGCTTTCTCTTCCACATAGAATTTTAGAAATGAAATCATGGATAGTGGAAGGGGGGGGGGGGTGTATCTTTCCAAAATGTTTTCCCAAAATTAAGGAATGTGTCATAATATAACTTAAATTCCACATGATAATGATAACAGCAAGTGTCGTGTTAGAAAATTATATATTATGGAGCAATGAAACACATAAAATATGCGGAAAAATAAAAACACACAAAACACATAAAACCAAAGAGACATAGATATATGTGGTTCACCTAGTTTGGGCTACTTCCACCCTAAACAACCAGTCCTTCCTTTCTATTATCCAGCAAAATGAAGAGACAAAACCTACAACAGATCCACTGTAATATTATTTTTTCTCTCTCACAGTCTCCATATCTATTTTCGGCTCAGAGAATACACATATAATACACAGCCGCAATACAATACCCTCATACAAAGAGAGGGGTTTCCTTCTAGGGCAAAAAACCCTAAACTAAACATAGCTTCTACCATCAGATCATCCGCCTAATGAACGGCCCATATTGACTAGAAATTGTTGTACTTTTACAAGGCGATTTTACATCTTTTTTTAGCTTCGGGGGTGTTGCCACCGAAACCCCTTTCGGGGGACCATTGGCCCCTGGACCCCCCAGCCAGGGGGTCAGCCCCCCAAGACCCTGCGAGGGGGACAAGTGCCCCCCGCTGCAAGGGTGTACAATTTTTCTGGGGTATACATCCAGCTAAAACAAGGATCTTTGAATTAGGATGAAAATCAGGCTCCACACCCAACATGTCGAGTATAGTGATAGGTTTTATATACCATGGTTTTTGTTTCACAAAAGCATTGATTGACATCAATTTCATGATTCTCTTCTTTGAACTTGTTGAAACTCTATCTGAGTGGTTTCCAAGTGTAACACCCCCAATTTGTGTGTTGAATTTTCAAAAGTTAGACATTTGAACTTAAATCCTAAGGGGGTGGACCCCAAGGGATAAGTGTGGTGTGAATGTAATTTCATATTTTATTTGAGGAAATAAATAAAATGATTGTGCATTTTGACCAAGATGAGTATTAAAGATCACTTTCCAAATCCATGAGGATGGATAAGGCAACAAATCCCCAAAAATCTTTCAAAAATCCTTGAAAGAAATTTATTTAGATTTGAGGAGGAATCTAAATTTCCCCAATGAAGAGGAGTAGTTGGGAAGAGGTGAGAAAAAGCTGGAAAAGCCGAGGAAAAGCTTAAAGCAGCTTTAAAGAGTCCCAAAATGGGAAGCCTAGGCTAAACAGGAAAGAAAGCATCCTGCTATTCTGGACGCAGAATTAGAAACATGCTTTGGGGAATTATGAGCTTAAATAAGCTGCTCCTAAGCAGATCAGGGGTTGATCTGTCCTAGGAGGTGATCTCTGCTCGGGGGTGAGTCCTGGGAGACAAAGAGGACTCTAAGGTTGGGAGGTTGGTCATTTGCAGATTGTGGTATGTTCTGAAATTTTTGTTCATTTTGATGTATTATGGTATGAATTAGCTACATATAAAACTTAAAAGAAATTGTAAGATTGATGTTAGTACTACATTTAACAGAATCCATCCTAAGGCATTTACCTTCCAGATTCTGTTTAGTTGTAGACTAGAAATCTATAGAGTAGAAACTCCAAAAACTCTAAACCAAGGTCGGTTTAAATCTGAAGTTACTTGGCCTCTACAGATGATTAATTTTTGTTTTGTTCCCTGTAGAGAAAAAAAAAAGAAAAATGATATGATATGCTTATGTTAGAGAAACATTATAGCAGAATTAAATTCACTTGGTACAAATCCCAAAAGTAATAAGGTAAAACATTATGATATAAGCCTCAAAATTTATGCTAGAGAAGGAACATTCTAGTATATAGGTCTTCTTGTATATATAACCTTTATATGTTTATATATTTCATTTATACATTTATATGTTCCTACATTGTATCCTTGAAATAAGTAGCATAGCCAAAAAATCCTATTGAACGCATCTATGTGAGCATCAAGTAAAAATCGAAATGGAATACATATACATGAGCATCAAGAAAAAAAAAATCGAAATTTGAATACAAATGCCGTGAGCTGAAATAAGAACAAGGTATATTTCTGCGTGTATCAACCAAGAATAGGATATAAACGCCGTGAATAAAACCATAAATAATTGTGACAACAATTATAAATGAATATATGAGCAGTGTAATAATCCAAGCGAACCATGTAGCCACTACAGTTCATATTAAATCATCATTGTTAGTTATCATGCTGGGTAGCGCGCTTATGTCAAATGAAATCGGCAAACAAAACCCCCTCTGACTAGCATGCTTGTATAAAATACTATTTCTACTTTCTGAAATTATGGATATAAGTTCAACATCAACATATGCTTTATAATACCAACTGTAACCACAAAAACTATTGGTGTATAAAGGGTGCGTGTTAGCAAGCCGGTTATAACAATCTGGTACTAATGGTAAGCAAAGTCGACGCAAACACTTGAAGCGGATGTGTCATCTTGCCATCCCTGCCAAAACCCATATCTCATAGAAATATACGTATACAAAAACGAACTAAATAAATAGTAAGGCGTAACCTGTGACATTCAGTGAATACTCGCGCCGAAGCGAGCTGGGGAAAAATCAACAGAGAAGGTGGAGTTGCACGAAAAAGGCCAGGCAGTATTCCAGTGAGAATTGTATCAGCCAGCGAAAATCTTGCGTATGTGATTGCATAAATAGCATGTTACTACTTACCAGGGTTAACTTAAAAACGAAACTGACATCAAAATTTTATAAAACCAGACGTGACACTATATAACTAATATGATTACAGAGTACCGCATATATGGAAACCGTGGACCAGCGAAACAAAGGGGCCATATCTCTATAGCTGAACATGGCAAAATAAAGTACTTAACCCATATGTGCATCGAGTTCAAAAGTGAAATGACGAGTTGAGAATCACTCTATAAAACAGAACGAGAAGGGTAATATGAGAAAACAGTTAACAGTACATGGGGTAGGCTGCCCGGGAAGTGCCTGTAGCAGAGATGTGTGGAGAAATCTCAAAACCCATTGAAAAAAAAATATGACACATAGCTGTGGAAAGATTGTGAGATGTCGGATGGAGTTGTCGCCATTAGCAGATACTACATAAACTCTAAATGCATGACGTAGGTGGTTAACAAAAAAAAAAATACAAGGTATAGCCACGATAGGACCGTGACAAAAGAGAAATATGAATAGCTCAGAAATCATTCACGGCTGAGTCGAGTTGACTCGCTCACGCCGAAGACCTGTCTAAGTAGTCCAGCGCCAGCACTACACTCCCCTGTCGAATCCCTTCGTGGCTCCTGTAGGAGAAATGGGAAAATTACCAAAAGTTACTCTTCCTCAGTCCGGAAAAAAACGAAACGGGCAGAGGGACTAGAACCCCTTACCTCGCCACCTCCGATCACGAGAAACTCTGCGCATAGGATTCCAGTGTAGGTGAGTAGGGTCCGAAAATCTCGTTGTCTTCCAGAACCTTTAGCCGTTGGAGTTCTGGAAAAAAAAAATATAACCGGAAGAAATATACAGAGAGCGAACCATACTTCCAAAACAGATATAGAATAAACCAAAAAGGAATAGAAGGACTCGGTTCAGAATGGGATACGCTTACCTTCTGCGTTCTTCCGAGGTTGATGGCTGTCCGGGGAGCCAGGCAAACAGAAGCCCCGCACAACGCCTTTGACACACACAAAGATTATAATGTAAACCCCTATGTTGCCCAGCTATTTGATTTACTAGTTCGAATCAATATCTACGCAACTGGAAACCAAAACCCCTCCACAGAAATGAGAACTAATGCCAGAACACTGGAAGATTACAAATCCTGGGTCATCATAACCGCAGCGTTGGTTTACCTAACTGGTAGGGAATGAGAAATCCAACGCAGGACCAACAGAACCGTAGCTCTCGACGCTCGAATTTAGCAGAGCTCGGAATGAACAGGGTTTATGTAAAGCCTTCCGGGTAGAATCATCGGAACACTCCGCGCCTTGTTCATCCATCTGTCGACCCGGCAGTGGAATGGATCCCTAAGAGATTTGAAACCTCTGCAGAAAGCACATCAGTACCCGTGAGCTGTAAGAAAAAAAAAAAAACCAAATGCATCGCCACACTAAAAGTATGTACAATTAGGGCTTCAACAAATCAAGTCGAGAAATTAAATTTCGCAGAGGGGCGGGTAGAAGCGTCATATCCGAGGGACGGGAAATTAAAGATTTCTGAGCGAGTACAGGAGGAAGTACCTTCGTGTCGTTCGGAGTACTGTGGAGTATGAGCCATTCGGCTACGCTCGAGCCAGGCTCTCTTTCCATAGTCGGAGGAGGGAAACACGCAAACCCTAACATTAAAATTTGTCCGGTTAAGAATCGTCCTCGTGATTTGGCTGACACAGTCGACCGCCAGACGAGCTATCACCGTAATGGTGTATCCCTTTCATGACTTGCAGGATGTATCAAACTCTCAACCTGAACATTGAATAGGCATACCAAAAGGGAAAACCGGACCAGAGCATGATAAGAGGTATATTGTCGTCTATCCATAATCCACTCAACGTATTGTCCATATCGCTTGACTTTAAGGAATAAAGCAAAACAATTCTAGGCATTATTGAATGGTTGACATATATATGTACACATTCAGTTTATATCCTTAAAGGTTAAGGTATATCAAAATGTAGCTACATGCTATATATCTATAGGATATATATATATATGGATTAGTGATATATGTATGTATATGTAGTATATATATGTAGAGTTAACAACGTTGTGATAAGTATGGCTGGGGCATATATGTGAAGTTAAAATTGGTGATATAAATGTGTTACATATATATGCATTAGGTGCAGCACTGAAAAACCAAGAATGACCATATTATATTTAGGGAGAATACTCTAGGTTAATACCAAGAATTCTGGAGGTTATTTATATAGCTAAAGTGTATACCAAGAGGAAAATTCCCTGCTGCAAAAAGGGGATAGTGGGGTAATAACTATTTAATGAGTAGAGGAAATTTTAACAAGATGAAATGGGAAATGAAATTGCAGGACACCTTATGTAACCATCTAGGTGGAGAAGAAAAAAAAAAAAAAAAAAATTTCTGAATCGGGAGGTGTTACAAATGGTATCGGAGCACCGGTTACAAAAATTGGGCTGTCAATTTTGTGCTCACTACTTATTACATATTTTGTTTTTCTAAAGTTTTATAAACTTTTGCTAATCTATGTTGTGAGTGTGTACAGTTGAAATGGCTGAAGGTGAAGGGATTTATGTGGATCTGCGTGATGAGTTTGCTACTCCAGATCCCAATGCCCTGGTACTGGCTATGTTGCACAGGCTGCAACGAGAATTAGCTGAACTGAGAAGCCAGAATGACATGTTGTCATCAGCCAGTAAGGAGCAGGAAAAGCTCATCAGAGAACTAACTTCCCGGAACAGCCAGGAAGGCGAAGGTTCCGGAAAGAGAAATATGGATGAGTCTGATGATGATGATGCTGCTAGACAGCAGCATAAACAGAAAAAAGAATTGCAGGGAGAATTCAGAAAGATCAAACCTCCTTCCTATGATGGGGAGAAGGAGGAGGATGCTGAAGCTTGGTTGCTGAACATGATTAAGTATTTCCAAGTATATGAATATGAGAGCAATCTGAAGGCCAGATTAGCTGTGTATCAGCTACAAGTAAAGGCTACACTGTGGTGGGAAGAGACAAAAATGGTGCATGCCATTGATGAAAAGATAGTTACTTGGAGGATTTTCAGACTAAGTTCAAAAGTCGTTATTTGAATGAACGTTATTATGATGATAAAGAAAAAGAATTCCATGAACTTAGACTAGGACAGCTCACTATTGATGAGTTTGTCACTAAGTTTACAAATTTACTGAGATATGTCCCTTATATTAGGGAAGAAAAAGCAAAGGTGCAAAGACTTTTGAATTTCTTACCTACTGTGTACAAGGAGAAAATAGAGTTTGACAACCCAAAGACCATGGATGAAGCTGTCAGAAAAGCAAGATTATGTTATCAGCAGTTTAAAGGTAAAGCTGAACAAGGGAAGAGCTGGCTGAACAAGGGTGAGTTCAAGGGGAAAAGACCAAAACCAGCATATTTAAGAAATTTTGGCAGAGATCATCAGCGGAAAAAATTCAGTAAACCAAAAGAAAGTCAAACTGCTCAGTCCCAAGTGGCTTCAAAACCAGTGGAAGGGAACAATAAAAAGGAAGGGGCAGTCAGAATGAAGGAACCTTTGAAATGTTGGGGTTGTGGAGAACCCCATATGATGAGGGACTGTCCCCATCGAAATATACACCTGATCAGCAGAGAACGAGAAGCAAAAACAGTAAATGACATAGCCATAAATATACCAACTATCAGTGCAGCATTGGAAAATCGACAAGAAGAATATCAAGCAACCATGGTGGAAATGGAGGGTAAGATTTCTGACCTACCTGTTACTGTTTTGATTGATCCAGGTGCTTCCTTAAGTTACATTAGTCCTGGAATTGTAGAAAAATGTGAAATTAAACCTGAAAATTTTCAGCAGTCATGGTTGGTACAGCTGGCCACTGGAACTAAGAGAAAAGTCACACATAAATTGCCAAAAACAACAATACAATTAAATGGCTTTGCAACAGAAGTAAATCTGAACATATTACCGTTAGGATCCTATGATTTGCTGATAGGAATGGATTGGCTGGAAAAGAAGAAAGCTCTGATGAACTGCTGGGATAAAACTCTGCATTGTGTAGATGAAGAAGGGAAACCTTTTACACTAAAAGGGAAACCAAAATCCATTTCAGTAAGACAAATATCAGCCTTACAATTGAAAAGAACAGCTAGGAAAGGACACCAAGTCTATGCAGTGCATGTAGAGGAAATAGAACAGAAAACTGAGGAAGAGTTATTGGATGTTATACCAGTCATCAGAGAATTTAAGGAAGTCTTTCCCAAGGAAATCCCTCATCTCCCCCCCAAAAGAGAGATTGATTTTTCAATCGATCTGGTACCGAGAGCCACACCTGTTTCCCGAGCCCCCTATCGGATGAGTCCGCCAGAACTGATGGAGCTGAAGATGCAGCTGCAAGAACTATTGGATAAAGGTTACATCAGACCAAGTGTGTCTCCATGGGGAGCACCTGTTTTATTTGTTAAAAAGAAGGATGGAACCTTTAGGATGTGCATTGATTATCGTCAACTGAACAAGTTGACCATTAAGAATAGATATCCACTTCCTAGAATAGATGATCTGTTTGATCAAGTGAGAGGGGCCTCAGTCTTTTCCAAGATAGACCTAAGGACTGGTTATCACCAACTTAGAATTAAAGAAGAAGACATCAGTAAAACAACATTTCGAACCAGGTATGGGCATTACGAATTTGTAGTCCTACCTTTTGGTTTGACAAATGCCCCTACCACATTTATGTGCTTGATGAATAGTGTGTTGAACAAACATTTGGATAAATTTGTTTTGGTATTCATAGATGATATTTTAGTTTACTCCAAAAACGAAGAGGAACACCAGGAACATCTGAGAATAGTGTTGCAGACTTTGAAAGAAAATCAACTATATGCCAAGATCAGTAAATGTCAATTTTATAAAGATAAAATTCAATATTTGGGTCATATTATTTCTGAAAAAGGGCTTGCAGTTGACCCTGAAAAGATAAAAGCAATTAAGGAATGGCCAGTCACAACTGATGTTTCAGCAGTAAGGTCATTCATGGGGATGGCAGGCTACTATCGCAGATTTGTAGAAAGATTTTCTGCTATAGCAAATCCCATAACCTCATTACAAAGGAAGGGTGTTAAGTTCGTGTGGACTGAGAAATGTCAAAACAGTTTCGAACAATTGAAACAAAAACTTATTTCAACCCCTATATTAAAAATTGCTGATCTTGATAAAGAGTTTGTTGTATGTACAGACACTTGCAGAGAAGGGCTAGGAGGAGTCCTATTGCAGGAAAATTCAGTTATTGCCTATGAATCTAGAAAACTGAAAAATCATGAACAGAACTACAGTGCCTATGATTTAGAATTTGCAGCTGTTATCCATGCTTTAAAAATGTGGAGGCACTATCTGCTGGGGAAGAAGTTCACCTTGATGACTCATCATATTAGCCTCAAATAATTTTTCTCCCAAACTGACCTAAATGCAAGACAAGCCAGATGGCCATCCTTTTTAAGTGAATTTGATATGGACATCAAGCATATCAAGGGGAAAGAAAATAAAGTTGCTGATGCATTAAGTAAAAATGCTTGTCAACATTTAAACAGCATTGGGAGTAGTGGACAGATTGAGATAGAAGAGTTGGTAAGAGAAGCAGTCAGCCAAGACCCAAACTATGAAACACTCTGGGTGAAACTACAAACAAGGGATAAAACTGACTTTACACAAAATAAAAAAGGGCTACTATATTTCGAAAACAGGTTGTATGTTCCTAATGTAGAGTCATTAAAAAGGGAAATTTTGGATGAATATCACAAACAGCCTTATGCAGGACATCCAGGATACCAGAAGCTGTTAACAGCCTTGAAAAAGAAGCTGTTTTGGCCAGGAATGAAGAAAGATGTGGCAGAGTATCTAAGTAAGTGCATGGAATGTCAACTGGTCAAAGTTGAGCATCAATATCCAGCTGGTCTTCTGAACCCTTTGCCAATTGCAGAATGGAAATGGGATACAGTTTCCATGGATTTTATAATAGGACTACCTATAACCAAATATCAACATGATTCTGTAATGGTAGTGGTAGACACTTTAACCAAAGCTGCCCACTTTATACCAGTGAAATCTACCTTCGGAACAGCTCAAGTAGCAAATGTTTTCCTAAAAGAGATAGTAAGGCTTCATGGAGTGCCTAAAGTAATTGTTTCAAATCGAGATGCTAAGTTTACAGCAGCATTTTGGAAAGGATTGTTTGCAGGAATGGGTATTAAGTTGAATTTTAGTACTGCCTATCACCCTCAAACTGATGGGAAAACAGAAAGAACAAATCAAATTTTAGAGGATATGCTGAGAATGTATGTGATGGATAGGCCATCAAAATGGGAAGAGTATATGCATTTAGCTGAGTTTTCCTATAATAATAGTTACCAATCCTCTATTAAGATGAGTCCATTTGAGGCACTCTATGGGAGAAAGTGCCGTACTCCCTTGAGCTGGAGTCAACCAGAGGATAAACTGGTGTTGGGACCAGATGCACTACAAGAGATGGAAAGAATTGTCAAACAAATACAAAGAAATATCAAGACAGCACAAGATCGCCAGAAAAGCTATGCTGATAAGAAAAGAGTGCACCGAGAATTCAAAGCGGGGGATCATGTGTATTTACGCATCAAACCCAAAAAGAGCACACTTTATGCTGGAAGTTGTGCAAAACTTGCACCTAGATATTGTGGGCCTTTTGAAATTTTAGAAAGGGTGGGACCAGTGGCTTATAAGCTGGCCTTACCACCCCATGTTAGAGTGCATGATGTGTTTCATATTTCATTATTAAAAAGATATGTACGTGATGCTTCTCACATAGTTGATTGGAATGTTGTACAGGTGGAACCAGAAGGGGAGTTTCTGCCAGAACCCCTTCAAATATTGGAGCGGGAAGAAATTGAATTGAGAAACAGAACAGTGGCCAGAGTAAAAGTGCAGTGGAAGCACTTTACTGCTGAAGAAGCCACCTGGGAAAGGGAAGCTGAAATGATGGAGAAATATCCATTTTTGTTTAAATGAACTCTGGTAGTTGAATAACAACACCGAGGACGGTGTTTATTTTCAGAGGGGGAATATGTAACACCCCCAATTTGTGTGTTGAATTTTTAAAGTTAGACATTTGAACTTAAATCCTAAGGGGGTGGACCCCAAGGGATAAGTGTGGTGTGAATGTAATTTCATATTTTATTTGAGGAAATAAATAAAATGATTGTGCATTTTGACCAAGATGAGAATTAGATATCACTTGCCAAATCCATGAGGATGGATAAGGCAACAAATCCCCAAAAATATTTCAAAAATCCTTGAAAGAAATTAATTTAGATTTGAGGAGGAATCTAAATTTCCCCAATGAAGAGGAGTAGTTAGGAAGAGGTGAGAAAAAGCTGGAAAAGCTGAGGAAAAGCTTAAAGCAGCTTTAAAGAATCCCAAAATGGGAAGCCTAGGCTAAACAGGAAAGAAAGCATCCTGCTATTCTGGACGCAGAATTAGAAACATGCTTTGGGGAAATATGAGCTTAAATAAGCTGCTCCTAAGCAGATCAGAGGTTGATCTGTCCTAGGAGGTGATCTCAGCTCGGGGGTGAGTCCTGGGAGACAAAGAGGATTCTAAGGTTGGGAGGTTGGTCATTTGCAACAGTGGCATGTTCCTGAAAATTTCATTCATTTGATGTATTATGGTATGAATTAGCTACATATAAAATTTAAGAGAATTTGTATGATTGATTTTTGTACAGGATGTAACGAGAAGATCCATCCTAAGGCATTTACCTTCGGTCTGTTAAGTTATGAACTAGAAATCTATAGAGTAGAAACTCCAGAAAACCTAAACCAAGGTCGGTTTAAATGCGAAATTCTTGGCCTCTACAGATGATTAATTTTTGTTGTGTTCCCTGTAGAGAAAAAAAGAAAAAGAAAAATGATATGATATGCTTATGTTAGAGAAACATTATAGCAGAATTAAATTCACTTGGTACAAATCCCAAAAGTAATAAGGTAAAACATTATGATATAAGCCTCAAAATTTATGCTAGAAAAGGAACATTCTAGTATATAGGTCTTCTTGTATATATAACCTTTATATGTTTAAATATTTCATTTATACATTTATATGTTCCTACATTGTATCCTTGAAATAAGTAGCATAGCCAAAAAGTCCTATTGCACGCATCTATATGAGCATCAAGAAAAAATATCAAAATTTGAATACAAGTGCCGTGAGCTGAAATAAGAACAAGGTGGATATCTGCGTGTATCAACCAAGAATAGGATATAAACGCCGTGAATAAAACCATAAATAATTGTGACAACAATTATAAATGAATATATGAGTAGTGTAAGAATCCAAGCGAACCATGTAGCCACTACAGTTCATATTAAATCATCATTGTTAGTTAACGTGCTGGGTAGCGCGCTTATGTCAAATGAAATCGGCAAACAAAAAACCCCCTCTGACTAGCATGCTTGTATAAAATACTATTTCTACTTTCTGAAATTATGGACATAGGTTCAACATCAACATATGGTTTATAATACCAACCGTAACCACAAACACTATTGGTGTATAAAGGGTGCGTGTTAACAAGCCGGTTATAACAATCTGGTACTAAGGGTAAGCAAAGTCGACGCAACCACTTGAAGCGGGTGTGTCACCTTGCCCTCCCTGCCAAAACCCTAATCTCATAGAAAGATACGTATACAAAAACGAACTAAATAAATAGTAAGGTGTAACCTGTGACATTCAGTGAATACTCGCGCCGAAGTAAGCTGGGAAAAATCAACAGAGAAGGTGGAGTTGCACGAAAAAGGCCAGGCGGTATTCTAGTGAGAATTGTATCAGCCAGCGAAAATCTTGCTTATGTGATTGCATAAATAGCATGTTACTACTTACCAGGGTTAATTCAAAAATGAAACTGACATCAAAATTTTATAAAACCAGACGGGACAGTACATAACTAATATGATTACAGTGTACCGAATATATGGAAGCCGTGGACCAGCGAAACAAAGGGGCCATATGTCTATAACTGAATATGGCAAAACAAAATACTCAACCCATATGTGCGTCGAGTTCAAAAGTGAAATGACGAGTTGAGAATCACTCTATACAACAGAACGAGAAGGGTAATATGAGAAAACAATTAACAGTACATGGGGTAGGCTGCCTGGGAAATGTCTGTAGCAGAGATGCATGGAGAAATCTCAAAACCCATTGAAAAACAAATATGACACATAGCTGCGGAAAGATTGTGAGATGTCTGACGGAGTTGTCGCCAATTGCAGATACTACATAAACTCTAAATGCATGACGTAGGTGATTAACGAAAGAAAAATACAAGGTGTAGCCACGATAGGACCGTGACAAAAGAAAAATCTGAATAGCTCAGAAATCATTCACGGCTGAGTCGAGTTGACTCGTTCACGCCGACGACCTGTCTAAGTATTCCAGCGCCAGCACTACACTCCCCTGTCGAATCCCTTCGTGGCTCCTGTAGGAGCAATGGGAAAATTACCAAAAGTTACCCTTCCTCAGTCCGAAAAAAAAAAAAAAACGAAACGGCAGAGGGACTAGAACCCCTTACCTCGCCACCTCCGATCACGAGCAACTCTGCGCATAGGATTTCAGTGTAGGTGAGTAGGGTCCGAAAATCTTGTTGTCTTCCAGAACCTTTAGCCGTCGGAGTTCTGGAAAAAAAATTATAACCGGAAGAAATATACAGAGAGCGAACCATACTTCTAAAACAGATATAGAATAAACCAAAAAGGAATAGAAGGACTCGGTTCAGAATGGAGTACGCTTACCTTCTGCGTTCTTCCGAGGTTGATGGATGTCCGGGGAGCCAGGCAAACAGAAGCCTCGCATAACGCCTCTGACACACACAAAGATTATAATGTAAACCCCTACATTGCCCAGCTATTTGAGTTATTAGTTCAAATCAATATCTATGCAACTGGAAACCAAAACCCCTCCACAGAAATGAGAACTGATGCCAGAACACTGGAAGATTACAAATCCTGGGTCATCATAATCGCAGCGTTGGGTTACCTGACTGGTAGGGAATGAGAAATCCAACGCAGGACCAACATAATCGTATCTCCCGACGCTCGAATTTAGCAGAGCTCGGAATGAACAGGGTTTATGTAAAGCCTTCCGGGTAAAATCATCGGAACACTCCGCGCCTTGCTCATCCATCTATCGACCCGGCAGTGGAATGGATCCCTAACAGATTTGAAACCTCTGCAGAAAGCACATCAGTACCCGTGAGCTGTAAGAAAAAAAAACCAAAAGCATCGCCACACTAAAAGTATGTACAATTAGGGCTTCAACAAATCAAGTCGAGAAATTAAATTGCGCAGAGGGGCTGGTAGAAGCGTCATACCCGAGGGACGGGAAATTAAAAATCTCCGAGCGAATACAGGAGGAAGTACCTTCGTGTCGTTCAGAGTATCGTGGAGCATGATCCATTCGGCTACGCTTGAGCCAGGCTCTCTTCCCATAGTCGGAGGAGGGCAACACGCAAACCCTAACATTAAAATTTGTCCGGTTAAGAATTGTCCTCGTGATTTGGCTGACACAGTTGACCGCCAGACGAGCTATGGTGTATCCCTTTCATGACTTGCGGGATGTATCAAACTCTCAACCTGAACATTGAATATGCATACCAAAAGGGAAAACCGGACCAGAGCATGATAAGAGGTATATTGTCGTATATCCATAATCTACTCAACGTATTACCCATATCGCTTGACTTTAAAGAATAAAGCCAAACAATTCTAGGCATTATTGAATGGTTGACATATATATGTACACATTTGGTTTATATTCTTAAAGGTTAAGGTATATCAAAATGTAGCTACATGCTATATATCTATAGTATATATATATATATGAATTAGTGATATATGTATGTATATGTAGTATATCTATGTAAAGTTAACAACGTTGTGATAGTATGGCTGGGGAATATATGTGAAGTTAAAATTGGTGATATAAATGTGTTACATATATATACATTAGGTGCAGCACTGAAAAACCAGAATGACCATATTATAATTAGGGAGAATAATCTAGGTTAATACCAAGAATTCTGGAGGTTATTCATATAGCTAAAGTGTATACCAAGAGGAAAATTCCCTGCTGCAAAAAGGGGATAGTGGGGTAATAACTATTTAATGAGTAGAGGAAATTTTAACAAGATGAAATGGGAAATGAAATTGCGGGACACCTAATGTAACCATCTAGAAAAAAAAAAAAAATTTCTGAATCGGGAGGTGTTACACCAAGAAGTATTTTGGATGTTCTTCATACTGATTTCTTGCTATTATTCTTCGCATAACATCGCTTTATTTTGGTGAAACACGTGATTTTTTCATCAAATATTCATATATATTTTTTTAACATTTTCTGTGAGTCTATCTTTGTATGGTTTCCTACAAATAGCTATCCAACAAGCGAGTTCATGATTTACATCTATTGGCAACCAAAATTTCCATTGTTTGTGCAAAGTTTTTCATGTGGTTCCTAATGCTCGTGCCACATATTTTACCAAGTGATTATGTTTAGTACTTGACGAAACCACTGCCATATGTATTGATCTTTGTGCATCTGAAACATTTTTCTTTCTAGATCTTCTAATTGAATTTAGAGCACTATTTATATTTTGTATCACATTTTCCTTCCTGTTTTTATGTTTTTTTGATCTTTTAATACCTAATAAAGTCATAAATTATTTTAATTTGCTTGATGTTAAGAGACTTTTCAACAATTGGGCTTGAACTACAATAGTTTCATTTTTGAAAAATGAATCAATAATGCGATAATCACGATATCGTATAACATGGTCAACTTTTTTATCTCCACATGTGTGAGTGTCAACATTCTCTAACATCTCATCATCGATATTCATTTGATCTGTACATATTAGAATTAAATGTACATAATAAGTTTACATATTCAATAAATAACTAAATTAAAAAATATGTATAATTTCAGTAATAAATATGTGTTCAACACACACACACACACACACATATATATATATACCCAGTGATTCAATTTCTTCACTTGAATTTCTTTCAACATTTTTACCATCTTCAATCATTGGTTCAATATCTCTTTCACTTTCTCTTTCAAAATTTTTTTCTCACCATCAATGTTTTGAGGAATATATGTCTCTCTTTACATTGCAAAATAATTTTCAAATTAGTTCATCAAATAAAAATTAATTTCGCAATTTACACTAGGAATATTTTAAATGTCAAATTTATAATATTTAAATTTACATATCTGCTTCAAATTCTAGTTGAGGTTGATTTTCCCTTTCAATATTTAAGCATTCTTCTCTCTTTTTTTTTGCGATATTCTCTCCCATGTTCTCTACATTTCTCAGGATCTCTTGCTTGATCATATTTTTTCTTGAAATTCCTTCCATTTCTCATGATAATTGAGTATTAAGCTCAAAAAGTTTCCTTCAAAAATCTAGACACAATATCAATTAAAAAATGCATCGCAAAATATTTAATTAAAAAAAAAAAACTCATTTTAAAAATTTTGCGCAAAAGGCACACTTCAATCCAAAACATTTTGAAAAATCTGAGAAAAAAATGTCTTCTAAAAATGAAATGAAGCTCAAAATATTTTCTTCCAAGCCCTCCAAAAAAATTTCCTTTAAAATGTTAGATAAAACCCATTTAAAAAAATCATTATAAAAGATTTATTTCAACCAAAAACACGTACTCTAAAAAAGTGTCACTTCAAAAATACCTCCAAAAATTGACCTTTCAAATTAAGTCCAAAAACCTCTAAAAAAATGTCTCTAAAAACGAAATACCTCCAAACAATGTCCTTTGAAAATTAAGCCCGAAATGGCTCTAAAAAAATATCACTTTAAAAAATACCTCCAAAAAAAGATCTTTGAATATTAGGCCTGAAAATAGACTTTTGGAAATTAAGCCCAAAAAAAGTCCAAAAAATGTCTTTTTAAAAATTAAGCCCCAAAACCTCTAAAACCAAAATACCTCCAAAAAAATGTCCTTTGAAAATTAAGCCCAAAAATCATCTAGAAAGTATCACATACCTCCTAAAAATGTCGTTTGAATATTAACCCAAAAAGAGTCCTTTTAAAAATGAAGCGAAAATAATGACTTCGTTTATGGCTATTTATGTAGCCGCGATTTTTTTTTTGGAGGGGCTTTATTGAATTTTTTGGCCAACGTAAAGTCAATTAAAGGTTTGGCTGAACTTTTGTAAAAACTTCGGTCGAACTTTTGTGTCGTTAGAATTGACGTGCTATCAAGACAAAAAAAGAATCGGCTGAACTTTTTTAAAAGTTTGGATCAACTAACACGTCTGCAATTACGCACCAACTCGTCTTTAAACACATTTCTTCAAATTTGTACTGATTAAACTCCATGAAACTTTATGAATTATTTTTCGGAACAAAGACAAGAATTTGCAGAATTCAATCTACTTTCAGGAAATATAAATTTTATGGAATTTGATAAATATTTACTAATTTTAATTAATTTTGTAATAAAATAGGTGCAAACAATTTCTGAAGGACAATATGATTCAGTGAAATCAATATTTTGTATCTTCCAAAATACACTATAAAAAAATTGAAAAAATTATGGTATATTACATTGGTCCATCATCTGTAATCGGTGGTTTTTAAATTTTTAGTTTCTAACTTATATGTTGAGAAATTTTCTACAAGTTGAAAAATATTAAAAATATGCAGTTTTTTCATATTGGATTAGTTCGAAAAAATCTAGTAAGTATGATATGCATCAGTTGGTTTCGTAAATATAATGAAACCGAAGTAGACCATGTCTAGATTGTTGTAACACATTTTGTTTCTCAAAAACAAAATTTTTTCAAAGAATAAACCAATGCGTTTGAACATGAATTTTTATAAATCCTTTGATTGTTAAAGAACACAAACTCAAAGAAATGTTAAGTTGACATATCAAAAGTGTATTAAAAAATTCCAAAAAATAAGTAATACAACACTAATAAAATTTTTGACAACTTTTATTTTTATCGTAAAATGAAATTCTAAACAGAAAAATTGTTTTGGCTTGCAGAATGTTGAAGAACAGAAAAAAATGATATTTGTTTCTCAAAAAAGGGCAAAAAGTGTAACCCAACTTTAAATTTTTGCCTGATTCAATATTTATTACAAGTTCTACTATATTACCATTGTTATTAAGAAGTTTGATGTAATATCCTATCAATCCAAATAATCCTTTTAGTTTCTTCCAGGTATTTTAGATTGGCCATTCCCTCTTAGCTTTTATTTTGTTAGGATCCATATTTACATGATCATGTTATAAAATATGAACCAAATGTTCCACTTCTTGAAGCCAAAAAACACACATGGAAGGCTTTTCCTATATTTGTTTCTCTTTCAATATTTTCAAGACCCTTCCAACATGTTGTACATGCACTTCCCAATATTTTGTATAGATTAGCATGTCATCAAAAATGTCTAAATTATTTTTTTATAATGAAGGTTTTAAAAATAGAACTCCTAAATATTTGAAACGTTGAATGTTCTTTTATAATTCCAAATGGAATTAAAAAAAAAACATAATAGGCTTCGTGTGTTCTAAAGGTTATTTTCAGAATGTGTTCTTACCTCATCTTGATTTGATGACTTCCACAAGGATGTTCCAAATCTGTAAATAAAATTGATCCATGCAATTTATATAATAATTCATTGTCATTTTGTTGAGTTGTATTTATTCTGGACACATACACGATGAGCCATCATGTTTGATAACAATCACCACTTTTGAAGAGAAAGTGCTTTGTGTAGTTTGAAATATTCCCTCCTCTTAAATTTCTTGAATCATATTCTCAATATCACACTTTTGTGTGTGTGGATATTGAAAACACTATGACAAATCCATGTGATTATCTTCCTCTTTACCTCCATTTTTTCTTCCACTGATTTTCTTAGTGTATTTCTCTCCACCTTTTTTTAAAAATCAATGTTTTTTATTAGGATGGCGATAAATTTGGTGTTTTTCTCCAGTGATCACAGACAGATGACACTAAAGTCAGTGATATTTAGCACCAACTTTAGCACCTAATTAAGCATCTCCTTTAGCTCCTTATGTAGTTCCATGTATAACGTCTTGTGTAACATCCTATTTTTTTCATAGTTATGGCATTATTTTTATCATCAATTTTAGCTTCCTTTTTAGGTTCCTTTGTAGCTTTCTTTTTAGCTTCCTCTACAACATTGCATTTTGTTCCTCGTTATGGCATTGTATGTGAATTTATGTGTTACACATGACAAAGGCAAATCTTGTAATTAAGTTGGAGGGACGATTGCACTATATGTATCATACGATACACTACGACTACATCCTAATTTGGTAATTACCATGTGGTGGATGCACAATGAATTTATCATAAATAATTAATTACCCACTAATCATGAAAACCAATGTGACTACTTGGAGATTATTCATGGTTGTTTCTATTTATAATTGAAATCATTGACTACTATTTTATACCCAAGTGTTTGTATTGAGAAATTTGCACCCTATAATAGTATTTGAGTAGTTTTGAGTAGTAACAGTCTCTAAAACAACCATGGGAGGTGAAACATTCCATCTTGAACCAAACTCCATTGATGTGCTACTACAACATCCAAAAGCCTTATAAATATTTAAGAATGCATGGTGGTTAGTATTCTTTGAGAAGCCGTAGGGTATCAACGAATAGATCGCTATAGAATTCATAGGCTCTGTAAGTGCAACATTTAGAAGTTAAGGGATTCAAAATTTTGGTTACAAGTAATAGAGAAATCTAGTTTCACATTCATAATTTGATCAAAAACGCTTTGCAAATTGCAATCCTTAGGTAAATATCCATTACCAAGATAATGGATAACAAAAGTGCCAAAACCATCAAATATTCTATTTTTTCTTATTATTCCACAAACATCCCTCGCAATGTTAAGTCCCTATATTACTAGTGTAGTCCCTTGTTATGTTAGTGTATCCCCTATTATTGTTATTGTTGTACCTTTTATAACAATCACCACTTGTGAAGAGAAAGTGCTTTGTGTAGTTTGAATGATTCCCTCCTCTTAAATTTCTTGAATCATATTCTCAATCTCACACTTTTGTGTGTGTGGATATTGGAAACACTACTACAAATACATGTGATTATCTTCCTCTTTACCTCCCTTTTTTTCTTCCACTGATTTTTTTAGTTTATTTCTTTCCACCTTTTTTAAAACATCAATGTTATTTATTAGGATGCCGATAAATTTGGTGTTCTTCTCCAGTGGTCATAGACAGATGACACTAAAGTAGGTGATATTTAGCACCAACTTTAGCACCCAATTAAGCATCTCCTTTAGCTCCTTATGTAGTTCCATGTATAACTTCTTATGTAATGTCCTATTTTTCTCATAGTTATGGCATTATTTTTATCATCAATTTTAGCTTCCTTTTTAGGTTCCTTTGTAGCTTCCTTTTTAGCTTCCTTTACAACATTGCATTTTGTTCCTCGTTATGGCATTGCATGTGAATTTATCTATTACACATGACAAAGGAAAATCTTGTAATTAATTTGGGGGGATGAGTGCACTATATGTATCATACGATACACTACGACTACATCCTAATATGGTAATTACCATGTGTTGGATGCACAATGCACTTATCATAAATAATTAATTACCCACTAATCACGAAAACCAATGTGACTACTTGGAGATCGTTCAAGGGTGTTGCTATTTATAATTGAAATCATGGATCCATTAAAGGGTTACCTTAATTATTCGCTACCCATTACCAAATTTCATTTGACTACTATTCTATACCCAAGTGTTTTTATTGACCAATTTCCACCCTTTAATAGTATTTGAGTAGTTTTGAGTAGTAATAGTTTCTAAAAAAACCATGGGAGGAGAGACATTCCATCTTCAACGAAACACCATTGATGCGCTACTACAACATCCAAAATACCTAGAAATATTTAAGAATGCATGGTGGTTAGTATACTTTGAGAAGCTGCAGGGTCTCAACGAATAGATCTCTATGGAACTCACAATAACTGTAAGTGCAACATTTAGAAGTTAAGGGATTCAAAAATTTGGTTACAAGTAATATAGAAATCTAGTTTCACATTCATAATTTGATCAAAAATTATTTGAAAATTGAAATCCTTAGGTAAATATCCATGACCAAGATAATGGATAAAAAAAGTGCCAAAACCATCAAATATTCTATTTTTTCTTATTATTCCACAAAGATCCCTCGAAATTTTAAGTCCCTATATTACTAGTGTAGTCCTTTGTTATGTTATTGTATCCCCCCTTATTTCTATTGTTGTACCCCTGTAACCCCCATATTTTTATTATTGTGCCCTTACATTATTATTTTAGGTCTGCTAGGATTATATTGTGGCCCCATGGACTCCTATATATAGAAGGAGGTGTTGGTCATTTGTATCATATAGGAATTGTTCATTTATGTAATGTATTGGAGGTTGTCCCCTCGAACTGACTATTTATAAGGCATTGATATCTCTTTTCTTATATTTCTGGAGCTGGTTTCACAAAATTTGGTATTAGAGCTTTGGATTCTAGGGTTTCTCTACTCCAAACAGGTCATTATGGAATTTTTGCAATAATTTTTTTTCCATGAAGGTTTAGAAGCTGAAATTTCTACAACTCAAAGCCGAAGTTGTGAGGAACCTCTTGTAAAAATTTTCGATCTTGGTTCTCAACATTTTCGGAGATAAGATCTGTGAAAATTAGGGATTTATGGAGGCTCCTGAATTTAACCTAAACAAGTCGTTGTGGAATTTTCGCTATAACTTGTTTTATACGAAGGTTCAGAAGCTAAAATTTTCATAGAGCAAATCTGCAATATGGAGGAACATTGTGGAAAATTTTCAGAGCTTCATTCGCAATATTTTCAGAGATAGGGTCTTTCAAAGTTAGGGCTTTTTCAGGGTCCCGAATTTCATCTCAAAGAGGTGAAAGTGGGAAAATTGTCATAACTCCCTCTCTGAGCATTGGATTGGAATTCTATGAAAAGTGGCCTAAAGTACATGGACTGTAGCTTCTTTTGTATCAATTTCAGAGATGAAGGAGGAATTAGTGACACGTGGCAAGTCATACAAGTTTTCTCTACTGAACGAGTTGATAATTAGATCATCATAGGAGATTGAGCATAACTTTGTAGTCAAGAATCCAAATCAGGTCACACATATGGAATTCGAAAGAAGATTTAGACGGCTACTTCAAGGTGGAATTTAAGATATTGAAGATCCAAAATCATAGAGATAATTCAGTTTCAATATGGATCTCCTCAAAAGAAAGAAAAAGCCCTCAGAAATCTGTACTATGACGCATGAAGAGGAAGAATTGCAATATGAGATATCAAAATTAAGCTATCAAGTGCAATAAATTTTAATATTATGAAGAGAAACTGAAGGTGAAATAGATGGTTTAAAATCAGAAATGGAGGCTATGTTGGATGGTTTGAAGGATCAAATGAAATATACTATGGATGATAAAGTAGTGGAAGATCACATCGAGCATCAACAACAAGTTCTCCAAATCTCAAAGGATAACCTAACTTTGGTGCATACTCAAATGAAACAATAGGAATATCAACATCACATCGAAAGAACTTATGAAGCAGTTACAGAAATAATAACTCAACAAGTACGGTCAATTTCAAAGTATCTTAGCAAGTGGAAGAACTTTCCTGTAGAAGTTTCCACATGGGAGGATGATAATTTTATATAGAAGCATCAAGAAATAATCAAGCGTTGAGGAATTTGAAGGAGAGGGTCATGTTAAGTCCCTATATTAATAGTGTAATCCATTTTTATGTTAGTGTAGCCCCCCTTATTTTTATCTTTGTACCCCTGTAACCCCCATATTTTTATTATTGTTACCTTACATTATTATTTTTAGGTCGGCTACGATTATATTGTGGCCCCATGGAATCCTATATATAGAAGGAGGTTTTATTCATTTTTATCATCCAATAATTGTTCATTTATGAAATGTATTAGAGGTTACCCCCTTGAAGTGGCTATTTCTAAGTCATTGATCTGTCTTTTCTTCTATTTTTGGAGCTCGTTTCATAACACACAATAATTCAAATATTCTATTTTTTTCTTATTTTGAGTGAGTAAAAATGTTTAAAATACATTACGTTACATTATAACATAATGGGTTGGGGAAATGATCACAATTATTTATAATTAGAGATTTTCCCTAAAGGTGCAAAGATACACCGAAAGAGTTGAACCTGCTTATACTATTACTTCACAAATGTTCCAGAAAAGAAAATATAACAAAGTGTTTTAGTTTAAAGTACTTTTTCTTGGAGTGAGTAAAATTAAAATATTTTTATTTTTATTTTTATTTTATTTTGACTCAGTAAAGATGTTTAAAGTACATTACATTCCTTTAAAACATAATGGTCTGGGGAATTGATCATAATTAATTATATGTAGCAATTTCCCCTAAAGGTGAAAATATACACCAAAGGAATTGAACATGCTTATGATATTACTTCAAAAAATTTGTAGTAAAGTAAATAAAACAATCTAAAGGGTAAAGGACAGAGGGGAGGAAATGTGTTCATGCTTGTAATAGTATCACACTAGTGTTAATGCCTGTCTCACAAATGTTGCTTGATCCATCTCTCTAAATCATTTTTTTCCAGTCATACCAGTATGTCAAAATGTTATATAGATATTATATCCAAGGTATCACATACAAGGTAATGAGGAGAAACATTACCATAGATCCTGGTGGGAACTGGCTCACAAAATAATTAATTACCCAAAACAAATGATAAAAATCAATGTGTTGATAATGAGATTAAATAAAGAGCATCTTTAAGTCAAATGACCTTTAGATTGGAGGATATTTTTCAATAAATATAAAGAAGGTGGATTGTTTTAGAATTTTAGCTATCTCATTTAGAAAAAAAAAATTTTAATTTGGAGCCATTTTGGTGAAGTCATTAATTCTAGTTTTGAATTTAAATTTAAATATTATCTAGCAGTAAAATTTCAAGTCTTTGTATCCATTTATCGATTCAAAAATAAAATTTTAAAAATTAAAATTTACAGATGATATATGGATATATAGAACCAATATAGAACCATTTTTAAGAGGATTAAATCTCTTGAGGTAAAACGTTTTTTCATGTTTTGCACTCTAAAATAGTTCCCAAAAGTTATACATGCTATATGCATATATAGAACCAATATAGATCCATTTTCAATAGGATTAAGTATCTCGAGGTAGAACATTTTTTCAAGTTTTGCACTGTAAAAGAGATTCCAAAGGTTATATTTAGCCTTGTGGACATTAAAATTTTATTTATTTCTTTCTCATCTTTCCAAAAGTAATTAAGGTTTCCTTCGCAGTTCGTGTGGGTCCCACAATAACGAGTGACCATGTAAATTAACTATAATTAAGATGAAATTTATGTAAAGGATAGTCATTTGTAACAAAACAATTCCCAATAACATAACCTTGTAGACTTTAAAATTTTATTTCTTTCTTTCTCATATTTCCAAATGTAATTGCAGTTTCCTTTGCACACCTTTTGTGGGTCCAACAGTAACTAGTGACCATGTAAGTTAACCATAGTTAAGAAGTGTTTATGTTAAGTATGGTCATTTCTAAACAAAGGAAGACCCAATAACATCTCAAGTTGAACACGATTTAAGGTGGGACTTTATCATATGTAGTTTAAGAAATTTTTTGTGGGACTTAACTTAAGAATACTAAAGCCTGAATTTCTATACAAACTTGACAAAAAATTTAGATATTTTTTGTTATATAAAAAAAATTATTAGGCTATGATATATCTATGATTTGGTTGAACGGAATCAAAATTAAGTCCATTTACATACATTTTGTTTTCACAAAAAGCATTGGACAACTTTGTTTTAAATGAATGCAATTTTCAAGTCCCTTGTATTGTTTCAATGTCATCTCCAATTGATCTATCTACATATTGGACCCCAATATGCCAAAAAAACCTATATGGATAATTCAACGAAGAATATAAATATGATATCAAAATACCATGAAAGATAATCATGTTGATAAATGTACTGTTTAAAATTAGAAATCCAATAAACATTAAATTGAATGTAGCTTTGTGCCTCCCTTGATTGGTTAGTACCGTGGCCTAGTGCACGACGCACCATTGAACAAATTCTTCAGCTGAGACAAGTCAGTTTGTTGAGTGGTCCATTTGATATCTTCGAAGTGGTCGTTTTATGCATGCCCCTACACCGTCATGTTCTCCTTTTCCATGACCAGCCTCAAATTAATTCCAACAATGTTTAATGAAGATTTTCATATGAAGATGACACAACCAAAACAATGATCATGAATATTTGAATTGACATGTGCATCCATCTGACCATATCCAATGTTCATTTAATTTTATTCCACAAATTTTTGATGCAGCGACATTAGATTTGAAAAATACTTTGTATTTTATTAAACATAGGGGGTCTTATGTTTGTGAGAAAATATTGAATTTATGTAAATATTTATAGCCTTTTTGAGTGATTTTAATTAATTATTGTGAGGATTTGTTAATGTTCCCATATGAATGGAGAACGAGGGAAATTAGATTTTAGATATTTAAGAATTAATTATGAAAGCCTAAGATAGATTTGGTTTCAAGATTTTAGGTATAAAATCTAGATTGTAGGGGTTTGAAGATTTTGAGGATTTGGTTGAGATATTTGAGGATTTGAACCTAAATTGGTTCAATTAAATTTGTATAAATTAATAAGATTAGAAGGCAAAATCAGAGAGAAATAGGAGAGAGGTTTGGACAACAGTGTTTGTAAGCCTACGGGATTTTGTAGAAGGTCCATCGATTTGAAAATTTGGCCATGGACCAAGAGGGTTTTTTGTAATTGATTACATTTGTTTATATCGATGAGGAATTTGTTTTTAAATTTCTGTGTGAAATATATATATTCTTGGTTGAATTTGGTATGAAGACATTTGAGTTTCTATGAAATAAGCATATGATAAACCTTGAAATAAATGTGGCTCTGCATATGAAGGAAGCATCGATTTTAGTTAATATCGATTTTATGATTTGAATTGAATTCAATAGAAATCTGCATATGCTGGAGAGGGCGCAATCGTTTTAATTAGAATCTGAATGAACTGTTATATAAGAGGCACAAGGTTAATGTTTAAAACCTATTGATAAGGAATGTATTCTTAAAGTCAAACTCGATGTTGAAGAATTGCGTTGAGTAAATGTCAGGGTGAATCAAACCTGGTCATTGAAATTGTGTGCAGAGCACAGGTAATCGATTTGAGGTTCAATTGCGAATGCAAAGATAAATGTGAAGGTGTTGTTGGAAAGAATACTAAAATTCAATGAGATAGAATGCCGTGGAAGTTTCTGGGTGAACCATGAATGGAAATTGCGGTGGTAAATGATTAGAAAAGGTTATTTTAAAGCCTGTTCAATGACTAGTGATGAATGCAATGATTCAGATGCAGAATCGTGAAGTGACGACGTAGATTGAATTGAAAGAGAATTCTGGAAGTTTGGTATGCAATCAAATGATGCATGAAGACAAAACGAATGGTATGAAATCAAATGTTGATATGAAGACAAAATGATGAGGTTCAAAGGCAAGGAACCTGATGAAGATGTAGTGAACGCACAGAGAAAGAGACATAGTGGAAGGCGAGGTCAAACACAGTATTAGTTTGGGAAAGGAGATGTCAAAATAATAGTAACGTGAGGATTTTCACACAATTTGAAGCCCCGAGGAGTTAAAATCGAGAGTGGAGGTGCTGTAATAAAGAGGTATGTGAATGGTAAATGATGGGACCCTCTTTTGTTGCGATGGTTGTGTAGTGTGTCAAAGTTACGGAGGTCGAAATTCAATGGATGTGTGTTGGTGAATATATGAATTGGTTTCATAAGATGAGCCTTTGCAAATGATAAGTCTTCAGACTTATAGTAATTCTATCCTAATGGTATGAACAGTAAAAGAGAAGCTGGCCTATGAAGAATTAAGGGCTTTAATTATAAGGCTTTAAATCAAATATATGGAACATGATATTTGATTGATTTTTTATATGAATTGTGGATTTTAAATACAAATTGAAGTTTGGGGTTTTAGAAATAAAACCAATGGGTGTTCAACCAAGTCTTTTTGTAAGACCTTTGAAAAAGCAACTTCGTTTGGAAGGTAATCTTGGTATGAAGGTTGATGGTTCTTTATGAAATATGGTTTTTACCATAGTTTTGAAGTTGAATTAAGTACAAGTTTCAATTGAAGTTCAGATTTATAAATCTTCCGCATATAAATGAAATCTAGGTTATGGTTTTATGACCATGTATTAAATTGAGGAAATATTCCTTGAAGATTTATTTATAAGCTTCCACAAAAGTTTATGAAATTGCCTAGACTTAGAGTTTTATTTGGGGCAAAGATTTGGGATACGTTTTAATATGCATAACCTGTTAATGAGAATGTGGGTATATAGCAGGGAAACCTGGTGTCAAGTGGTATCAGAGCGGGATAGCACTGTTGAGAAATTGAAGAATTTTTTTTCTTAAATATGAATGTGTGATGAAGAATGAAGGAAGATCGGATTTTTAAATCTGAAATGCAACAAAGTACATAGAGTTGCAGTGAACAAATATTTGCATAAATGAATGGAGGAAAAGATCTTGAAAATATCTTGCAGGTAAAATAATTTTAAATCTGATTTGAAATTTATGATTGCAGAATTATGGTTGCAGATAAGCTGATGATGGCAGTGAACCTGATATTCAACTAAAGGTTGGATAGGGAGAACAATTGCAGTGTTCTCAAGAGAAGGGGAGTTGAAGAGATAGCCTAGAGAGAGCAGAAGAGAGTGCTCAAGAGGTTCCAAACAAAGAACCAGTACTTGCCGAAAGAGCAAGTCCAGTGAGTGGATTGGTGAGGTAAGTGGAAGTAGGAGAGCTTGTTGTTGCAGAGGCTAGTGCAACTCATGGTGAGTGAGAAACTCATGGAGAATATGATCATGGAGGATCAGAGAGGAGGTTTAGAATAATTCCACAGAGGTAAGATGATTGATAAGGTCAGAGAAAGAGAAATAGCAGTGATGAAGGTACAATTATAGGTACTATAGGAATGGATGCAAGAGTAGGAAAACCAGAAAGGAGGATGGATATTTCCACTGAAGGGAAAGAGAGTAAAATGGAAACCATTGCAGATGAGGTTGAGGAAAAAGGAGATCGCCTTATTGAAAGAGGAACTTAGATTCCTTGAGATAGAGATGGAATTTGAAGATTCCACATGCAGATCTATTCAAAGGGAAGTGCTTGAGGAAGCAGTCAAGACTGAAAGGTCTTGTGGTTTTAAAACTAATGAACTTTGTATGTTTGTAGGTACATCACAGGGAGATGAAAAATCTTTAAAGTTTGTTAAAGAGAAGGAGAAAGAATTGAATCTGAAATCTGTTCAGATCAATGATGAGATGGTAAGATCTCAGGAAGGCATGAAGACAGAAGGATCTCATGAGAATATTTAGCAGAATATTGTCCAGCAGAAGAAGAAATACCATCTGATGATGGTCAAAATCCGGTGAAGGTATGGAAAATTGTGTGAAGTTTCCAAGTTCTACTCCTGATGAAATTGTTGAATTGTATAGGAAACTAGATCTCCAGAGAAGAGAATTGGAGAGGCAGAGAACTTACAAAAAGTATAATTTTCAAAATAAAGCTGAGGAGAAAGACAGTAAATATTTTTTGAGTCTTGAAATAGACTTGGAACTGCAGAAGGAAGGATTGGTGACTGGGTCATCAATTGATACCATTAGGTCTTCTGATTTTGAAACTGACAATTTGATTGTGCTTACAGGTATTGTAGGAGACAATCCATCACTTGGAATTGTCTTGAGGGAAGAAGAACTGTTGCAGAAATGAAGTGACATAGTCATGTCTCATATGCAGAGACTTGTTACCATGCATGACAAGGAGGACTTGGCTTGTTTGAATAGCCAAGAGAAAACTGTGGGGCAGAATTTTGGAACTGCTACAGTGATGGAGAATCATAATTATATTTTGATAAAGGATGAGGATATAGTGCTTGAAGAACTTGATTTGATTTCTATAATCAATCAAGATGATGATGGAAAATTATTGAAAATTGTCGAAGAAGAAGAAGATGCTAAATTTAAGCATACTGCTAATGTGAAACAAGTACAAATGAGATGGCTTAAATGTTTGTTGGAAACAATTATACAAGAGGAAGGAATTGCAGACACTAGAGTAAAATTGCTTGAAGTTGTGAAAGGAACAGATACTAGTTTGTCAAATTTGATTATAATTACTAGTATGTTGAATGAGTATGTTACTGCAGATAGAGAATTAAATGATACTTTATTTTTTGAAGATAATTTTGCAGGTAATGAACAAAACAAAAATGTTGCAGAGGGAGATATCCTAAGGGATATTCAGGATGTTTGGGAGGAGGCAGCATTGGCATTAGCAACAATAAGGGAGGTAACAGTTGAAGCAACATCTATGATGGCTACAACAAAAAAAATCTTGAAGACAGTAACAGTAGCAAAATCAAAAGCAACTACAACAGTAGGAAGTAAAGGCAGCAGTAGTAGGCAAAGAAATTTCCAGACGGAGGAAAGGTTGGACACAGAGATTGAAAGCATCAAAAGACTGATGATGAAGGTGTCTCAGAAGCAGCAGACAGTAGGAAGAAAGCAGAAGAATTGCAGCAAGGGAAATATAAACAAGGATTGTGAAAGCATAGTTGGAGGCAAGTTGCAGAACAAGATATGGAAACTTAGAGAAGTGCAGTTGAAGAATAATGAAGCTATTAGACAACAGCAAAAAAAAGCATGGGATCCAGGAGGCAGAGATTAAAGGCACATGATCAGGAGATCATGAATCATTTTCATCCTTGGGAGTCTGATGCAGGGGCATTAGATTCGAAAAATATTTTTCATTTTATTAAACATAGGGGGTCTTATGCTTGTGAGAAAATATTGAATTTATGTAAATATTAATAGGATTTTTGTGTGATTTTAATTAATTATTGTGAGGATTTTTTAATGTTCCCATATTTAAGAATTAATTATGACATCCTAATATAGATTTGGTTTCAAGATTTTAGGGATAAAATATATATTGTAGGGGTTTGAATATCTTGAGGATTTGGTTCAGATATTTGAGGATTTGAACCTAAATTGGTTCAATTAAATTTGTATAAATTAATAAGCTTAGAAGGAAAAATCAGAGATAAATAGGAGAGATGTTTGGACAATAGATTTTGTAAGCCTACAGAATCTTCTAAAAGGGCCATCGATTTGAAAATCTGGCCATGGACCAAGAGGGTTTTTTGTAATTGATTACATTTGTTCATATCGATGAGGAATTTGTTTTCAAAATTCTGTGTGAAATATATATATTCTTGGTCGAAATCGGTATGAAGACGTTTGAGTTTCTATGAAATAAGAATATGATAAATGTTGCAATAAATGTGACTTTGCATATGAAGGAAGCATCAATTTTAGTTAATATCGATTTTATGCTTTGAATTGAATTTAATAGAAATATGCATATGCTGGAGAGGGTGCAAGCGTTTTAATTAGAATCTGAACAAACTGTTATATAAGAGGTGAAGAGTTAATGTTTAGAACCTATTGATAAGGAATGTATTCCTAAAGTCAAACTCAGTGTTGAAGAATTGCGTTGAGTAAATGTCTAGGTGAATCGAACCTAGCTGTTTAAATTGTGCGCAGAGCACAGGTAATCAATTTGAAGTTCGATTGCGAATGCAGAGATAAATGTGAAGGCACTGTTGGAAAGAATACTTCAATTTGATGAGATAGAATGTTGTGGAAGTTTCTAGGTGAACCAGGAAGGGAAATTGCGGTGGTAAATGATTAGCGAAGGTTCTTTTAAAGCCTGTTCAATGACTAGTGATGAATGCAATGATTGAAATGCATAATCATGAAGTGATGGCGCCAATTGAATTGAAAGAGCATTGTGGAAGTTTGGTATGAAATCAAATGATGCATGAAGACAAAATGAATGGTATGAAATCAAATGCTAATATGAAGACAAAAGGATGAGGTTCGAAGGCAAGGAACCTGACGAAGACGCAGTGCAGGCGCAGAGAAAGATACGTAGTGGAAGGCGAGGTTGAACATAGTATTAATGTGGGAAAGGAGATGTCAAAAGAAGTAGAACGTGAGGATTTCACACAATTGGAAGCGCTGAGGAGTTAAAATCAAGAGTAGAGGTGCTGTAATAAAGAGGTATGTGAATGGTAAATGTTGGGACCCTCTTTTATTGCGATGGTTGTTTAGTGTGTCAAAGTTACGAAGGTCAACACTCAAAGGATGTCCGTTGGTGAATATATGCATTGGTTTCATAATATGAGAATTTGCAAATGATAAGTCTTGAGACTTATAATAATTCTATCCTAATGGTATGAACAGTAAAAGAGAAGTCTGCCTATGAAGAATTAAGGGCTTTAATTATAAGGCTTTAAATCAAATATATCGAACATGATATTTGATTGAGTTTCTATATGCATTTTGGATTTTAAATAAAAATTGAAGTTTGGGTTTTTAGAAATAAAACCAATGGGTGTTCAACCAAGTCTTTTTGTAAGACCTTTGAAAAAACAACTTCGTTTGGAAGGTAATCTTGGTATGAAGGTTGATGGTTCTTTATGAAATATGGTTTTTACCATAGGTTTGAAGTTGAATTAAGTACAAGCTTCAATTGAAGTTCATATTTAGAAAAATTCCGTGTATAAATGAAATCTGGGTTATGGTTTTATAACCATGTATTAAATTGAAGAAATATTCCTTGAATATTTATTTATAAGCTTCCGCAAAAGTTTGTGAAAATGCCCAGACTTAGAGTTTTATTTGGGGAAAAGATTTGGGATGTGTTTTAATATGCATAGCTTGTGAATGAGAATGTGGGTATATAGAAGGGCGACCTTCTATCACTTTTCGAGTCATAAAACATTTCAAAACAATGTTGTACAAAATATGTATCATGTGTACGATCGTCACTGATATAAAAGTGATATTCTTTAATAACTTGCCTATTTTCACTGGTTCTTTCTATATGATCAACATTTTGTTCATAATGTCTATATAGAATATGAAATAACATGGAGACTTGGTCAGAATGATAGTATTCACTCTAAATTTCTTTTTGTGAATCAAATGTGTAGTTTTCTGCAAAATCAACTACTGAAACAATGGACCTTGGTGGAAACAATTCACAAGATTTTTTGAATTGCAAGTCATGCCATCGAGCTCTATTGGAATGCTTTGTGTATGTATAAATTTCTACCCCAAACTTTCTAAAAAGTCAATCAAAAAAATTCTTCTTCTTGTAAATCAATTCTTTTAGCGTTTGAACCTTGAATAGATGTATGGATAAATTCCAATATATTCCATTTCACTCTCATGTTGGACAATGATTTATCATTTATATCAGTAGGATATTTGTTTTGAAATTTAGTCAAACTTCCAGAATCAAAGCATTTTTAACACCAACACATTTATTTTGGTAAAATATTTCATGGCTTTCTCTTCCATATAGAATTTGAGAAATGAAATCATGGATAGTGGAAGGGGGAGGTGTATCTTTGCAATTTTTTTTCCCAAAATTAAAGAATGTGTCATAATATAACTGAAATTCCACATGATAACGACAACAACAAGTGTCGCGTATAGTGATAGGTTTTACATACCATAGTTTTTGTTGCGCAAAAGCACTGATTGAGACATCAATTTCACGATTCTCTTCTTTGAACTTATTGAACAACTCTATCTGAGTGTTGTCCAAGAATTATTTTGGATGTTCTTTGTACTGATTTCGTGCTATTATTCTCTGCATAACATCGCCTTCTTTTGGTGAAACACATGATATTTTCATCCAATATTCCTATATTATTTTTTTAACATTTTCTCCAAGTATATACTTGTATGGTTTCCTACAAATAGTTGTCCCACAAGTGAGTTCATTATTTACATATATTGGAAACGAAAATTTCCATTGTTTGTGCAAAGTTTTTCATGCGGTTCCTAATGCTCGTGCCATAGATTTTACCAAGTAATTCTCTTAGTACTTGATGAAACCAGTTCCATATGTATCGATCTTCGTGCATCTGAAACATTTTTCTTTCTGGATCTTCTAATTGAATTTAGAGCACTATTTATATTTTGTATCACATTTTCCTTCATTTTTTTTATCTTTTGTTGATTTTTGAATACCTAATAAAGTCATAGCTTCTTTTAATTTCCTTGATGTTAAGAGACTTTTCAACAATTGGGCTTGAACTGCAACTGTTGCATTTTTTAAAAACGAATCAATAATTTGATAATCACAATATCGTATAACATGGTCAACTTTTTTATCTCCATATGTGTGAGTGTCAACATTTTCTAACTTCTCATCATCGATATTGATTTCATCTGTACATATTAGAATTAAATGTACATTATAAGTTTACATGTTCAATAAATAAATAAATTAATAAATATGTATAATTTCAATAATACACATGTGTTCAACAAACACACACACACACACACACACACACACACACATACCTGGTGATTCAATTTCTTCACTTGAATTTCTTTCAACATTTTCACCATATTCAATCATTGGTTCAATATCTCTTTCACTTTCTCTTTCAAAATTTTGTATCTCATCATCAATTTTTTGAGGAATATCTCTCTCTCTCTTTATATTGGAAAATATTTTTCAAATTAGTTCATCAAATAAAAATTAAGTTTCACAATTTACACTAGGAAAATTTTAAATGTCAAATTTATAATATTTACATTTACATATCTACTTCAACTTCTAGTTGAGGTTGATTTTCCCTTTCAATATTTAAGTGTTCTTCTCTGTTTTTTTTTGCGATATTCTCTCCCATGTTTTGTACATTTCTCAGGGTCTCTTGTTCGATCATATTTCCTCTTGCAATTCCTTCGATTTCCCATGATAATTGAGTATGAAGCTCAAAAATTTTCCTTCAAAAATTTAGAGAAAATATCAATTAAAAAAAGTGTCACAAAATATTTGATTTAAAAAAATCATTTTAAAATTTTTTCACAAAATTCAGACTTCAATCCAAAACATTTTAAAAAATTAGAGAAAAAAATGTCTTCTAAAAATGAAATGAAGCGCAAAATATTTCCTTTCAAGTCCTGCAAAAAAATTTCCTTTAAAATGTTAGACAAAAACCCATTTAAAAAAAATCATTATAAAAGATATACTTCAACCCAAAACATGTACTCTAAAAAAATGTCACTTCAAAAAATACCTCCAAAAAATGTCCCTTGAAATTAAGTCCAAAAACCTCTAACAAAATGTCTCTAAAAACAAAATACCTCCAAACAATGTCCTTTGAAAATTAAGCCCAAAATGGCTCTAAAAAAATATCACTTTAAAAAATACCTCCAAAAAAAGATCTTTGAATACTAAGCCTAAAAAGAGTCTTTTGGAAATTAAGCCCAAAAAAAGTCCAAAAAATGTCTTTTTAAAATTAGGCCCCAAAACCTCTAAAAGCAAAATACCTCCAAAAAAATGTCCTTTGAAAATTAAGCCCAAAAATCATCTAGAAAGTATCACATACCCCCAAAAAATGTCCTTTGAATATTAAGAGAAAAAAATTCCTTTTAAAAATGAAGCCCAAAAAAATTCCTTTGGAAAATCAGCCGAAATGAGGAAATGTGTGATATTATGCTAAAATAATGAATTCGTTTATGGCTATTTATATAGCCATGATTTTATTTTTTTGGAGGGGCTTTATTGAATTTTTTGGCCAACGTAGAGTCAATTAAAATTTCAGCCAAAATTTTCTAAAAACTTTGGTTGAACTTTTGTGTTGTTAGAATTGACGGGCGATTGAGACAAAAAAAAAATCGGCCCAACTTTTTTAAAAGTTTGGATCAACTAACACGTCTACAATTATGCACCAACTCGGCTTTTTTATGAATTAATTTTCAGAACCAAGACAAGCATTTGCAGAATTCAATCTACTTTCACGAAATATAAAGTTTATGGAATTTCATAAATATTTACTAATTTTAATTAATTTTCTAATAAAATGGGTACAAACAATTTCTGAAGGAAAATATGATTCAATGAAATCAATATTTTGTATCTTCCAAAATATACTGTAAAAATTTGAAAAAATTATGGTGCATTACATCGGTCCATCATCTGTAAAGGGTGGTTTTTAGATTTTTAGTTTCTAACTTATATGTTGAGAAATTCCTGCAAGCTAAAAAATATTAAAAATATGTAGCTTTTTTCATATTGGATCAATTCAAAAAATTCTAGTAATTATGATATGCATTAGTTAGTTCCATAAATATAATGAAACCAAAATAAGCCCTGTCTAGATTGTTGTAACACATTTGGTTTCTCCAAAATACAATTTTTTCAAAGAATAAACCAATGCGTTTGAACATGAATTTTTTTCAATCCTTTGATTGTTAAAGAACACAAACTCAAATAAATGTTAAGTTGACATATCAAAAGTGTATTAAAAAATTCCAAAAAATAAGTAATACAAAGCTAATAAAATTTCTGACAACTTTTATTTTTATCGTAAAATGGAATTCTAAACAGAAAAATTCCTTTGGCTTGCAGAATGTTGAAGAACAGAAAAAAATGATATTGTTTCTCAAAAAAGGGAAAAAATTGTAACCCAACTTCACATTTTCACCTAATTCAATATTTATTACAGCTTCTACTATATTACCATTGTTATTAAGAAGCTTGATGTAATATCATATCAATCCAAATAATCCTTTGAGTTTCTTCCAGGTCTTTTAGATTGGCCATTCCCTCTTAGCTTTTATTTTGTTTGGATCCATATTTACACCATCATGTTATAAAATATGAACCAAATGTTCCACTTATTGAACCCAAAAAACACACATGGAAGTCTTTGCCTATATTTGTTTCTCTTTCAATATTTTCAAGACCCTTCCAACATTTTGTACATGCTCTTCCCAATATTTTATATAGATTAGTATGTCATCAAAAAAGTCTAAATTCCTTTTTTCTAATGAAGGTTTTAAAAATAGAACTCCTAAAGATTTGAAACGTTGAATGTTTATTTATAATTCCAAATGGAATAAAAAGAAAAACATAACAGACTTCGTGTGTTCTAAAGGTTATTTTCAGAATGTCTACTTACCTCATCTTGATTTGATGACATCCACAATGATGTTCCAAATCTGTAAAGAAATTGATCGATGCAATTTATATAATAATTCATAAATGGAGGGAATATAAAATTATATTTTATTGTCATTTTTTTGAGTTGTATTTATTCTGGACACATACACGATGAGCCATCATGTTTGATAACAATCACCACTTGTGAAGAGAAAGTGCTTTGTGTAGTTTGAATGATTCCCTCCTCTCAAATTTCTTGAATCAATTCTCAATCTCAACCTTTTGTGTGTGTGGATATTGAAAACACTAATCCATGTGATTATCTTCCTCATTACCTCCCTTTTTTTCTTCCACTGATTTTTTTAGTGTATTTCTCTCCACCTTTTTTAAAACATCAATGTTATTTATTAGGATGGTGATAAATTTGGTGTTTTTCTCTAGTGATCACAAAAAGACGACACTAAAGTCGGTTATATTTAGCACCAACTTTAGCACCCAATTAAGCATCTCCTTTAGCTCCTTATGTAGTTCCATGTATAACTTCTTGTGTAACGTCCTATTTTTTTCATAGTTATGGCATTATTTTTTTCATCAATTTCAGCTTCCTTTTTAGGTTCCTTTGTAGCTTCCTTTTCATCTTCCTCTACAAGATTGCATTTTGTTCCTAGTTATGGTATTATATGTGAATTTATGTGTTACACGTGACAAAGGAAAATCTTGTAATTAAGTTCGGGGGACGAGTGCACTATATGTATAGTATGATAAACTATGACTACATCCTAATTTGGTAATTACCATGTGGTGTATGCACAATGCACTTATCATAAATAATTGATTACCCACTAATCATGAAAACCAATGTGACTACTTGGAGATCATTCACGGTTGTTGCTATTTATAATTGAAATCATGAATCCATTAAAGGGTAACCTTAATTATTCCCTACCCATTACAAAATTTCATTTGACTACTATTCTATACCCAAGTGTTTGTATCTACCAATTTCCAACCTATAATAGTATTTGAGTAGTTTTGAGTAGTAACAGTCTCTAAAACAACCATGGGAGGAGAGAAATTCCATATTGAACCAAACTCCATTGATGCGCTACTACAACATCCAAAATCCCTAGAAATATTTAAGAATGAATGGTGGTTAGTATACTTTGAGAAGATGCAGGATCTCAACGAATAGATCGCTATGGAATTCACAGGCTCTGTAAGTGCAACATTTAGGAGTTAATGGATTCAAAAATTTGGTTACAAGTAATAGATAAATCTAGTTTCACATTGATAATTTGATCAAAAACGCTTTGGAAATTGCAATCCTTAGGTAAATATCCATGACCAAGATAATGGATAACAAAAGTGCCAAAACCATCAAATACTCTATTTTTTCTTATTATTCCACAAAGATCCCTCGCAATGTTAAGTCCCTATATTACTAGTGTATTCCCTTGTTATGTTACTGTATCCCCCCTTATTGTTATTGTTGTACCCCTGTAACCCCCATATTTTTATTATTGTGCCCTTACATTCTTATTGTTAGGTCAGCTATGATTATATTATGGCCCCATGGACTCCTATATATAGAAGGAGGTTTTGGTCATTTGTATCATATAAGAATTGTTCATTTATGTAATGTATTGGAGGTTTCCCCCTTGAAGTGACTATTTATAAGGCGTCAATATCTCTTTTCTTCTATTTTTGGAGCTGGTTTCACAACATTTGGTATTAGAGCTTTGGATTCTGGGGTTTTGCTTCTCCAAATAGGTCATCATGGAATTTTACCAATAACGTTTTTTCCAAGAAGGTTCAGGGGCTGGAATTTCTACAGTGTCAAGCCGAAATTGTGATGAACCTCCTGTAAAAATTTTACATCATGGTTCTCAAAATTTTTGGAGATATGATCTGTGCAAATTAGGGATTTATGGAGGCTCCTGAATTTAACCTAAACAAGTCATTGTGGAATTTTCGCTATAACCTATTTTCTATGAAGGTTAAGAAGCTAAACTTTTCATAGAGCGAAGCTAAAATCTAGAGGAATGTCATGGAAACATTTCAAAGCTTGATTCACAATATTTTCAGAGATAGGGTCTTTCGAAGTTAGGGATTTTTCAGGCTCCCAAATTTCATCTCAAAGAGGTGGCCGTGGGAAAATTGTCATAAATCCCCGTCTGAGCATTGGATTGGAATTCTGTGAAAAGTACCCTAAAGTACATGGACTGTAGTTTCTTTCGTATCAATTTCAGATCTGAAGGAGGAAACAGTCACACATGGCGATTCATACAAGTTCGCTCTACTAAACGAGTCGATAATTAGGTCATCGTAGGAGATTGAGCTTAACTTTGTATAAAAGAATCCAAATTAGGTCAGAGCTATGGCATTCAAAAGAAGATTCAGAGGGCTACTTCAAGGTGCAATTTAATATATTGAAGATCCAAAATCACAGAGATAATTCAGTTTCAATATCGAACTCCTCAAAAGCAAGAAAAATACCTTAGAAATCTATACTATGACGCATGAAGAGGAAGAATTGCAGTATGAGATATCAAAATTATGGTACCAAGCACAAAAAATTTCAATATTATAAAAAGAAACTGAAGATGACATGGATGGTTTAAGATCAGAAATGGAGGCTACGTTGGATGGTTTGAAGGATAAAATGAAATATAATATGGCTGATAAAGTAGTGGAATATCACATGGAGCATCAACAACAAGTTCTCCAACTCTCAAAGGATAACCTAACTTTGGTGTAGACTCAAATGAAACAATAGGAATATCAACATCACATCGAAAGAAGTTATGAAGCAATCATAGAAACAAGAACTCGACAAGTACGATCAATTTAAAAGTATCTCAGCAAGTGGAAGAATTTCCCTACAGAAGTTTCCACATGGGAGGATGAGAATTTTATAAAGAAACATCAAGAAATCATTGAGGACAACACTTGTTTGAAGGAGAGGGGCATGTTAAGTCCCTATATTACTAGTGTAGTCCTTTGTTATGTTAGTGTAGTGCCCCTTATTTTGATTGTTGTACCCCTGTAAGCCCCATATTTTTATTATTGTGCACTTACATTATTATTTTTAGGTCGGCTATGATTATATTGTGGCCCCATGGACTCCTATATATAGAAGGAGGTTTTGGTCATTTTTATCATCCAAGAATTGTTCATTTATGTAATTTATTTTAGGTTTCCCCCTCGAAGTGGCTATTTCTAAGACGTTGATCTCTCTTTTCTTCTATTTTTGGAGCTGGTTTCATAACACACAATAATTCAAATATTCTATTTTTTTCTTATTTTGAGTGAGTAAAAATGTGTAAAATACATTACATTATGTTATAACATAATGGGTTGGGGAAATGATCACAATTATTTATAATTAGAAATTTTCCCTAAAGGTGCAAAGATACACCGAAAGAGTTGAACATGCTTATACTGTTACTTCATAAATGTTGCAGCAAAGAAAATATAACAAAGTATTTAAGTTTAAAGTAGTTTTTCTTGGAGTGAGTAAAAATAAAATATTTTTATTTTTAATTTTTATTTTATTTTGACTTAGTAAATATGTGTAAAGTACATTGCATCACTTTAAAACATAATGGGTTGGGGAATTGATCATAATTAATTATAACTAGAAATTTTCCCTAAAGGTGAAAATATACACCGAAGGAATTGAACATGCTTATGATATTACTTCAAAAAAGTTGAAGCAAATGAAATATAACAATCTAAATGGTAAATGATGGAGGGGAGGAAATGTGCTCATGCTTGTAATAGTATCTCAATGGAAGGGTTTTCCTCCATTTTGTCCAACAGGAAAGGCTTGGGAGCCTCAGCTAGTTGAGAGGCTCTCTTAGATGGCTGCAAATGAACCGCATCCTTGTAGGAGAAGGAAGGAGTGGAGGATGTTTGCCCAGAGGCTCCTCCTCTCAAACGTAGGGAGAGCATAACTAAAGCATCTTTTTTGATATTGTAATAAGATAGGGGCAGAGAATCTTTGAGTTTTTTACCTTTGTAAAGCAGCCTCATGAGATTTGAGGGGATCGCCAATATGAGTTCAAGATCTTGTAGAATATCCTACACCAGATTCGTAGCTTGCACCCAGAGAAACTTTGTTCCACCAGATAGAAGAGAGATCTAGATCTGATAAGTGAAGGATGAATGATCTAAAAGCCTTTGCTCTCCATTTCTAGCCAGCTTCCGAATTGTGCAAATTCCTTGATTCACTAGATCCAGAGGGCTTTTGGCATTGAGAGCAGCTATATAAGGATCGTCGGCAGCTGGAACAAACAGGCCTGAGGGCACCAAGACGTCGGTGGCCAAACAGGAGATGTGGGCAACTCGCCATAGTTCCTGGCCTTTGTTATTGAATAGGGCTGCGCTCCACTGTAGATCAGTGAGAGCCGCTTTTGCATCAATGGCCAAAGCAGAGAATTGGAGCTTACGATTCTGGTTGATGACATCTCGAGGCCAAATCGATCTCTTCATGTAGCTATTGAAGGCTCCATGTTGCAAATTTGAGGGAGGAGCGACTGCAACCACGGCTGCATCAGAGAAAGCGTACTGGCTCTCATACCTTTGGGAGATGGCATCTCGCAGCAGGAACAGGCTCTCCTAGAAATGGCAGATGACATCTTGATATCAAACATGGGAAGAAGTTGCTACAGCAGCCGCTGCCATGGGAAACACAGAGATGACTGAGGCCTTGGAGCTAGAAACCCTAAGCTTCTCCATCGCTCAGATTGGAAAATTTATAATTTTAGCTATCTTATTTAAAAAAATAATAATAATAATTAATTCGGAGCCATTTTGGTGAAGTCATTAATTCGAGTTTTGAATTTAAATTTAAATTTTGTCTAGAAGTAAACTTTCAGTTCTTTGTATCCATTTATCAATTCAAAAATAAAATTTTAAAAATTAAAAGTTACAGATGATATATGGATATATAGAACCAACATAGAACCATTTTGAAGAGGACTAAATCTCTTGAGGTACAACTTTTATTCATTTTTTGCACTCTAAAATAGGCCCCAAAAGTTATACATGCTATATGCATATGTAGAGCCAATATATATCCATTTTGAATAGGATTAAGTCTCTTGAGGTAGAAGATTTTTTCAAGTTTTTCGCTCTAAAAGAGATGCCAAAGGTTATATTTAGCCTCGTGGATGTTAAAATTTTATTTCTTTCTTTCTCATCTTTCCAAAAGTAATTAAGGTTTCCTTCGCAGTTCGTGTGGGTCCCACAATAACGAGTGACCATGAAAATTGACTGTAGTTAAGATGAAATTTATGTAAAGGATTGTCATTCCTAACAGAAAAATTCCCAATAACTATCCTTGTAGACTTCAAAATTTTATTTCTTCCTTTCTCATATTTCCAAATGTAATTGTGGTTTCCTTTGCACAGCTTCGGTGCGTCGCACAATAACTAGTGACCACGTAAGTTAACCATAGTTAAGAAGTGTTTATGTCAAGTATGGTCATTCCTAAACAAATGAATACCCAATAACATCTCAAGTTGAACACGATTTAAGGTGGGACTTTATTATATGTAGTTAAGAAATTTTGTGTGGGACTTAACTAAAGAATCCTAAAGCCTGAATTTCTATACGAACTTGACCAAAAATTTAGATATTTTTTGTTATATAAAAAAATTGATTAGGTTATGAGATATCTATGAATTGGTTGAACGGAATCAAAATTAATACCAATTATTTTTTTAATTAAGCATTCTATATCATTCTACCTAAAAAAATCCCTTAAACACCTAGAGGAAACATTTAAAAATACATAATTTATTGCAAGTATTATAATATTTATGCTAGCATCATGAATAGTGTAAAAGGTCATGCCCAAAATGGATTTTTAACTCAAATTTAACTTAAGGTGTTTGTTCCCCACTACATCATAGGTATCATGGATTTTGAACAGGAAGATCTATAACCACATCCTAATAACGAATATATTTGGTTTTTATTTATGACATATAAATAAATATTCGACTTCACATTACACGTATCAGAATAAACCAATATAAAACCATTGTACCTTTAATAGTTCAAATATGAAGATAATTCATTATATTTTACTAAAAGAAGAACTCTTTTCTTTTTTTCCAATCCGGGTGCCAATTGTATCCAATTCTACGTATTTTATTTCCATGAAATGAGTCTCTGGGTTTTGCTCATTTAGAAGAAAGATATTGGTTTTCTTGGATTTTCTATACCTCGTTCAATATACTCCAATGTGTTACATGCGTCTCATTGTTAATCCTTATAACACTCCAAGAGGACATGGAAAACCAATATCTACTCAAAGAAGACATGGCTATGGAAGAACTGAACCCTATAATCATGAAACCTAGCAATACTCGAGGCAAAATGTCCTTATTTAATCACTCAATTCGCACCTATTGGTTGCTTAAATGCATTTTTGTGAAGGCAATAGTTTTTGTTTAGGATATTGGGGGAGAACCTAAAGCATCCTTAAGCTTAGAAAATATCAGGAGAGCTATATAGGAAATTAACCTGTGGCAGCACCACTAATACATTCACTTGGGGAGAATTGAGGAGCAGCTGCAAAGTATGCATGAGGTCAATATGATTGTATCTAGTGTGAAAGATCTAGCTCTTATTGTGTTAGATGATGATTGATATAGTTATTTCTGTGTTTTTGTGATGATAACTGATGTTACCTACTCTACATTTTGTGATGATAGAAAATAGCATTTACTTTTTTAATATGTGTCTGAAAGGAAATAATGATATTAGCTACTTAAAGATAATAAGGGACAAATTAAAGATGTTTATGTTTTGGATGGCCTACAACTCTTTAAGACAGCCAACAAACCTAGTTCCCTATGGGCAGGTTGAGGAAAAAATATGTATCTTGTTATGACCTCCATTTTGAGTTTTGAATAGAAAATAGGAAGGATCTACTAAGTTTACAAAAAAAATAAAAAACTCCTTTCCTGTAAAAAAAAATTATGACTTCGGTAATTGACATGTTGCATGGGTCTCCTTATTTATATTTTATTTTTAACGTCATATTATAGTGATTCATATTTATTTCCTATTTCTTAGTAATTTAAATATGTAATATAATTGCAAAAATTAAGGTTATCAATTTTTCATTAATATAAAGTTTTAAATGTGAATTTTTTTTAGAATAATGCTAATTAAATGTTGATTTGATGAACCATAGATTTTTTATAAAAGACATAAAAAGTAATTATATTTAAAAAATAAAATAATTATAATATATATATTTTTTTAAATGGAAATTTTTAGTTTAAAGGAAAGTGACTTATTTAATGGTTGTGATCATTTTTCCATCACTTGAATGTTAACATTTTTTTTAAATTTTAAATTTTATTTAATTTTAAAATATTTATTTATTTATTTATTTCTGATTAAGACTAATTATATTAAGAGGTCATATGGTACAAAATGAGATTAAAATCAAGAGAAGAAAGAGTGGGAAAACCAGAAATGATAAACTATAAACCTCAGTCCCGAGAAGTAACCAAGGAATAAGAAAAATAAGTAGGAAGCAGAACTAGGAAATAAAAGAGGATAGACATTGGAAACTACCCAGACTGGGTCGAAACCTACATACGGTATTTTTTTCCTTTAATTTTGTTGACTTTGACCCATCAAGCCTAGTGTGGATGGGCGAGAACCAATTGTAGACTATGGGAGGAATCTCCTTGTCTGGATTGGAGGAGGAGGACTCATGAGTGAATTTCTGAGCGCTTGCAAAAACCATGGGTCCCTCATGATCAGCCGAGGGTGTATCTTTCATCTACGTTGCATTCTCCACATCTGCTTCAATATCCTCCTCAGCTGAACTTAAGGAATCAATGTCATCCATGGGGGGCAGATCACATGGTTTCCATCTTTTGGATTTTGATTTGTGATTGCTTTTCTTCTTTTTGGCAAGGAACGTGGTGCAGGAATTCTAAAGGTGCCCTGCTTGGTGGAAATGGCGACAGTGGAAAGTAGTGTTCTCATAGTCCAAAGTCTATTTCCATAGGAAATAACCAATTTTGAGATTAATTTGATTCGAAATACCTTTTCTTATTTCTATTTCAGCACATATTCTACCATATGTGTATATTCCTTTCTCCCCCCTATAGGGATTTATTGCCAGAAAGTGGCCCAAGGAGTTTCCTATACCTTGGAAGACAGAAAAGTGCCATAGATGCGCATGTAAGTTGGGAAGCCTGGCCCAGATAGGAATAATGGTGATGAATGTTACATAATTGGTTGTAAAGTATTAAACTTGTATTTTGGATCAATCATATGAAAGAAAATACAAAAACAAGAAAATTAAAATAACCATGCACATGAATCTATCATGGCTCTTTATAATATTATATATATTATATAAATTTCACATTTTTACATATAAAAGTATTCTCAATTTCCATTTATTAAAAGCTGCATTTAAAGCATAAATTCAAGAAGAATTGTGAGACATAAAAAATCATTGAAAAAATGGCATTCAAGGTATAAGAAATCACTTACATTATGCCAAATTGACAAGCTCTATAACCTTTCCAACATAGATTACATCTTAATCTTCAAAGATGATCTTTCAAGATTGAATATAAAATATTTGATAGATTTTGAAAAAAATATAGGTAGTACATGACATCATATATGCTAAATAAAATAATATTAATTCAATAAAATTATGACGGTTATGTTTCCAAATCTAAATTTGCATCACAACCTCACAAATTTCAGACATCATCACATAATAGATGAAAATGAGCAGACATCAGCTCCCAATTATTCATAACTTTTGGTGTAAAATCTACAACTTCGATGGAAAAATCTTGTGTAGTACAGTTGGTGATGTTTAATACTCCAATGTTTCCTCAGAGAACATTATCTAAAAAATTGGAAATAAACATTTTGAATTGCACCGACACTAACAACAAGAGACTATTTTAGTATTTTTCATTGCCCTATCAATAGTATAGGGTTTATATCTAGTGGTGGACATAATTCTAAAATGCACTATAACTTCTTGTATATATCATTGATTTTTAGTGACAATTGTAACAAACTATTGTAACACTTTACATGATGATGAACCCTATACATGGTTTAAGACATTGAGTACCACCAACCACCTATAACTTAACCAACTCAAAAATACCAAAGAAAAAAAAACCAATAACAAAGACATTGAGTACCACCAACTACCTATAACTTAACCAACTCAAAAATACCCAAGAAAAAAAAACGAATAACAATGAAATACCCTGAAGGCGCAGTGAAGTAATACAATGTGTAGAATGTGAATTTGAAAGAAGAGTGAGGGTGGTCAAATTGAAATCCTAATGTGTCCTCTCTACAATTATTCTTGCTACAATTTCCACATGCACATCAATACCTATCCAAGACTATTTAGTAAAACTAGACCATTTTAACCAAACTGGATGATGCAATTTATTTCTTGCTCTATCTCAACCCCCTAAACACATGCCACACTCTCTCTATCTCTCTCTCTCTCTCTCTCTCTCTCTCCCTCTGTCTCTCTTCCTCCCTCCATCTCTTTCCCCCTCTTCTCTTCCCTCTCTCCCCCCTCCATCTATATCCCTATTTCCCCTTGTCTCTTCTTCTCACCTCCAAAACATATACTCTCTCTCTCTCTCTCTCCCTTCATCTTCCCCCACCTCCCTCCCCCCTCTCCATATTATCTCTTATTCTTTCCATTCCCTCATCTGCTCTCTACGTTATTCCATCTTCATCTCTCCCTTATCACTCCCACTATCTCTCCACCTATATCTCTAAATGTTTTTGTTCTTCCCTCCCTCTCTTTCCCCCTTCAAATCCATCTCTCTCCCTCACTCTCTCCTCCTCTCTTTCTTCCTTCCGTTGTGTCCCACATCTATGTTTCTCTACCCCTATATATTCCCCCCCCCCCCCAACCTCTCTCTCTCTCTCTCTCTCTTATATATGATCCCATTGTATTTTATTTAGGAAAAAACATAAATTAAAAAAAAAACATAATTGGTTGTAAAATATTAAACTTGTATTTTGGATCAATCATATGAAAGAAAATACCACAACAAAAAACTTAAAAGAACCATGCACATGCATCTATCATGTTTCTTTATAATATTATATATATTATATAAATTTCACATTTGTATATATAAAAGTATTCTCAATTCCATTTATTAAAACCTGCATTTAATCTCTATGGGAATATTTTTAGTAGTGGTGAATATGATGAGTTTAGATATACCTCAAAAGTAATTATAGCATTTTTTCTTTTAGATTTAATTAAAAAATGTTATAAAATTAAATTAAAATAAAGTATTTGTAAAATATTTTGATTTTGAAATAGGTATGTAGTATTGATAACCCAATGGCTATGATATTGACCCGTGGTGTTGTAACATAATAATTAAATGCATAGATCCATAACATAATTATAACATAATAATTAAAAGCATAGATCCATAACATAATTATTGAAAGTCTTGATGGCCCATGGTATTAATAAACCATGGTATTAGCCCATGGTATTATGATTTTTCTCTTCTCTCTTTCCCTCCCTCCCTCTCACTATCTTCCTATTGTGGTATTGGCCCATGGTATTGTAAAAAAAAATATTTAGAAGTTAATAATATCCATCGTAAATATTGATGATTAAAAATCTTCTTATATTGTAAATATTATTTTTTTATTGTAACTTTAAATATGGTTATTGAATCATTATTTTAATTTATAACATTTTTTTAATAACAACATTTTAACTTAAAGGTCACCAAAACCTAAATTCAATATAACTTATTAAAATGAAAAAAAAAACTAAAATTATGAAAAAACATATATAAAACTATTTACTTGTGAATCTAATGGCCTAAAACATTTCAATCCTCTAACATTTGATCCAATGGCTAATACATGGACACAGGGGCAGCTAAGAGAGTTGTTTTCAAGTAAGAACGCCTTACAGCGTAAATATATTTATCCCCATTTTATCGTGGAGATTCTTAATTTGTAAATCGGGCTTGTTATAATATCATGGGCCATTACTATGACTTATCAATACTACATGCCCAAAAAAACATAACGAATTTCATATGACACTTCCTCATATAACATTTCTTTAATTAATTAATTTAGTTTAAAGGACAAAAAATACATAACTACTTGGTCTATAAATATCAATAATTGATTTGTGTATACTATTATAAAATTTATAGAATATTTCATGGAGGTTAAATCCTTATCATCCACCTAATAATTATTGATAAGAATTCATAACTAGTTAATGTGGACTTTCAAGCGACCCATTGTTTACCAAAATTTTCCATTACTTTTAATAAATTTAAAAATTAGACTGGTGTCACCTAGTTCCCACCCACCAATTTACTAGAGATTTGAGATTATTCAAATTCTAAGAAGTTCCTCCATGATAAATTCACCATTATAACTATTTTTTTATTTCATTTTATTTTTATTTTTATTTTATGAAATTTGACTAAATTAAAATGTTAAACACATTACATTACAACATTCCTATCATACTCAATTGAAGAACACCTTTTTAAACAATAATTTGTTAATCATTTTCTACTAATAAATTTAAAATAATTTATTTGGAACAACTATTTGTTAACCATTTTCTACTAATAAATTTAAAATAATTTATTTGGGACAGCTAGCGTAGAGGAATTCTCCAGATATTTGAATCCGCTAGAGTAGAGAAATACAATATATGTGTCTAGTGCTCGAACTTAACTTCTTCTACAACTAATTTATTTAATATTATAATATAAAAATTATTTAAATTATTAATATTTATTATGATGTAACATGGATTTAAGTTGGTTTGATTCCCTATTTAAATAGGTTATATTTCACATTTATAGAATAAAAAACAACAAGTAATTTCACCAAAATCAAATCTATATTAAGTACACAACAAAAATAATAAATATTTAATAATAAAATATAATTTTATAATAATAAATATTTAACAATAAAGTAGAATTTATTTTTATTATTTTAATTTAAAGTAATTTTTATTTTAATATAAATTTTTTTTTTTAATTTTAACCGACTCGAAGGGACATTACAATATTTGTCATATTGGGTTAGAAAAAGCCTCTTGGAATGACAAATAAAGTGAAATGAAATTTCAATCTGCATCTTCGCCATGGATAAATAAGACTTGCATTCAAACCCTAAATTCAGTTTCTCATCCTCCTCTTTAGAGATAGGAAAGGAAAAGTTAAATTTAAACGCTAGAATCAAATTGCTGTCCTTGTTTGAGGTTTAGGGTTTGGTGTCCTTGTTTGAGGTTTAGGGTTTGGTGTGATGGCAATGATAGAAGGAAGCTCAAGCTCTGAGTTACCAGAAGGACTGAAAGAGGAGATATTGAAAAGGTTGCCACTTGAATATCTGTGTAGATGTCGTAGTGTTTGCCAACAATGGAATACCCTTTTTACGTCAACCTCATTCATAACTACTCTATGGGCCAATTTCCCTTCAAATAAGCAGCCATCTTTGGTTCTGTGCGGCCTGAACAGTCTAGACTCTCAAAATCGTTGTTGGACATACTGTTTTCCTACTAGGATGTGGAAGTCTTCTTTCCCGCTTTCGTTTTTAGAAGAGATGTGTTCTGACGCTTATTGCCAAGGATCGGCCAAAGGTCTAGAAGAGAAGTGTTCTGCCGCTTACTGCCAAGGGTCGGCCGCAGGTCTGCTGCTGGTCGACTTTTTTTTCAGCCAAAAAAGATCGTTTCCAAGTGTGTGTAGCTTTTGGAAAAAAGAAATTGTCTGCAATCCTGTCACAGGAAGGTCGTTAACGCTTCCCTCATCCCCATCCCCATCCATGAGGTTCGTTGTCACGAAAGGCATCGTGGCAGGGGATTTTGATGGTAATCAACAGACTTACAAAGTGGTTGTAGTCACCGACGTATTTAATCCAGAGGACGAACAGGGAGCTGGAGTGCATCGCGCTTCTCGGCAAAATGTTGAAATCTATGATTCGTCCGAGAAAACTTGGAGCGAGCCAACGTGCATTCCGGAGAATGTATCCATAACGGGGGTTAGGATGGTTTTCAGTAAAGGATACTTTTATTGCAAGGCTACGTGCTATTCCGGTAAGCAGGACATTGTAGGGAGGCGGGGCGTTGTTGGTGTGAGCCTGCAAAACGAGAGTTTCATCTTTGCTCAGTTACCAGGATTGGCTAATGACAATGTGTGCCATCACCTGGTTGCCTGCGGATCTAGGGTTTTATTGGCAAGGTGCTTATTGGAAGATAACGAGAAGATTTTAAAGGAGGTACATATCTGGGGGCTTGTGAAGGCTAAGGTGGACTCCAACATCTCCACATCGTGGATGGAGATTGCAAGTATGCCTCAACCAATGTGTGATGAAGTAAGGAGGATTTGGCCTACGAAGAGGTCGTTTGAGTTTGTGGGTGTAGGGGATTTTGTTTGCTTCAGAGGCCGTGGAAGTATGAATGTGGCGATGTACAGTTTAACCGAAAAATTATGGAGTTGGCTTCCCAGTTGTCCTTTGCAAAACAACAGCCGTGATGCTACATGGATTTATCCCTTTGAACCAAGGCCTGATATGAAAGTCGTTTAAATGGTAAGTGTATACATTGCTCCCTCTCAACTTTCAATATTAAACATAATCTATTGCAATAAGATGACAGTTAGTGTTTTGATTTTCCTGCATTCTGTATTTCTTGAACTTATTTTATAAAATTATCGAGTTTTGTTGGACGAAGTTTAGAATATGAAAATTTAGTTCAGTCTAACAATTCAGCTTTAAATTCGATTTTAGTTGATTTCAGCCGTGTTCTGTTATTGAAATTAATTCCATAGTTTCAAGTCGTGATATCCCTGATCTCCGTGTCTGGTATTTGCTTTCAGATAATTTATATCCATAAGATCTATTTTTGAGATTGCTATCTAGGTATGTGGAATCAATAAAAGAATATTTTAAATGTCTTTAGGAATTTATCAGCGAAACGGTTCAATATGTTAGCTTTGACCGTTGTGTTATCATGCAGGTTTTGTCCATGCTGTTGTAGGATTTAATGATTGCTGTCGACGTAGTCAGACTTGGTTAAGCAAAAATTGAAATGGGCTTTTCTAGCTTCTGAGATTGGTCAGTTCCTAGATTTTCTTGAATATGTTATCATTGTACGTGTAGCCGATTTCACCAAGTCTGAACTGAAATGTCTTTTTAGAGGTAGCAGGAAAAATGCACGCGTTACCAAGTATGAATTGAAATGTGTTTTTTTAAGAAGTAGCAGGTAAAATGCTATTTGTGTTAACTGTCAGTCCTCGCTAGAGGAACTTTTGCTATTTAGGAAACAAATCGTTTGGATTTGCATCCATCCAATATCTTGATGGACAGACTTGTTTATTTAATTGTTAAACTTAACGTTTCAAAATTTACATATTATTGATCATGTTTATTTAATTTCTAAAATCATTATTTTTATAAATAAATTCAATATATTATTATATGTGGCGAGAGAGATATTAGCAATTCCAATTAAGATTGCCTAACAAAATATTCTTTTCGCTTGTTCATGCAAAGAATATTTTGTCTGTAACCTCGGACTATCAAGCCTGGAGTTCATATTCCACGCCTTCAATTCAAAGGATCAGAGGAAAAAGCGTTGACAGATCACCTGAACTTTGGTTGAATGCGTTGGGGAGACTGTGTCAGCTTAAGGAACTAAAACTATAATAGATATCAGAGTGCCTTGTATCAAACTCTTCGTGCATTCTTTTGCCATGGAAACTTACGGAAGATTGGCAGAGATTAATATCTGGGAAGAGTTTGTCTTAGCCAAATGCTATGCATATAGACAACTATGTTGATATAAGTCACAAAAAATGCAGCGTGAATGAACCCCCCTTTGTTCTGTTTTTCAAATTTTACTTTGTACTAAATGATTATTCTATTGTATATAGAGATAAGATTGACACGATTTATTTATGGTTTGAACAGTGGTACTGGTGATTCTTTTATAAAAAATTTAGGAAAATATATTTTGGGGCAAGAGAAATATCTGGAAAGTGTTGGAATTTCTGAACAATTTTGAGAAGAAAATAATTTCTCTTCCCCAACGTAGAGATTAAAATAAAAATTAAATTGCAGACACAGAGAGATGAAATACAACACTGCTATTTCATTAAAAATAAAAAATCTGTTACAAGATGTAATCTTTCTTCAAGGTTCTGGATTACAACAAAATTCACTCGCTGCTGCAGACATAGGGCTACAACAAACTTCCTCTGTCTCTCTGTTTTCTCTATATTTTCTGCCTTTGGGCAAGTAATTACACAATACATAGTGGCTACACAATACAATGCACTCACGACATATATATATGAAACATCACAATATATATTATAAATATAAGATATTTATAATATATATAATGAAAAGTTAAAACAAATATGTTGCGGTAATTAAAAATTAACCCATGTTAAGATTAAAATATCATATGGTAAATTTAAAACTTAAATAAAAAAATATGCTAAGGTTTAAAACCTTATATCCTTTATGCTTTCCGGGGGCCTTCATGAAGTTCATTCACGTGAGTTCCCTCACCCCCTGGAACTCTTTTGTTTTGTGAGGAGGTGGATCCAGTGGAGGATTGAGGTCAGTGGGAGTTCCCTTCCCCCTGCTGCTTGAGCTTGTTGCCCCCCTTCGGAATGTTGCTGCCTCTGTGTTAAATGCAGTCGGTGGAGTTTTAATGCACGTGGTTGCTACAGATAAGAATGGAGCTTGCACCGCCTTTGCATTCATGACGCTGCTCTTCAAACTCCCATCAAAATTTACTCTGTCGTCCTACTGCTTCTTCATTCCCATCACATTTACTTCATTGTCCTGCTGTTCTGTGCGGGCAGTTGGAATTAAATTCCAACACTCCCCCTTAATTTCAACTGCTGAGTTTTCTTGCAACCCAAGGATTTCCTGAAATAATTAAAACTCTTCTTCGTTAATGAATTTGTTAAAATATCAGCAAATCGTTCCTCTTTTTTGCAGTGCTGCAGAACAATTCCACCATTATTAACCAGTTCACGAATAAAATGAAATTTTTCATCAATATGCTTTGTTCTCTTAAGGAAGACATAATTCTTTTATCAAGCTATTGCTGAGCTATTATCACAATAAATTGTCATTCATTTGTTCTGCTCATGACATAAATCTCTGAGCATTCTTCTCATCCATACTACTGGGCATGCTACTGTTTTTGTTGCCACATATTCTGCCTCTGCTGTTGATAAAGCCACAATTGGTTGTTTCTTGGAAGCCCATGAAACAACTCCTGACCCCAAATGAAACACATATCCAGATGTGTTCTTCCTGTCATCTACACTTCCAGCCCAATCACCGTCAGTGTAACCAGTCAATTTAAAATTTTCAGATGAGGAGTAGAAAATACCATATCCCTTTGTTCTATTCACATACCTTAGAATCCTCTTGGCTGCTAGTCTCTTTCGGCTTTTCCATAAATTTGGAGATTAAACTTACAACATACATAATATCCGACCTAGTTGCAGTCAAATACATGAGGCTGCCAATTATGCTTTTATACAATTTTCGCTTTAAATCCTTGCTGCTGTCTTCTTTACTCAATTTCAACCCCATGACAGTTGGAGTTACAGTTGCTTTGTTGTTCTGCATGTTGAACCTGTTCAACACTTCTTCAACATATTTTACTTGGTAAACGAAAATACCATTTTCATTTTTCTCAACTTCAATTCCCAGAAAATACCTTAGAAAACCCAAATCATTCATTTCAAATTTAGTATTCATGACTACTTTAAAATCAACAATGAGAGAAACTTCATTGCCAGTAAAAATTAAATCATCTACATATAAAACAACAATAAGAATCTTACCATCATTTTCTTTTATGTAGAGTGTGGGTTCTCCATCACATTTCTCAAATCGATTTTCAATCAAGTAAGCATCTATTATGTTGTACCATGCTCTTGGTGCTTGCTTCAGCTCATAAAAAGCTTTCTTTAGCTTGCATACTTTGTGCTCTTGGCCTTCAATCTCATACCCTGGAGGTTGTTCAACATATACCTTTTCTTTCAACTCTCCATTCAAGAATGCAGATTTCACATCCATTTGGTAAACCTTCCATTTGTGTTGTGCTGCTATGGACAACATTGTTTTCACTGTTTCCATCCTTGCAATTGGTGCAAAGGTTTCTTCATAGTCTCTTCGTTGTTGCTGCTTGTAGCCTTTGACAAAAAGTCTTGGTTTGTGCCTTTCAATCTTGCCTTCAGCATTGCTTTTGGTCTTGTAGACCCATTTTACTCCAATGACTTCTTTACCTTTAGGGAGGTCCACTAACTCCCATGTATTACTCTTTTCTATTGGACCAATTTCTTCATTCATTGCTTCAATCCATTTTTCTTCCTTTATAGCATCTTCAAAATGAATTGGGTCATCAACATGACAATACAAAGAAAATAAAGAGTTCAAACCGACATTATCATTTACCTCTCCTTGTTCATAAATCTCACTCAGATTTCTGAATCTCGGTCTTCTTGGTGTACTTGGAGTTCCACTTGAACTCGAGGGAGTTTTTGTTCCCGTTGGTGTGCTTGAAGAAGCACTTCCTTGGTTTCTCAAGGTTGTTCTATTTCCAGCTTGTGGTGTGGTTTGTTGTGCTTGTGGTGGTGGAGGAGGAGCCACCGAGGAGGGATTTTTTGCTGCTGTCCCTTCATCTTCTTCTTCGTGAGACACACATGTCTTCACATTCACCATTTTCTCTAAGCTTCCATCCCAAGATTCTTCTTCAATAAACTGCACATCTCTACTGATTATAGCTCTCTTGGTGGATGGATTATAGAGTTTTTATGCCTTGGACTCATCATTGTATCCAAAAAAGATACATTTCTCCCCCTTACTGTCCAATTTCTTCCTTAGCTAATCCGGAATGTGTGCATAAACCACACAACCAAAAAAATTCATGTGCCACTCCACTCTTCTTCTGAAACTCTGTTGATGACAACTTTGGTTGGGCATATATTCAAGATGTACGCTGCACAATTTACAACTTCAGTCCAATACTCATTTGGCAAATGTTTTGCCTTCAACATACTTCTGACCATGTCCATGATGGTTCGGTTTTTCCTTTCTGCAACACCATTTTGTTGCGGTGTGTACCCTTTGGTAAACTACTTATGTATGCCATTCTCTCTACAGAAACATAGGAACTCTTTGGAGATGTATTCTCTACCTCTGTCAGTTCTCAACACTTTGATGTAGTGCCCACTCTGCTTCTCAACAAGACTTTTGAAGCGGTAGAACTTCTCAAACACTTCACTCTTCTGTTTCAAGAAATACACCCATGTCTTTCTAGTGTAATCACCTATGAATGTGAAAATATATTTGTTTCCAGCCAAATATGGCATTTGCATTGGTCCACACAAACCTGAATGGACAATTCCTAAGGGTTCCTTTGCCCTTATACTCTTCCCTGCTGAAAAAATTTCTCTGTGTTGTTTGCCCAAGATGTAGCCTTCACAAAGGCTGCCTGGCTTCTCAAGCAATGATAATCACTTTACTATCCCCTTTCTGAGATGTCCAAATCTCAAGTGCCACAACTAGTTTTCGTCTTTCACTTCCTCTTGAAAGATCTCTTGTGTTACAACTGCTATGTTTCCACTTTCCTTCAAGTCTGCTCTGAGCTTGACAGGAAACATCCTATTTCTTGTCATCTGCACCTCTGCAATGACTTTCTTTCTTGGAGGTATGTCCATAATTGTGCACACATCATCTTTAAAAATTACATTGTAGCCCTTGTCATTGAGTTGTCCAATGCTCAACAGATTTCATTTCAAACTAGGTACATAATATACATCTGGCACAAGCTTATGTTCTCCATTTATTTTCAGGATACTGACTTTGCCTTTTCCCTTGATGGAGATCTTACTATCAGTTCCTATTGTTACTTCAGATTTAACATTTTCAACGAGATTGGAAAACATTGCTATGTTTCCAGTCATGTGGTTACTGCAACCTGAGTCTAAGAACCATACATCATCTTGTTTATCTTGTGTTATATTACATGTTAACAGCACATTCTTCTAGTTCTTATTTTCTTTTGCAAAATTAGCATTTTTCCTATTATTCATGTCATTTTTCTTTTTCCTACATTCATTGGCATAGTGCCCATATTTCTTGCAATAATGACATTGGACTTGGGGTTTACCATACCTTTGACAATGAGCTTGATGTTGGCTTGAGCCTTCATTTTGATTCTAATTGCTGCTCCTTCCACTCAAACTTGCAGGGTTGTTTCTACCTCCATTTTGGCTTCTACGTCTTCCTCTATTGTTTGCTCTGCCTTGACCTCTGCTTCGGCCAAAAGACATTTAAGTCTTGAATACTTTCTCCAATGAGGAATCTGTTCCTTTTCTCAGTCTATGTTCATGATACATTAGGGATGCACTCAGCTCATCCACTATAAATTGTGAGAGATCCTTTATCTCTTCTATTGCCACTACTATGTCATCAAATCTTAAGGGTAAACTTCTCAATATTTTCTCCACTATTCTCCTGTCTTCAAGTGTCTCTGCATAAGACCTTATCTAGGTAACCAACCCAATAACATGAGTGAAAAATAAATCTATATTTTCAGACTCTTTCATACAGAGAGTTTCAAAATCTCTCCTCAGCATTTGCAACTTTGTTGTCTTCACCTTCTCCATGCCTTGATACACTGTTTTGAGAATATCCCATGCCTCCTTAGAATTTTTTGCTGCTGTAATCCTTGGGAAAATACTGTTATGTACAGATTGAAAAAGATAGAAGAGGGATTTGGAGTCCTTCTTCCTATTATCTTTTAACAAATATCTCTCTTCTACTGTCAAAACAACCAATGCTACTACATCTGCTGGTTCTGGGTAGCCATTCTTGTTAAAATTGGACAACTAGGTCCCAGCTCTAGGTTGTGCTGCTCAGATGACGATCCCAATATTTTTATTGGATTTCTCTTTCGAAGAGGTGTAAGATTGATCTAAAGATCATCTCGATCGGATGAGCAGAACATGTACTTTGAATTTATTCCACTTGCTAGGTCAACCTGGAATAAAATATAGACTTAAATGTCTTAAAGGACATGTCACACACCCCCAAATATTCCTATATATTGGAGAGACTTAGAGTTCATCCGACACACATTGTTGTGTAGGAATTCTCTCTCTCTGGATAGCGTTGGAGCTGTGATATATATGGACTGTTCTTTGTCTGGGTTGTTCGGGGTTATGTGTGACACGCTTGGCTGAATGACCTATCGGAGACTTTGTTGGTTGAAGCATCCTGCTGATCGCCGTAACACCACCGTTTCTTATCTCTGTTTTGGCTTGTCTTCTATCGATCTATTAGTATGTTCTATCTTCTTCAGTATTGTGCCCTAAGCTGAAATGGCATAGAACATATGCAAAAATTTACATGGTATCAGAGCCGAGGTGAAGACAAAGCCCAACGTGCTGACCAATGCACTGGAGAACAGTTGTAAGGCTTAGATATTTGCGGTCTTGTTGAACGACAAGAATAGAAACTTGATTAAGGCAAAGTGAAGGAGTCTCCCTTTGACTGTTTGATGCCAAGTAAACCTTACAAGAAGGCCAAACTCCATAGGGAGTTTTCTGAGAATGATTGGACCTATTTTGAGTGGGAAAACCCTTGTAAAAGGAGCCATAGTTTTGTGCAGAAAATTTGAAGAAGGCCGCAGGCTAGAAATAGCCCCGAACTTTAGTGCATAGGATCAGCCTCTCAAAGAAAGCAAAAAACAGCAAATCAAGGCAGCTAGGGCAATTCTGTTAAGGGTAGAAGAAGGAATTTCTTTTTTTAAGGATTGTTTTCTTTAGAAAGTAGGCTGAGCATCTTCAGGAGTCCACGCAGGTCTTTTTTTGATGGGACTATTAGGTGACAATAAGATCTATTAGGTGAGAGTACACTCACCATCAGCTTGCAATGCTCACCTAGATCTTCCTTGATGCTTCGTCCACTAGATCGCATTTTAGTCGTATGCAGACTTCAACGAATAGTAGCAATTGAAATGGCCAATGTGCACAATATCTTTGTGGATATCTCTGTTCACCTTAGTAATGACACGACATCGTTGCTTATGATGATTGCCACATTCACAATTAATTCATTTCTTTCAGTGAATTTGTGACTAGTCTGTTGAACTGAGGGTTCCACGAGTCTCTTGTGCACCAAATTCAATTAAAGAAAAAATTCATGTTGCAATCATTTCTTTGCAACTTACATGAAAATGTGTTCTCGTCTCCGGCGCACATCAAATAAATCTCGCCCCTAATCAGTAAATCTTTGCGGAACTAAGGATTAATGCACTTCCAAGTGTTGTAGGTGACAGCATGGGTTTAGAGGTCTTTCTCAGCCTGCGTGGAAGGGCAGCGTATGCTGTTATTAGAGGGAAGAGTCGTTCTGACTGTGGAAGATTTTTTTGAATGCGTTTCATTTCAAATTGTTTGAGCAGAAGTCTTTCGGCGACTAGAAAGAACATCGGGTGACATAAATATGCCGACGTTTGACCAAAGGACAGCGGAATGATTTTCTGCGAGACATGGTAGAGATGAAGTAGCGTACTCTACGCATCTTGCTTTCTTCACATATATGTCAAAGATATCTTTGCTTGATATCTAAATCGAATTCTCACCGGGAAATCTTGCCTGCTAAAATTCACCATATTCCTCGAGGAATCGAGTTGAAATTGTATCACAAGGATTTGTCGATGCATCAATTTCCCATACGTATTCGTGTTGTACTATCTTCAATTTATTGATGAGGTGCTTAATGAAAGTCCATTATTTCAAGGCTGAAGCAGACTATTCTGGAAGCTACAACCAAGCTGTGTAGTGAAATAATCGACATCACATAGCCTAATTCTCCAGGAATTCTTAAAGAAGAAGTGAATCTAGGTCGGAAGCTTGCGGTGTCATTTGCTAATATATTTTTGTGGGAAGTCAAAAGAGGAGGTCTGGCAGTTGACATACAAAGGGACGACTACCTACAGATTTGAATAAATTCCCGCCTAAACTAAGTGCGGATCTCGAAGATCTCAACAGTGTTCCGTTGCCGGGACCCGAACTCGGGTCTTACAACAGAAAGTAGGCTCACTTGGCAATTCATGATTGATCATTAGCAAGCATTCTAATGAGGGAAGCAGGACTGGAGATAGCATAAAGGAGAGTTCATGTTTTGACAAGGTATGTATGACTGTTTGAAGTAGTCACCTTAATTTTTTTTTAAAAATCAAATGCCTACTATGAATTGCACACCTTTCTGTTGCAAAGAGGACACTATTCCAGGCATGCAGATCAAATCTATAGATTGCACAGATTAGCAACACTTAAACCAAAAAACAGAACTTGTCTTTCAAAAATTTCAGGAACTATCTGTAAAGTACTGTCTAGTCAACAAGGCAACATATCAGTATGACTTATAAGGCCTAATGGCCTGGGAGTTTTGTATGCTCAGAACTGAATGATGCCCCTACTGTGGGTCTCCTCTTTGTAAAGGAAGCTAGAAAAAGTGGCCCAGATCTGCATAAACAAAGGATCACATGTAATATGTATTGATGACTTGAGGGGCAGTACAGTGCCTCATCTAACAGTATTATGATACTATTGACTAATAACAGTGGTTGTGAACCAGCATATACCTAGAATTAATCTATTAATAGTGACCTTAGAAAGTGTCTTGTCCATCTTTATCCTGTTGGGTGATTGGGGCAGAAACATTGATGAGCACGAGTACCATTATGGCTGTGCTGGATCTGCATGGACTGTCATGAAGAAGGGTAAATTTTTTGTTTTAACATCTGTATGATTGGCTCCTAGATCTGTGAAATTTAAGAAAAAAAAAATCGCAGAACTGAGATCTGAAGTCTTGGGCAAATCTGTAAATAAGAAGTAGCTCTGGATGAGATGTCAGATGTAGTAGATGAAAGCTCTCAAGTGCAGAATTATGAGAGAAGAAATCATGTTTGGATTTATAGTTCTGTGGGTTGTAGTAAAGAGGGCTGGTTGAGGAAGCTACAACAAAACTCCTTAGAATAACGAGACTTCTAACACAAGCTGGGGCCTGTTGGTATATTCTCCTTATTGGACGGTGACATAGATAGTCACCTATGTAGCAGTTAGCATAGACACCTATGTGCAGCCTGGAGCATAATGGTAAAATGTGTTTCGGCAGCTTTCAGATCTTGAACGATAATCAGCAAAGCTTGTTGGATGGCTTTGACTATGGAAGATTAAGTCACCTTTCCAAATTGGTGTCTGGGATGCCCTCATTTGAAATAGATGTTTTTCTCTCTCGAGAGAAGCTGGCATTAAGAGGGAGAATACATCTCTGTATATACTCCTGAGCCAATATCATTGCTGGATGAAAGAAGATCCTCATGGATCAAAGACATATGGCTTCAGAGGGGGAAATTCCAGAAGAAAACCAAGAAGGCATATAAATACTAGGAGTATCTAGCTCCCATGAGTACAATATGAGCCTGTATCATTTGAAGAAGCTGTAAAGCATCAAATATGCTAGGATGCGAGGGTGATGTTTGGGATATTGTTCCTAAAACATAGCTGTTGTCACCTCGATATAATATCAAGCATGGATCTGATGGAAGTGCTGAACATTTCAAGGCAAGATTCGATGACACTCTTGCACCTATGGCACGATATACCACCATTCGATCAATCATAGCCCTTGCTTCTTCGCAAGGATGGAGTCTTCATCAGATGGATGTCAAGACCACTTTTCTACATGGTGCAATAAAGGAAGAGGTGTATGTAGAACAACCTCTGGGGTTTGAAGTCTAGGATCGGGACACCCATGTCTGCAGGTTGAAGAAAGCCCTCTATTGGTTGAAGCAAGCACCCAGAGCTTGGTGCGAGAGGATAGATAGCTACTTGATGAAGCTGGGCTTCACTTGAATTAATGTTGATTCGAACCTTTACTTCAAGGTTGTCCACAGGAAGCCTCTCATTTTGGTGTTGTATGTGGACGACCTCTTCCTAATAGGTGTTGATCCTCTCATTCATCAATGCAAGAGGGAGCTTACTGCTGAGTTCGAGATGAAGGACCTTGGACTGATGCACTACTTCCTAGGCCTGGAGGTCTGGTAGAGGCCTGGTGAGATTTTCCTTTCTCAAGGAAAAAACATTGTGAAACTTCTGGAAAGATTTGGTATGGTGGACTGCAAGTCTGTGTCAACACCAATGGAACTCAAGAAGTTGAGTGGCAGCACTGCTGGGCCCATATTGTCAAATCCTAATAATTATCATCAACTCGTAGGGGCCATGATGTTCTTAGTGAACACCCATCCAGATATATGTTTTGCAGTGAACACTTTGAGTCAACAGATGGTTGAGCCTCATCACTTTCACTGGGTTGGTGCCAGGAATCTTCTGAGATACCTTTGGGGCACGATAAACCATGGGCTGAGATACACTATCGAGAGCGTGACACGTCCGTGGATATACTGATGCCGATTGGGCTGGAAGTGTGGTGGATTGTAAGAGCGCATCGAGATGCTGCTTCAATCTTGGTTCTGTTTCGATTTCATGGATGAGTAGGAAGAAGAAGTCGCTGGCTTTGAGCACCACTGAGGCTGAATACATTGCAGCAAGTATGGCCTGTTGTGAAGAATTTTGGTTGCGAAAGCTCTTTAGTGAGCTATTTGGACATGTGCTAGATACCACCGTGATACTTTGTGATAACCAGAGTAGGATTCGCTTGATCGCGAATCCTGTGTTCCACGATCGATCCAAGCATATTGATATCAGGTACCATTTTCATCTAGGATATGGTACAACGAGGCACCATAAGGCTCAATCATATAGGAACTGATGAGTAGATCACGGATATTCTCACTAAGCCCCTGGGGAAGGTAAAATTCCTAACCTTTCGTGAGAGACTTGGTATCATGGAATGACCCTATGATGTGGGTCCTGTTGGACGATGAGCTCGAGGAGCTCTAGGGGGCTTTGGGGACAGATTTTCGGAGCTATGAGAAACCATAAGGCTAGGCTTGCCAAACCTTTTTGGTGTGCTTGGACCCCACCATTGTGATTATTGAGTTGGTTCACCTCTCATTATTTGTGCCTCGTATGCATCCTACCCATTGAGCTCAGGGCTCATGGGAAGTACCTCTCATTTGGTCAATGAGGTGGGAAAAGCTAGAGACTAGTAGCAAAGACTGATGGACGCATCAGATATTTCCATACTCTCTATCTAAGATGGCACGGTCCAACCACTTGATCTGGGATCAAGTCTTGTGAGGTCTCGGACCTCCGCTTGACTTCAGGTCAGATGAACGAACTTTGGGTTGGTTGGAGACTCTTTGTGAGTCCTATAGAGGTTTTGGACCTCTGGGCTGAATTTGTTAGCCGGGGAATGATGTCTTTTTGACTGACCCACTTTTGTTCTGAAATAAAGAGGCCAGCAAAGCAAGTTATGGCGAGATGATGCACGATGTTTGGATTGCACTTGTGGACGAAATTCTCCCTAGTTGAGAGGGAGTGTTAAAATTGGAAAACTAGGTCCAAAATCTAGGTTGTGCTGCTCAGATGATGATCCCAATATTTTTATTGGATTCCTCTTTCAAAGAGGTGTAAGATTGATCTAAAGATCATCTTGATCGGATGAGTAGAACATGTACTTTGAATTTATTCCACTTATGTGCTAGGTCGGCCTGGAATAAAATATAGACTTAAATGTCTTAAAGGACGTGTCAAACACACCCAAATATTCCTATATATTGGAGATACTTAGAGTTCATTTGACACACATTGTTGTGTAGGAATTCTCTCTCTATGGATAGCGTTGGAGCTGTGATATATATGGACTATTCTTTGTTTAGGTTGTTCTGGGTTATGTGTGACATGCTTGGCTGAATGACCTATTGGAGACTTTGCTGGTTAAAGCATCCTGCTGATCACCATAATGCCACCATTTATTATCTCTATTTTGGCTTGTCTTCTTTCGATCTATTAGTATGTTCTATCTTCTTCAGTATTGTGCCCTAACCTGAAATGGCATAGAACATATGCAGAAATTTACAATTCTCAACTAGCTCCCATATGTCTTGTGAAGGAAACAGGGCTCTCATAGTGATTGCCCAATAATCTTGGTTATTCCTGTTAAACTGTGGAATTTGGGGATTTGTCAGACTGATGCCTGCTGCTGCCATCGTGACTCTCCAAACCAAACAATTTTCTTGACTGTGTTTAAAAAAAAAAAACAAACAGAAGCTTTCTCTGCTAGAGAAATCCACTTCAATAAACTTCTTACAACTTCTACAGTGAAGAGAGATCTCTGCTTCCTTCACTGAGTGCCTAGACTAGCTCCGATACCATGTTGGAATTTCTAAAAAATTCTGAACAACAGAGAAGAAAATAATTCCTCTTCCCCAACACAGAGATTAAAATAAAAACTAAATTGCAAACACATGGAGATGAAATACAACAATGCTATTTCATTAAAAATAAAAACTCTGCTACAAGATGTAATTTTCTTCAGAACAAGGTTCTGGATTCACAACAAAATTCACTAAGTGTTGCAGACATATTTCTACAACAAACTTCCTCTGTCTCTCTGTTTTCTCTATTTTCTCTATTTTCTGCCTTCGGGCAAGTAATTACACAATACACAGTGGCTACACAATACAATGCACTCACAGTATATATATATATATATATATATATATATATGAAGATTACAATATATATTATAAATATCTTATATTTATAATATATAAAACCAAAAGTTAAAACAAATATTCCGTGGTAATTGAAAATTAACCCATGTTAAAATTAAAATATCATATGGTAAGTTTAAAACTTAAATAAAAAAAAATATGCTAAGGTTTAAAACCTTATATCCTTTATGCTTTCCGGGGGCCTTCATGAAGTTCATTCATGTGAGTTCCCTCATCCCTTGGAACTCTTTTGTTTTGTGAGGAGGTGGGTCTAGTGGAGGACTGACGTCAACTCTTCCAGGAGTTCCCTTCCCCCTGCTGCCCCCCTCCAGAATGTTGTTGCCTGTGTGTTAAATGCAGTTGGTGGAGTTTTAATGCAGACGGTTGATGTAGATAAGAACAGAGCTTGCACTGCCTTTGCATTCATGCCGTCGCTCTTCAAACTCCCATCAAACTTTACTCTACCATCCTACTGCTTCTTCATTCCCATCACATTTACTTCATTGTCCTGCTGTTCTGTGCAGGCAGTTGGAATTAAATTCCAACAAGTTTCACATTTTTTAATTATAACCTTTTTATGAACAACTTTCCCAATCGGCGACTATATACATAAGCTTTGTGTACAAAGAGAAATATGTTTATATATATATATATATATATATATATATATAAACGTGTGGATTTAAATATGTGAGTTTATATAATAGTCTATGTCGTAATGGAGTTCATTATTTAGTCAACTTAGCATTTCATTTTGGCTTTCATTTTGTTTTTGCACTTTATTTTGATTGTTATATACTTATTTTTTTTGGGAGTTTCATTTTAGTAATTTCTGTAAATTTTGAAGATGTTTTTTTTATAATGAATTATATTGGGCCCCTTCTTCCTAGGGTTCAAATCTCTCTCTACCACATTAATTTTTTTTTTCATTATATAGAACCAAAACCACTTTTTTGAAGAAACTTAGCAATGCCGTAACTGAAGACGAGATATAGTGTCATTAGGATAGCCATCAATTTGGAAAGATCATCTAGGTAGCTAATGAATATAATGGGCTCCAATATCATGTATGTAAATATAACCACTATAATCATGACCCCAATATTATTTACTATAATCAAATTTGTGGTTCCATTTTTTGCTAGCTTTTCCATCACCTTTTTTCACCATTTTTTCTCCCATTATTACCATTCATGTGTAATATATCCTATAGCTCAAAATGATAGGTTTAGAAGCTCCAAATCCAAATGTTTCCAAATCAATAACCATTTCAATGTTTCTTATAGGCCCAAATCCCTTTCCATCACCCTTTTTCATTGTTTCTTCTCCCGTTATTGCCATTTGTGTGTAATCTATTCTATAGATCATAAAATGATTTTAGAAGCTCCAAATCCAAATGCTTCCAAATCACTAACCATTCCATTGTTGCTTATAGGCCCATGTCATGGGAAAACTTTGAGGTAATGCTTATTATCGAAGTTGGCTCCGACTAAAGAACTACCCATTATCCTACCCATACTCACTCATTACTCCCAATTACACTCAGTAGTGCCAACCATGTACTTTCTCTATGTAGCCCAAGAATTGTCTCTAGTTGAATATAGCTAATTGTTTAAACCACATGCCCTTCAACAAGCACCCCCATGAGGTTGAATAAACACCCCTCCTAGTGATGTACATAGTTTTCTTTATTTACCAAAAAGATTCTTTTTTATGTTATCCCATTTATACCACACATTAATATATTCTTATTAACTTCCAACAACTTCGTAAAAGTTGATATTAGTTTTAGGAGTTCTTTTCTATGATTCTTATTAAAAAAACACTTAGTTGGAAAAAACTAGATGTATGTAATGATAAATTTTTTCAAAAATGTAACATATTTTGATCATATATATTTTAAATTTTGATATAGTGCACTTCCTTGAGACATTATGATTTGGTTTATCATAGGTTAGAACTCTAAAGCCTGGAAATTTTAAGTAATTTTACACAAAACCAAATTTTTGTATTGAAAGCTAATATATAAATGTAAGAATGCTAGAAATGACTTAAAGAAATCTCTTAAATATGAAAATACGATGCTCTAATAAAATTGGGCATGAATTATTAATATTTAAATAGAATTTTTATGGACATGTTAATGTAAATCACCTTAATCCCATCCAAGAGTTTTGTGAACAATTAGTAACCTAAGCACTCTTGTTTCCCTTAAGAACATTGCTTCTTATTTCCCTTAAAAACATTTCTTCATAGCTTGGCATGTGTTTTCCTTACATCTATCTGAAAAAGTGTTTATAAGCTTATAAAATGTCGGTTAATATTACTTGTGGCATACATAATTATATCTTTGTCTAAGATTGATGCATTTCATTATTAAAAGGATTTTTTTTATTTTTTTATTTTTTAAGTAGAAGACCACTTATTGTATTTTATACTTGAAATTTGTAAATGAAATTTGTAAATATTATTAGTGAGAGAATGGAATGAAAGTAGCTCATGTTGTTCTGACATGGTTTGAAGCATGTTTCATATTTACTTTACCATTGAATTGAGTTAAATGAATAAACTATATGTTGGGTAGTATTTTTAAAAGTGATTTATGGGCATGTTGTGAATGAAAGGTTTCATTAGACTTTAAAAGATGATAGCATAACATATGAGATTATATTTATTATTGATTTCTTATAGAATTCCAAAAGTAGAATTAAATGATGTTAAATATCTGTTGATACTCCACTTGCAATGAATTGTGTTTTATTTCTTTTATTGAAACATTTAAATTGAAAAAAAGTAGTTAGTGTGAAAGTATTATTTACTAATATATAAGTAGGCCTACAACAGAAAATTAGATGGTAACTCACCATATCATATAATAGAAGTGGCCAATATGTGATTTTTGAAAGGTCAGATATTTCTTTTCCTCTAGTTCAATCCCCTTACCAATGAATTTTATTGTTATATTCACTATGATCTTAAGATTTTCTTTCTATAAATGTAAAAGAAGTTTGTGGTGCAAAGTATTAGTACCCCAATTGCATGGTAAAATGTAGGAGTTCAATCTTATTGTTACTACTGAGACGAGTCAATATAACTAATTTGAAGATAGATAAATATTTGGCACCTCATGCATGGAAATAGTTAGAAATATTTAATTCCTACTTGTCTATGGTTGTAATTCTCCATTTGAGGAGTTTGTTCCTACATAATAGGAAATAGCTAGAATATAGTTTCTCCTAGTTTAGTGTGTGGTTGAGAGAATCTCTCAACCACATTAATATACCTCCAAGATAGAATTCCTATCTTAAGACTATTGCTTGTATAAATATGTGTGTAACATCTTTGATTGAGATATAGAATTTGATTAGAGTTTGCAGTGTGATATTTTATCTTGGTATGAGAGCTTCAGAGCCCGTAAGGGCCTCTAGCCCTTCTTGGGCATAGAAAAATAAATGACTGTATTTATATAGTTTTTTATCCAATTTTTTGTTTGTCCATCTTGCAACATGTGAGTGATTTTCCCAAAGGAGTGATTTGTGTTGGTTGGTCAGATTGTACTGTAGCGGGATTGTCGCTGTAACCAATGTTTTTCCAAGCGGCAGATATGAACGCTCTCCTCTACCTAGAGACACCGAGGAGATCTGAAAGCTGTTGACGTGCAGATCTGAAAGAAGCCTGTCCATTAGTTTGGTGGCCATGACCATTTGAGCCTCTCTTCTCCAACGTTGGACTTCTCAGAAGGTAAAATTCATATCAGTATTAGATTAGAATAGTCGACTAGTGCGTTCATGTTGCATTCGCTTTGCGCTGTGGTGTGGTATACGTGCTTTGGAAAAGAACCTTCAGCGAGTTTAGCCGCTTTAGATACCTACAGTAAAGATCAAAGTGAATCTGTGGAGGAATTAAAGCAACGTGTTGTGGTGCTTTTGTGCTGCGGTTCAAGATTTTGTTTGGCTTGACCGTCCAAATTTTTTTTGGTGCAGTCCGCCTTTCTCCACTACTCATTTCTTTGTGCAAATTGGGCGTTTCTCTATGAGAGTTGGGCAATAGTTCAGAAGGACGCCGGCCTCAGGGCCGTGTGCCGGTGGTGAAGTCAAACCTTCAACGGGTTTGGACGCGCTGAAGATATTTGCAATGGCTGGTGGTTTGAATGTGGCGGAAGCGTGATGAGGCATTACAACAAACTCTGGTTTGTGGTTTCTGCAATACGGAAATGATATATTACAGCTTCAAAACCAAATAACAGCAGTTATATCCCTTGGAATTCTTGAGATGACCTTGTGGTATTTCGAATATGCCAAGTTTAATGCAACTGAGCGTAGTCCAATGAGTATCACTTCCTGGGAAATCACTCTTATGGCTGTTAAGAAGACTGGCTCTCGGCTCTTGTGGTTTCTATGGGTTATGGTGAGGTGCAGTGGTTGTTGGGAAATTACTAGAGCAAGATAATCTTGACCTTGGCTACGATGCTGCCAAAGGTGAATACGTTGACATGGTGAAGGCAGGGATTATTGATCCCCTAAAAGTGATCAGAACTACTTTGGTTGATGCTGCAAGTGTGTCTTCATTGTTAACCATAATAGAGTGCATCGTTGTTGAGATTCCGAAATATGAGAAGGAAGGCCCAGATACGATTGCTGCAAATGCTGGTGTGGAAGGTGACAATGAATCTGTGGAGTAAGAACAAGACTGTGTAGCGGTAGAAGAGGGGGATACTCAAGCTGGGTTTCCTCATCAGGGATTCTGAAGTGATTTGGCGATTGGTATCATGTGAAAGAGCACACGTGGTGCAGCATGGAAATGACTTTGTGTCAAGTCTTACTGCCTGCTTAGAAGAGGCCGAACTCCTCGGTGCTGCATACGCACAAGACACACTATCCGATTTCCAAATTGTCTGTCATTGCACTGTAGAAACATTTTTTGAAGAGTTTAGGAGTGAAGGAGCTCAGGTATGATGTGTGTCGAGTCGTGTATGCCACTGATTTAAAATGATAAGGATATCATGTGATAATTTCTATTTCACAGTACCCATATGGATTCAGGCAGCGGGGATATTTTCTCATTGCCCGTTGTGAATTTTTGGATCGGCGACCTTTAGGTACAGATCAAATCTTGACTGGATGCCTGCCATATGTAGCTATTCGGACTACTATATTCTAACAGCTATTCCGATTAACAATAGAAGGGGCAAAGGCATCCTCATAGCTTAAATGTCCCATCTCCAATTGATGATCTCTTTGCAAGATACTGATCTCAAAGCTATGTCAAATGTAACATTGGGTTTTAGGGTAGAAATCTCGTTTTCTATCACTGTGCTGCTAGGTGTTTGTTGTATCTGAAAAACATACTACAAGTGTTGACTCTTCTATTACCGCTGAAGAGCGGGAACACATATTTGAAGAAGAACTTCGACGAACTGAGTTTATGCAGCAGCTGATCAAGAGCAGATCAGTGGGCATGGGAGCTGGTGTGGACGAATGTGGAGAGCACTGTGAAAATGCTGACCGAGGAGAAGTTTATGCTACTACCCAAAATTTTAATTCTCTGATGATGTTTTTAAATTTGTAATGTATTGATTAACTGTCATGACAATGAAACTGGTTGTAATTTAAGTGACATTAGTGTGAACAACTATTGTCACAATTCTGAGTGTGTGTTGGAATTGGTCATTCCAACACTAAACAAATTTGCAGGATATGATGAAGACATGATAGTGAAAATGGCATCAAAGGATTGGAGCTACATCAGAGATTGGAGGATGATCGAGTTCGTGTTGCAGATTGTTAGCGAGCATGAGGAAGCATGCTTGAAAACAGTGACTAGCCTTGATACTGTGAATAGGGGAAGTGGCATTACGTTGCGATGCTGGGAGAATTGGATACTAAAACGCGATGAAGGATTGGACCGTGGAGTCGTGGATTACTGTTCTTGAAGGGAAAATTGTGTTCTCTTCGTGTGGCTGTGAGTGCCTATGTTCGGGTTTCTTTATCAGTGGATCCCTCATAGGTATCATTGGAATGGTTACTGGCATGCTTGGGAAATAATCATCTTTGGGCAGAAAAAGAAATTAATGTGAAGAGTTCATGTTTTATTTAGTTTCTTGGAATCATCCTTAAAGATTATTGAGCCTTATTGAGCCTAGCTAACTCAACGTAGGTAAATTTATTTTGTTAGAATTAGCTACTCTAACAAATGACAGGTGAAACGTGGAGTTCCAAGAATTTACTTGATAACGACAAAGATGCCAAAGATGTGAACAATGAAAAGATGAGGTAAAGGAGCAACAACAAAGTTTATGGTGGACAACAAAGTAGATGTTTGTTTGAGTTAGTGTGGTCTGTGGAATAGACTCCACAAACCAACAACAATGAAGTTTCCAACTTGGGCTCTTAGAATCTTTTGGGAGGTCAAACAATGAAGGTTTCCTTAATGTTGGAAGAAATAATAAAGTTGAAACACCTCCATCAATAAATCCATGAAATGTGATAAAAATACACTTTATACTAGAACTCGGTGGTGTGAAATCAAATCCTCGAACTCAACTTGGCCTGTTTACATCTGAAATTCATAGCCAAAGAAGGAAGCTATTGTTCAAGCATTCACTGTCCGATTTCGAAAGGCATGCTCTATTTAGGACAATGATACAAAGGAACCATAGTACAAAAATGTTACCTTTGTCGTTTGTTGATTCTGTTTTGTTCATTATCTGATTTCGAAAGGAAGGCGCTGTTTAGGACAATGAGACAAATGAACCATAATACACCAATATTACCTTTGTCGTCTATTGATTTTGTTGTGTTATATAACCCTCCAACTTCTCTTTCATAAAGTGTGAGCTCAAATCCCTACCATAGACAGGAGTTGAGCATTAGTCCTTCTAATATCCAAGTCTCCCTCTGTAATCCTGGATCATTTTCCACTATTTCAAATTTCAATGTGGACAAGACTCTTAGTTTGCAATCTTTACAAAATGTTATAGCTCTTGAGAAGCATGTATCAAACCAGAATTTTGCAAATAATCATGCTTTCATTATACTTCAATATGCTCATGGTGTGGCCATATATAATGCTAAAATGGATGAATACGAAGAAGGCATTCGAAACAAGATGCAAGAAGTTGGAGAGAGAGCTCCTCAGTGATAATGATGATGCTTTCATTGTCAATGTCGTTATCCCTGAGCAAAGAACTCACCTTGATCATAAGTGGGTTGATGCCATACAAAATATTCTATCAGAGGATGGTATTATTTGTTCAAGCATTTCAGGTGAATCACAGGGTTACCATAACAACAAGGAAAATCCAACAAGTAAAACTAGTAGAAATCAGCTAGAAGATCTCTTTCCCTCAAAATCGTTGTTGGACATACTGTTTTTCTACAAGGATGTGGAAGTCTTCTTTCCCGCTTTCGTTTTCAGAAGGGATGTGTTCTGACGCTTATTTCCAAGGATCGGCCGCAGGTCTGCTGCTGGTCGACATTTTTTGCTGGCAAGAAAGATCGGTTCCAAGTGTGTTTAGCTTTTGGACAAAACCAATTGTCTGCAGTCCTGTCACAGGAAGGTCGTTCACGCTTCCCTCATCCCCATCCATGAGGTTCGTTGTCACGAAAGGCATCGTGGCAGGGGATTTCGATGGTAATCGACAGACTTACAAAGTGGTTGTAGTCACCGAGGTATTTAGTCCAAGGGACAAACAGGTATCTGGAGTGCATCGCGCTCGTCGGCAAAATGTTGAAATCTATGATTCGTACGAGAAAACTTGGAGCGTGGCAACGTGCATTCTGGAGAATGTTTCCATAACGGGGGTTAGGATGGTTTTCAGTAGAGGATACTTTTATTGCAAGGGTACCTGCTATTCCGGTAAGCAGGACATTGTAGGGAGGGGGGGCGTTGTTGGTGTGAGCCTGCAAAACGAGAGTTTCATCTTTGTTCAGTTACCAGGATTGGCTAGTGACAATATGTGCCATCACCTGGTTGCCTGCGGATCTACGGTTTTATTGGCAAGGTGCGTATTGAAAGATAACCAGAAGATTTTAAAGGAGGTACACATCTGGGGGCTTGTGAAGGTCAAGGTGGACTCCAACATCTCCGCATCGTGGATGGAGATTGCAAGGATGCCTCAATCAATGTGTGATGAAGTAAGGAGGATTTGGCCTACGAAGAGGTCTTTTGAGTTTGTCGATGTAGGGGATTTTGTTTGCTTCAGAGGCTGTGGAAGTATGAATGTGGCGATGTACAGTTTCACCGAAAAATTATGGAGTTGGCTTCCTGGTTGTCCTTTGCAAAACAACAGCCGTGATGCCACATGGACTTATCCCTTTGAACCAAGGCCTGATATGAAAGTCGTTTAAATGGTAAGTGTATACATTCCTCCCTCAACTTTCAATATTAAACATAATCTATTGTAATAAGACGACAGTTACTGTTTTGATTTTCCTACATTCTGTATTTCTTGAACTTATTTTATAAAATTATAGAGTTTTGTTGAACGAAGTTTAGAATATGAAAATTTATCAATATTTAAGTTTAGTCTAACTATTCAGCTTTAAATTGGATTTTAGTTGGTTTCAGCAGTGGTCTGTTATTGAAATTAATTCCTTAGTTTCAGGTCCTGATATCCCTAATCTCAGTGTCTGGTATTTGCTTTCAAATAATTTATATCCATAAGATCTATTGTTGAGATTGCTATCTAGGTATGTGGAATCAATAAAAGAAATTTTTAAATGTCTTTAGGGATTTATCACCGAAACTGTTCAATATGTTATCTCTGCGCTTTGACCGATGTGTTATCATGCAGGTTTTGTCCATGCTGTTGTAGGATTTCATGATTGCTGTCGACGTAGTCAGATTCCGTTAATCAAAAATTGAAATGGGCTTTTCTAGCTTTTGAGATTGGTTAGTTCCTACATTTTCTTGGATGTGTGATCATTGTACGTGTAGCCGATTTCACCAAGTCTGAACTGAAATGTCTTTTTTAGAGTTAGCAGGAAAAATGCACGCATTATCAAGTATGAATTGAAATGTGTCTTTTTAAGAAGTAGCAGGTAAAATGCTATTTGTGTTAACTGTCATTCCTTACTAGAGGAACTTTTGTTATTTGGGAAATAAATCATTTGGATTTGCATCCATCCAATATCATCCATCCAATATCTTGATGGACAGACTTGTTTATTAATGGTTAAACTGAACATTTGAAAATTTATTGTTTATTTAATTGTTAGGAACTTTTGCTACTTTCGAAACACATCATCTGGATTTGCATCCATCCAATATCTTGATGGACAGTCTTGTTTATTTAATTGTTAAACTGAATATTTCAAAATTTATTGTTTATTTAATTGTTAAACTGAACCTTTCAGAATTTACATATTATTGATGAAGTTTATTTAATTTTTAATATCATTATTTTTATAAATAAATTCAATATATTATTATATTTGGCCAGAGGGATATTAGCAATTCCAATTAAGATTGCCTAAAAAAAATATTCTTTTCACTTGTTGATGCAAAGACTATTGTGTCTGTAACCTCGGACTATGAAGCCTGGAGTTCATATTCCACGCCTTCAATTCAAAGGATCAGTGGAACAAGCGTTAACAGATCACCTGAACTTTGGTTGACTGCGTTGCACAGACTGTGTCAGCTTAAGGAACTCAAACTACACTAGAAATCAGAACGCCTCCTACCAAACTCTTGATGGATACTTTAATGCCTTGTACCAAACTATTGATGCATTCTTTTGCGATTGAAACTTCATGGAAGAGTAGCAGAGTTTAATATCTGAAAAGAGTTTGTCTTAGCCAAATGCTATGCATATAGACAACAACGTTGATATAAGTCACAAAAAATGGAGCGCGAATGAACCACCCTTTGTATGGCTGAAATACTTGCAGAGGTGTGTGTTTAACCAATTAAAACCATATCAGTAAATGACAGGATGCCTTACGTCCAAATCATTCTCCATGGATTTTCTCACCCTTAAAAACTCTACAGTAAGACTCGAACAGAATCTTTGTCCTGTTTTTCAAATTTTACTTTCTACTAAAAGATTATTCTATTGTATGTTTAAAGATGAGATTGACACGATTTATTTATGGTTTGAACAGTGGTACTAGTGATTCTTTCCTAATATTTTTAGGAAAATATTATTGGGGGCAAGAGAAATATCTATATACATGAGCTTTGTGTACGAAGAGAATATATATATATATATATATATATATATATATATATATATATATATATATATATAAAAGTGTGGATTTAAATATATGATTTCTAAAATAGAAAGAGTTAAGTTTATATAATATTATTTATAAGTTTATAAAATAGTCTGTGTCGTAATGGAGTTCATTTTTTACTCAACTTATCATTTCATTTTGGTTGTCATTTTGTTTTTGCACTTTATTTTGATGGTTATATACTTATTTTTTTATTTATTATTAACATTATTGGTTTTACATTCTTACTCTTTTTCAAGTTATTTTTGAATAATTTTTATGAAATCTTTTTTCTTCTACAATTTTGTTTGCTTCACTTTAGTAATTTCTGTAAATTCTTAGGATGCTTCTTTTTTATAATGAACTATATTGGACCCTTCTTTCTAGGGTTCAAACTTCTCTCTATCATATTATGTCTTTTTTAATCACTTCATTTTCATTTTTATTTTCTCTGTGTATTATATAGAACCATAATCACTCTCTTGAAGAAAATTAAGAATGATCTAACTCAAGATTAGATATAGTGTCATTGGGATAACCATCAATTGGGAAAGATCATCTCGGTAGCCAATGAATATAATGGTCTTCAATATCATGTATGTAAATATAACCATTATAATCATGGTCCCAATATTATTTACTATAATCAAAGTTGTGGTTCAATTTTTGGTTAGTTTTCCATCACCCTTTTTCACCATTTTTTCTCTCACTATTACCATTCATGTTTAATCTATTCTATAGCTAAAAATAGTAAGCTTAGAATCTCAAAATCCAAATGCTTCCAAATCACTAACCATTCCAATATTCCCCATAATCCCAAACCCCTTTCCATTACCCTACTTCGCCATTTCTTCTCCCATTATTACCATTTATGTGTAATTTATTCTATAGATCAAAAAAATAAGTTTAGAAGCTCCAAATCACTAACCATTCCATTGTTGCTAATAGGGCCATACCATGGGAAAACTTTGAGGTAATGCTTATTATCTAAGTTGGTCGGGTCTAAAAAACTACACATTATCCTACCCATATCCATTCATTACTCCCAATTACACTCACTAGTGCCAGTGGTATACTTTCTCTATCGGACCCCAAACTTGTCTGTAGCTGAATATACCTAATGGTTTAGACCACATGCCCTTTAAGAAACACCCCATGAGGTTGAATAAACACCCCTCCTAGTGATGTACTTAGTTGTCTTTAATTACCAAAAAATTCATTTTTATGTTGTTGCATGTATACCACACATCAATTTATTTTTATTAGCTTTTAAAATGGTCCAGTGACTTCATAAAAATTGATATTAGTTTTAGGATTTCATTTCTATTAATCTTGTTAAAAAAAACACTTAGTTGGAAAAACCTAGATGTATGTAATGGTAAAATGTTTCTAAAAATATAGTATATTTTGATCATATATTCTAATTTTTCATATAGTGTATCTCCTTGAGACATTAAAATTTGGTTTATGATGGGTTAGAACTCTAAATTTTGGAAATTTTAAGTAATTTTACACAAAACAAAATTTTTGTACTAAAAGATAATATATAAGTGTAAGAATTCTAGAAATGACTTAAGGAAACCTCTTAAATATGAAAATACGATGCTTGGGCATGAATTATTGATATTTAGATAGATTTATTATGGACATGTTTATGTAAATCACCTTAGTCCCATCCAAGAGTTTTGCGAACGATTAGTAACCTGATCTAAGCACTCTTATTTCCCTTCAGAACATTTCCTCATATCTAGGCATGTGTTTTCCTCACACCTATAAGAAAAGATGTTTATAAGCTTAGAACATATTGGTTAATATTAGTTGTGCCATAGTTAATTATCACATTTTCTAAGATTATTTTTTAGGATCATTATTTAGTAAGTAATGTTTATCAAAATATTGAAGTGAAAATATGAAAATGAACCAGATGAAGTGGAGTTTTCAATGAGTGGAAGGAGCATAAAGGTATACTTACTTTATTATAAAAGGTTTTGAATCATTGGTTATTATTTTGAATTAAATTTATGCATTCTCTTTCAAAATTTAATTTTTCAAGAAATTTAATTTGATGTGTATGAAGAGATTTTTCATTTTGTTCTGCATTATTGGAATAAGGATATAGGAATCACATAATTTGGATTCAAAGAATAGTTTAAACATGATATTGGAGAATTTTGATGTGGATAAATATCTTAATAAGGAGAAATGAAGGATTGTTTGAAGAAATAGAAAAAAAAGTTTCAATTAATATTATTTCAGTTGATGACTTGTATATGATGAATCATTAGTGCAATCCATAACAGAAGTTGAAGGATTAACATATGGAGGAAGAGGCTATAGATATGATTATTTCCGAATAAAAAATCATTAAAGAAATAAATTTTTCATGATGTAAGGTTAAGCATGAAAGAAATCAATAGTATGGAAGTTTAAACCCAAAATAATGCATATATGATATGGAAGAAATTAAAACCTTTTGAATTTGAAAAAATTAGGAATCCTATAGAGGGAAAGTTTGGTATACAATGTCAAATAAATAGCAATATTACATATTATAAGTTTCACTTGGAGATCAATTCTGTTATATTTTTAATAGCTTAGAATATATTTCTTAGAGGGTAGACCCACCAAAAGGAATTGGTTGGAAAAGTTACAAAAAATTAGTGTTTTGGACCTAAAGGATTGGGTTTGAGAAGTAAAGAAAATAATTATTCATTCTAATTGGTTGACATGTGAAAAACATAAGATCTATAGATTACCAAAATGACTCAAGGGAAAATAATAAATATAAGATACCTAAGAAGAGCTCTACACAATTTATAATCTCATCTTTGCAGAAGATGTGGCCCAAGAGGAAAGCCAAGATCCTCAAGGAGAATCCAAAATTGGGAAGAATATGTTTGTATGGTTTGGTTTCTAATTTTGGGAGAAGGATTCTACCCTAGATGAAGTAGCTCAAGTGACCTATTGTTGGATGTACACTATTTAGTTATTTGTGCAAAAGAAGGGAGGTTGTTATGTATAATCTATATTTTTTGACATGGTTCTGAGGGATGAGCTTCTGTTGGTTATCTAAGAGGACGTTAAAATACCTTATAGCTTCTATACTGCTTTTCTACTGTAATATTCCCAATTTTCCATCAGATAATTGGAATATTAGAGTTATTAATTTTCTTAATTAATTAAGTAAATAAGAGGGTTGAGGGACTCACAAACCCCATAGATGAATAAAATCCACTTTTGATGTGTGTATGTGGATATTTTAGATCTAGATCTACATTATGAAGTAGTGGAGAATCTTTTTAAATGAAGGAAGTTTGGAGATCATGGATCATTAATGTAAAATCATGGAGATATTGGAGGAGGTCAACAGAGATCATGGTGCATTCAAAGTAAGATCATAGAGCACCAATGATCAGATAGTGGAGGAAGAAGGTCATCTAATGCACACATGATGGAGAGAGTGGGAATTAAATGTAGATATGGTGGAGAACATGGAGAGACAATGCAATCTGCATGGAGTCTAGTCGTCACATCTGTAATGCAGTTATGAGGTGGGCCAGTGCTATGGAAGTCTCACAAACCATATAAGGGAGATGAGGGCAGTAATACAAGGCAATCTTTAGATTATTATTTCTGATATGTTTACATCAATATTTTTCATGTGACATTTCGATGCACGCTTATGCTATTTAGCTAATTTTGTAGTGTTTTTTAGCACACAGGTGTTTCCTAATGGAAATCCGACCCTTACCCATGGGCAACTTCGAGTGCCTACTCTAGGAAGGTTTCTTTGAGATGCACATCATCAAGCATTGGTTCCACATTCAACCACTCTCATATGCACATTTAGTCTCAGGAATAACACATTCCTCCCTAATGGTTTGAGAGGTGCAGTTTGTTTCTAGCATTTCAGCTAAGAAAGCAGTGGAGGATTCATCTTTTCACCTTGTTCTTCAAGTTCACTCTTTCAAGAGAAATAGATCTATATCCAAAATCTATGTGATCAAAATTTACCTCCATGTAGAAGCAGTCCCATCAAGGATTACACAGTCTAGTCCAGTAGATCTATTCAAGGAAGGAAGTTTCTAGTATTTCAACTGGAAATATTATGAGGGACCATCTCCTCGCGTTGTATTGATTGTTTCCATCATTATTGAGTTGGTTTGGATTATTTAGTAATAGGCTAGAGAGCCTCCCTCCTTGACAGGGCAGTTTTTGTCTAGTAGTTTTGTAGTAGCGACAAAAATTAGTGGAGGAGATTGGAGGAGCTAGATCTTGAGCTTCCAGCTTAAGGATCTAGTGAAGGGATCAACCCTTCAAGCATAGATATGATTGTACATCATATTGCAGACATCATTCTTCAAATTATGCTTCAGATCTGCATACCCAACAATCATAGTTGTAGGGCCTAAGAGGGTGATTTCCCAAGTTTGTTAGATATGGAGATCCTTTCTAGGTTATCTTGGGTATTCTTCATAGAGCCTGGATATAAAGTTTTAGCATCATTGGAGCTCCGAAACTTCCATAGCTACACTTTTATATTTTGTTGCCACGTGTATTCCCGACATTTGCAGTAGGGACAACAAAATATTCCTTCCAGTAGTCCAATAGTTACATAATCCTTCTTATGGGATAATTTTAGGGTCATTCTAGGCCATCTCTTTCGCTTAAGTGTCTCATATTTTGAGAATTTTTCTATTGTTTATCCACCTCCTATATAATAATATGGCTCAACTAGTCTGTACATTTTGATGGTGTATTTAGATTAATTTTTTACTTTTTTGTAGTTCTTGTATATTGTTTTAGTATTACTACATTATCCCTTTTGGGATATTACAATGGTATCAGAGCATGATATTTGGCTCACCTTGTGGGAACTTCATCTTTTGCATCAAAATAAGAAGCAGATGGTAGAGATGTATCATGAAGAATGATTGAATTTTTTCCACTCTTCTCTTTAGATCCATGCAAAATCTCTCCAAGGAGGTGAATCCAATAAAGAGATAAAGGCAAAGGGAGGATCCAAGAATATTGGATGATGATGGTCCAAGCACTTCCTATCAGTAGAAGAAACAATTGAAGAAGCAAAGAGATTCACATCATTCTACTAGATCCACTTCCTTTGAGAAGGAAATGCAATGGTGTGAATATGAAGGACACTTGGGGCATGAGACCCTAAGTAAATATATGTCCTAGTACAAAACACAACCTAGAGCTCTCAAGTAGAATCTAACTCTCCAACATTTTTTGCAACTCAAAGAGGAGAGAAGATCTTGCAGCAGTAATAGAATAAAGAGGCATATATTCTTCTTGCATACATTTGATGGATTTTCCACAAGAACATTCAGGGCTTGGAGGGAAGTGTTAGCTACATTATTTCTGCAATATCCTATAGTAGAAAGAGAGGTTGTGGCCTTTGCAGTGCTGCACCTAGAAGGTGAAGCAAGAGATTGGTGTTTCAGTCATTTGTCACATACGAAAGTGTCTGCTTATGCAGATTTTATTCAAAGACTGAAGAAGAAGCTTGGTAGAAAGAAAATAGATACATCTCACATAGATATATCTCCCATCATTGAGTACACAGTACATGAATAGCCAAAGGAATATGTCTTGATTATCACTGAGGAGGAGGAGCCGCTACCACCACCAACAGTTGCAGATGTACTCACATCAGGAGGAGGGACACTTGCATCTTTGCAAGGTAGTCTTGATCTCTTGACATTTGGAGCCCTATGCATGATTCATGAGATGCATGAGGAGGAGGAGGCAGATACCAACATTGGTACAATTGTAGAAGAGTAGCCATGATCGTTAGCAACAGTTGGAGAGACCATTTCACCAGTTGGAGGAACTCTTGTAGATGTGCAAGATGTTCCCTAGATTCAACTCATCCAAGGTTTGCATATAATTTCATCTGATATTATTTCGGTATCTGATATTGATATTTGTGAGCCCATAGCATTAGGTAAAGTGCATAACCAAGGATTATAGCACCTTGCTGATTTGGAGCTGAAAATTATCACTACACAGAGGACCCTTGATTTGATCAAGGAGAAGATGTATTGTTATCCCAGTTTATCATAGTTGAGCTACACCCAACACTTTGTGTTGAAGTGAGGAGTTACAAAAGATGGAAGGAGCACATTCTTATTCATTACAATACTAGATTATGAGTTAAGAATTTTATATGGCCATGACAGAGCACATGTATCCCCATGCATATCTACAAAACTATCACTTAGTAGTAGTGATGAGAAGACGGCCCCATTAATCTTGGACCATTCATAAGGTACTTTCACTCATGAAGCGCTGGAGGGACAGATGATATATGGTAGACATATTATGATGGAGATAATTCCCCATTATCATGATGGAGTTTCCTTGATGAGCACTTCACAACTCAAAAATGAATGCCTATCTATAACATGTGTGGAGCCTTATGGGTTCCAATGGGCCATTGATTAGAGGATCTCATGGATACACCTCAAAGGAGGTGCACTTCAACATTTCATGGAGTGCAAAGATACTCAGATGGAGGATGTTGGTATTCTACATTGGGACGATACCAATATTGAGCTTGGCATGATTCATCATCCACATTGAGGTGAATGGATCCAGATGAGGAGTAGGAGGTTGCCTACTTCTTGCAGATCTATGCTACCGGACAGTAAGAAGCATGCCTGAGCTTGTTTCTTTTGGGTGAGTATGGATTCTACCGCACATCTCACATTACAGGATCCATGCCATGTATATCATTTATGACATGCAACAAAAGGATGCATGTCTGCATTGATTATTGATGAGAGGGTTTGGAGATGCGATATGTCTCATGTCTTGGCATGTACTTTTGTTTGGGATATATCTTATATTCATGTATGTAATTTGGTTTGAACATGGCACAAATCTCACATAATGTGGCAGAAGGGAGCTTATTTCTATTGTTCTGATGCGACATTCCACATGTCCATTAGTTTTTTGTTGCTCCATGACTTGCATCGTGATGATGTAATATGGTAGAAGGAATCCTTGTTGCTTCGGTTACTATGGGGAGAGTAATGGATGATTTCTCCCCATACATTATATGACATTAGTGCAGGATGGAAACAGGAGGCCTTACTGCCTTGGATTTTGACGAGTGATTATGGTCATTGTACTTGGTATAATGATGATGTGGTGGGGCAGCAAGATGAATTGTTACGGTGGCTTCTTTTGAGAGAATATGGCCGCTACATTTTGTACAATGAGGTTGTGATCTGGCAGTAAGAGGGATTGTTGTGGTAGCTCTTTCGAGAGAGTATGGCTATCACATTTATATCGTTGCTAATTTGGTATGGTAGCAAGAGGCATTGCTACAGTGACTTCTATTGAGAGAGTATGGCTCTATTAATTGTTTTCATGATGATCTAGCATGGCAACATAAGTCCTTGCTGCAGTGATTGTTATTGGGAGAGTATGGTTTGACATTGCATATGTTCACCGATATATCTCTACTTCTTTTTTTTCACTATGTTGATGTTTGCTTGGATCCTACATGGCCAACATGGCTAATGATGAGAGCATTGATAGATGCAATCTAATCTATGTATCATGAGTTGGAGAGATAGTTCATGAGTTGGAACTTTCCACTTTGAGAAGAAACCACTTCATTTCATGTATCTCATGTATAGAGGATATCGTTGGACATAATATGGTTGTCACTTGGAGATTCATTAATGAGGAAGGGTATCTAAATTTTCAATTGGATTCCATTCTAGACATTCTAGAGAGGCAGCTTTGGAGCTGGGCATAAATTATACATTGTGGCAGATGGAGAGGCCTTTCATATGAAGATGCCATTTGGAGGGAGGATTTTTGATGTAGCGTCCACTTTTTTAGTTTCTTGAGGACAAGCAACATTTTGGTGGGGAGGACTGTAATATTCCCAATTTGCATCAGATAATTAGAATATTAGAGTTCTTAATTTTCTTAATTAATTAATTAAATAAGAGGGTCGAGGGACCCAAAAACACCATAGATGAATAAAATCCACTTTTAATGTGTGTATGTGGATATTTTAGATCTAGATCTACATTATGGAGTAGTGGAGAAACTTCTTAAATGAAGGAAGAGTGGAGATCATAGATCATTAATGTAAAATCATGGAGATCTTGGAGGAGGTCAACTGAGATCATGGTGCATTCAAATTAAGATCATAAGGCACTAATTATGAGATAGTGGAGGAAGTAGTGCATCTAATGAACACATGATGGAGAGAGTGGCAATTAAATTTTGAGATGGTGGAGAGCATGGAGATACAACGTAGTCTTCATGGACGCTAGTGGCCACATGTGTAGTACAGTTATTAGGTGGGCGAGGGCTATGGAAGGCTCACAAAGGACATAACGGAGATGACTGCAGCAATAGAAGGCATGCTTTACCTTATTATTTATAATCTATTTTGATCTAGATCTGTCGTGTGACATTTATATGCACGCTTATGGTATTTATCTAAATTTGCAGTGTTGTTTAGCACACGGGTGTCTCCGAGCAGAAATCCTACCCCCACCCATCGGGGACTTCAAGTGCCTACTCAGGGAATGTTTCTTTGAGTTTACATAAATCATCATGAATTGGTGCCACATTCAACCACTCTCATATGCACATTAACTCTGAGGAATAATGCATTCATGTATGAGGGGTTTCCGCAGTGCATTATATTAAATATCATTTTTTGGATTCAACTGCTTTAAGTAAGTCATTCATCTGTGACCATTTCCATGAGAGGTAGTCATAATTGACTAATTTCTTATGATTTTTGAATAGAATACTTAGCACTCATTGCATCGGGTGATGCTCACGGGGGTGAAGAAGTGGGATTGAAACTAGTGAAATGAATCACATAGCGTCAATCATCACTTTTGGGGCTTGCACCCAGTAACCAGGACTTCCTCGGAGGTCACCCATCCCATAACTCCTTTAGCTCAAGTGCGCTTAACTGTGGAGTTTTCCCCACAATCAATCCCCCTTAGCTTGCTACCCCATTTGGAAAACCTTAGCAAGTATTGTGCCTCATGAACCATTCATGTAGAACACCCTTTACTCATTGTATTTTAAGTATGAGGGATTTCCACAGTGCATTGTATTAGATATCATTTTTTGGATTCAACTACGTTAAGTAAGTCATTCATCTATGACCATTTCAATGAGAGGTAGCCATAACTGACTAATTTCTCATGATTTTTGAATAGTACACTTAGCATTCATTGCATCGGGTGATGCTCACAGGGGTGAAGAAGTGGTATTGAAAGGTGGAGGTTGTATCTAGTATTTCAGCACTCATTCATGGTTTAGGGTTTGAGAGGTGGAGGATGTTTCTAGTATTTCAGCTAGGAAACTGGTGGAGGATTCATAGTTTCACCTTTTTCTTCAAGTTCAGCCTTTCAAGAGAAGAAGATATATTTTCGACATCCATGCCATCAAATTTTATCTCTATGCAGCAACAATCCCCTCAAGGATTGCACAGTCATGTTGTGTAGATATATTAGAGGAAGGAAGTTTTCTGTATTTCAACTGGAAAGCTATGAGGGAACATATCCTCACTTTATATTCATTTTTTCCATCATTATTGAGCTGATTTTCATTATTTAGCAGTAGTATAGAGATCCTCCCTCCTTGATAGTACATTTTTTGTCTAGTAGTTGTGTAGGAAGAACTGCAATCACTGGAGAAGATTGGAGGAGTTAGATGTTGAGTTTCGAGCTCGAGGATCTAGTGAATGGACCAGCCCTTCAAGAATATATTTGATTGTACATCATATTGTAGCCATCATTCTTCAGATTATGCTTCAGATATGCATACCCAACCGTCATAGTTCTAGGGCCTAAGAGGGTGATTTTCCAAGATTGCTAGATCTAGAAATCCTTTAAGGGTTATCTTTGGTATTCATCATAGAGCCCAAATATAAAGTTTCGACATCATCAGAGCTCTTGAAATGCCATATCTACAATTTTATATTTTGTCGGCAGTTGTAGTTCCGACGTTTGCAGCAAGGAGAATGCAATATTCCTTCCATCAGTCTAGAAGTTACGTAGTCCCTCTTGCGGGATGATTTCAGGGTCATTCTAGGCCATTTATTTGGCTTCACTATCTCATATTTTGATCATTTTTGTACAATTTATCGACCTCTTATATAATAAAATGGTTCAGTTAGTGTGTACGTTTTGATGGTGTATTTAGATTAATTGTTTACTTTCATGTAGTTGTTATATGTTGTTTTATTATTACTGCATTTTATCTTTTGTGATAGTACATATACTTAGAAAATAGTAGGCCAAAGCCCTAAATGGAGGCAAGAGGCATCATATCCATCTTAGGTAGATAAATTGGGTTGTTAGCCCTCAATGCTACGAAAATAAAGGATGGTTATCGGTAGATCAGGATGTAAGAGGAAGAATAGGAGGTAGTAAAGCCTTATGCTGATGAAAAGTGAAGAACACAAGGGTAAAGTAGGTCATAAATTACCTTAACGTCACCTAAGTCAGATAATGGAGGCCATAGGAAGTGATATTTTTTTAGGTAGGCCTTAGACCCTAAAGGAGGAGGATCGAGAGGTTAAGAGACCTATGAGTAGAGGGAGAGAATATTAGGTGGTAGATAGGAATGTAAATGTGTTGGAGGTCTATATAGAGGCCGAAAAGGGAAAAAAGGAAGGTTGTTGTTCAAAATCTGGATTACAAACATGATTTCTTGAAGTCTGTCTAGAAAAGAAGCTTTAGATAGGAGTGTTTGATGCCACATTTTTATAGTGGTTGAAGGAAAATATCTGCTATGAGTGTTTGTTATTTTGAGGGACGATATATATTGAATTGAAGGGTCAATTAAATGTGAGTTACTGAAGTGTTTTGGGGATAGTTATATAGTGATCTTAAAGGATCTAAGTCAATGTGACTAGATGAACTAGTTGGACTTGGTATTTGTAAGATATTTGAAGGATTAAATACCTTGTGAGGAGTTTATTGTATAGAGATATTAAAGGATCAATTTCTCTATATATTGGAGGAAAATTGAAACTAGATGCATCAAGGAAAAGTTGATAACAAGGGTTGGTTTCATCAATGGGTAAGTCATGTATTTTTTCCTTGATGCGAAGGGAAAACTGATGATCTAATGAATCTCACCTCAAGCCCTAACCTTTTTTGTACTATGTATAATAGTTGTAATAACTATTTGAAGGTCCATGATTCCTCATATGGGAACCCCATGATTCTTTTATTAATTTAATAATAAACCATCAAGCTTTGTGATTAATATCCCTATCTACTATATTGATTTCACAGTTGTGTATTTTTCTTTTGCAAAGTTCTTGTAATTTGGGGATTCCTTGTGTGTTTATTTTCTTGGTTACACCTAGACTGGATGTAGGGCCTATGGAGAATACAATATTTAATAAGATTGATTTTAATCATAATTTGGATCAAAGTGTGTGCAAGAAGGAAAGAAATATAGCGGAGGTTTTGTACATTCAAAGGAATACTAGTTTCAGAAGGAGATTACAAAGGTTTGTTAGCTACGCTATTAAAGTTTGAATATTTTTTTCTAAAGAGACAAAGGAGTTTCTGGCCCATGGAAGGAGAGGAAGATACCATGCAAGAACATTAAAATTGATGCAAGGACGTGTCATGTTGTATGCGAGGATAGTCATGCACCATGGAATACAAAGCTAGGCCTAGTAAAAAATTTAAGACATGGCATATGTGAGGGGAATTATGGCTACACAAGGAAAGTCATGACCCATGCGAGGATAGCCACAGGCATGAAATAAAATTCATGCATCTATAAATGAGAGGGAAATACCTTCCTCACTAAGAGGGAGTGTTACATTTTTGGTAGCTTGCAAGGTATTTCTAATATGGAAAACCCACAAAAAGTAATTGGTTGGGAAATTTACAAAAATTTGGTGTTTTGGACTGAAAGTAATAGGTTTGGGATCTAAAGAAACTAATTATTTACTGTAATTTGTTGAGAGGAAAAATCCCTAAGATCTAAAGGTTTTATAAATGACCCAAGAGAAAATGATACACAAAGGAGAGCTAAGGAGAGGTCTCACACAATTTTTAATTTCATCTTTATGGAATATGTATCCCAAGATGAGAGTCATGATCATCAAGGAGAGTCCACAAATGGAATGAAGATATTTTTATGGGTTGAATTTTGGTTTTTGGAGAAGGATTATAACCTAGATGAAGTAGGTCTAGTAACCTACTATTGGATGTGGAGGATTTGATTATTTATACAAAATAAGTGATGTTTTTAGGTACAATCCATATTTTCTGACATGCTTTTGAGGGATGAGATTTTTCTTTACTATAGGGGGAGGATGAAAGGTCTCATATTTGCTACAACTATTGTTCTTCTCTAGAAAATGGGAGGTTGAATCACTAGATTGAGGAAATATGCCTCATCTCTATCTCAGATAGAGAAATAAGATTACTATCCCTCTATGCTATGAACCAAAATAAGGGAAGTGAGAAGATAATGAGGTCGTAGGTAGAATACAAGGAGGTTTTGTGGCCTTAGGCTGATAAAAGGTGTAAAACTGAGGGTTAAGGGAGGTTAAAATTTTCCTTAAGAAGGTCACCTAAGCGAGATAAAGGAGTTGGAACATAGTGATGGTTTTTCAGGTAGTCTTCATGCCAAAAGCAAAGAGGGTCTAGAATTTTAGAGCCCCAGGAGCCAGGACTGAGAAGCTTAGGTTGGTGGATAGGCATGTAAATGTGTCTCAAGTCTATGTAGAGGGAAACAAGACACAAAGGAGGGTTTTTTTCCATAAGGTGGATTGTGCAAATGATTTCTTGAAGTATTTCAAGAAAAGGAGCTTTGAACAATAATGTTTAATGACATATTTATGCAATTTTTTAAGGATAAGATCCACTATGAGTAGCTAATATTTTGAGGGATGATATGCAGTTAATCGGAGGGATAATTTTGTATGAGATAATTGATATATTTGTGGTTGATTATATAGTGACCTTAAAGGACCTAAGTGACTCTGAGTAGTTGAGTTGCTTATATATGACATGTGAAAGATATTTGAGGGATTAAATACCTCATGAGTAGTTGGTTGGGTAGAAATATGAGACAAAATTCTATCTATTGTAGGTAAAGGACAACTAGATACATCAAAGATAAGTGGGAAAAAAGGATGGTTACATCAACGAGTAAGTCATGTTTTTTTGTTGGTGTGATGAGAAAATTTAAGATCTAATGGGTTTTAACTCAAGACATAATATTTTGTGTACTATGTATACTAGATGTAATATTGATCTAAAGGGCCATTATTCCTCATATCAGAGCCCATGATTATTTTATTAATGGACTGATAAAAAATCAATCTATACATCAAGGATAAGTGGGAAAAAAGGATGGTTACATCAACGAGTAAGTCATTTTCTTTTTCTTGGTATGATGAGAAAATTTAGGATCTAATGGGTTTTAACTCAAGACATAATATTTTGTGTACAATGTATACTAGATGTAATATTGATCTAAATGGCCATTATCCCTCATATGAGAGCCCATGATTATTTTATTAATGGACTAATAAAAAATCAATCTTTGGGCTCAATATCCCGATGTACTTTATTTCTTTCACTCTTGTAGATTTACATTGTGCAAAGTGCTTGTAAATTTGGTCTTCATGGTGTGTTTGTGTGCTTGGATATCCATAGACATGATCTAGGGTAAATGGGAAATTCAATAAAATGATGATAATTATACTGTTTTTTCTTGTGTTAAAATTATAGAAAAACTGAAAATCAATTTTTTCTCATTATTTTTTAATACCCCTCTATTTTTTATTCTAATGTCTTTCTATGTGGACTATTTTTTAGATTTGATGGCCAGAACGCCATGTGAGGTTTCAAGTGGATGTGAAAAATAAAGTTATTTTTATGTAATAAATCGTACTTTTTTATTAATAAACAAAAATTTGAAAATTACTTGGGAAAAAGCCACTAGTGTTAAGATATTCTTGCCAAGATTGGAAACCATTATTGGTGGATAAGCACAAGATAAATATTACCTTAAATGACTCCTAAAAAAATCCCTAGGAGGCAAAATATATGATTTAATAATATGGGAGAGAGATATTAAATAAATTAGTTGGAGAAAGGCACTAAGTATGGGTGGAATAAGGCTCCGTGGGAGAGAAATTTGGGATTTCAAAAAAAATGAAAAGCACATTTTTCAGTAAAAAGAAAAGAAAAGAAATAAATCCTAGGCAAGTGGGCTTGGAGACACAAAATATAGGACACTCCTAAAATCTGCTAGGGAAGGAGATTTATAAAAATATGTAACCTAGGAACCAAGGAGGTTGTTGATTCCATTGGATAGCATATCTCAACTCTACAAGGAATGACTGGTTCGGAAAATGGTGTTGGGTGCTAAAAGGTGTCTTTTAAAACTCCTAATTGCCTGACATAAATTATCAAACAGGGTAAGTCTTTTTGTTTCAAGATTGTACACAATATGTGCAAGCTATAACCCTAGAGAGTAATGATAAAACAAATCGTTGAATATAAATGCAATCATAAATCTCAAGCTGTAACTTTTAAAGGAAATAATACGTCTAAGATTCAAGACTCAAACCTCTCCTAAAATCATAATTAAATCTCACACAAGCAATTTTAATTAACAGTAGCGTTAGCCGAGAGCACAGTAGCAATAACTCATCTCTTCTTAGCTGATTCAATCCAAATCATACTCAATCTCTACAAAGCAATCCAAAAGTAAATGATATCAATATGAGAGTTCAATAGCAATAACCAGACATTTATAGATGATTAAATCAATGCAATGCACTGTCTAGATAACTCACACTGTGATCAAATGAGAGCAATACAAATTTTAAGAAGAATATATATTATCTCAATAACAGGAAATAATGAATAGCTAATGAAATAAATAAACTCAGAAAAAAATGAAATTATCAAACAAAATTAAACGCTCAAAACATCAGAAGCATAATACAAAGAAGCAGTAGACTCCACCAGGGGTCGGGCCCTTAGCCGCCAGTGATTAGTGCTAGGTTACTTCAGACAATGTGAGAGAACAACAACTTCAATTAAATATTAATCATCGAACTTGAGTTGCATTACAATAAATCACGTTCTACAACGAAGTAGTCTGTAATTAAGCTTACAATTTGACAAATAATAGAAATTCCCCTTTCTTCCTACAATTGTTTCCTTTTATAATTAGAAAGGGTGAAGAGTAAATAGTAAATGCAATACCTCATAACAAAATTGGATTGTTCCCAACTACTTGATCAACAAGAAAATATATTTCCATCAATCATTCAATAGGAACAAGTTGAATTTGGTATTGCAATTGAGATAATTTGGAAAACAGTCGCAACAGTGAATCTGGGAAAATCATCTTCAGAGAAACTTCTGTTTCTATTAATATGAACTGAATTTGGGAAAAATTATTTTTGATATAGTTAATTCCATATGTTCGGGACAAAACCCATGTTTCGAATTTTCCAGATTCTTCTCCATTTCCCCACAAGGTCCAATCCAAAACTGTCACTTCTTATTCCAACGAATTTCTGAGTTGGAATATTTAATGATGAGCTGGAGATCAAATCTACAATATGGAAAATATCTTGGAGGCTAAAATGGAGATTTATGTTACAAAAAATCTATTAGCATACCATGATTTGTAAAATCATGCATAATAATCATCAATTTATTAAAAATAAAGGAGAAGAAATAATATTTATCCATAAGAGCATAAATAATTATAAAATGGAATTATATGATAAACCATGATAAATGACGTGATAAATAATGGTAGAAATGGATGAAATAGTTATTAAAAAGTGATAATAATAATGACAAATTAGCAGCCCAACATACCCCAAACTGAATATATTGCATGTCCTTGTGCAACCCAAAGCCTCGTTATTAACCAAGTAATAATACAAAAATTGTTCATCCCAGCTCATGAAATGGATGAAAAAAATGATTCTTCCTCAAATAATGAATATTCAATTTTAGCAATCTTGATGAAGGCATAAATTTTTTTACATTTGACATTCAAATATATGTATTTGCAGCAAAATATGATATAGGTAACAACAAACTTCATTAACAGTTTTCTCAAAAACTAGATTTCTACTACATTAATGCTTCTATGATCCAAAAATCAGATCATTTTGATGCACAGATCATGAGATATTAAAAAAATGGCTATAGGTGATAGTGCATGATTTTTGAAATTTTATGAACTAGTTTAGTGTGAGATTATTTGTGTTTGTGTATTTTAATGATACCTCTTTATTATCAAGAAATCACAAGAATTCAGTTCATATTTTTAAATATATATGAAAATCAATTTCTGTACTATATAGAAATGAAATCGTACGCCTTAAATGATAAAGAAAGTATAAAACATCCATCATGTGTAGCAATGCCTCCCCCAAAATGAAGAATTAGCATGCACTCATGCAATGCTAGAAAACGAATAGAGGTGGTGGCTACAATCTGTTGAAATCTATGCTTGGTGTAAAACAACATGGAAGAAGGGAGGTGTTGAGAATGAATAAGATGGTCATAATAAATAAATAAATAAAAAGAACACTTCCCCCAAACTGAAAGATTTTGTCTTTGAATAGTGGGAAGTGGTAAAGATATGGAATGAGTGATGATAAATAATGCTTAGTGGATTTTGCATGAAATTCTCCTAAATTTGTAATAAATCAGAAAAGTATGCTATTTTACCTCAAGTTTTACCTCCAAAAAAAAATGTGGAATGACATGTATGGAATGGCATTTTTTGAAGTTGATGTAGGCTGAGTAGATACTGAAAGTGATGGAAAATTTGGAAGCCATGCAAGCACATCATGTCTGAACAATTCTGTGCATTCATGAGTTGCGCGAACCTCTGTCATTAGGGGGCGATAGTGTGGCTCGGCTGCGAATATAATTCCCCCCCATACTTGTTGTTATCCTATAACAAGTCACTATTTTGCATGCAAATTTCTTGAATCCACAGTTTTAGTTTTGAATAGCAACAGATAAGATGCATGCAAAAATTTTAATCAGAATTTTTTTTGTATAAATGCAGTACTAATATTTTGTCAAATCATCAAGTTATGGAAAAGTTCAGCAATTATATCGCATGTTATCCCATAATGCATACATTCCCCCCCTCCAATTGGAAAAGGGATTCCATGACCATAAAGCGTATGAAAGGTGTTGTGCTGATAGCAAGGCAAGGGAATGATCAATACGGCAGTAAATGAAGCAGACTACACATATCAATGATAGGACAGAAAGAAGTATGGTTATAATGAGAGCAGAGTGTGTAAAGATATTTATGAATAAGAGATAGGATGCTTTGGATGATGATAATTTATGCAAAAAAGAAAAGGACATCAATATGCCAAAAGATGCTTTTCTGACAGTATTCTAGTCGAGAATGATGCGATTGATCGGAAAACAATTTTGCATGCGCAAAGGTTCAAAACAGGGAAAAATTAAGGAAATAACTTCTCTGATAAAAAAAATAATAAGAAAAGGGTATTATAGTAATAATTGATGATAAGATATAACTTCAATACAATAAGTAGAGCCTCTGTTGCCAGCAGGCTTCCATAGCCTCGGCAGGGTTTCCTTTTAACCCGTATGAGCCAGGATCCTCAATTTATAAATGGAGATTTCCAGTGCTGTTCTACAAAAGAGATCAGTGTGCTGGCATGGTAACCGGATAACCACACTGTCATTCACTGGGATGTAGCAAAAGTGATCAGGACAGCTCATGATGAGACCTCCTATTCCATGGATATTTTAGCTATCTAATGGATCATAACCCTAGTGTGGTGGCCATAATGGGAATGTCACTTCATTACAGCCTTATGAACATGGTAGGCTGGCTCGTAATGAGACCCCCTATCCTCCATCTGCAAACAAAATTTTGCTGTGATTACACAGTTTTATAATAAAAAGAGGGAGGCTCAATACTCCTTAAAAGTAGGGATGGTGGAAGAAGCTGAACATGTCAATAAAAAAAAATATATACCCATAATCTCATTTATTATAGACAGAGAAGATTATAACCAGGAAGAGTGGAACCAACATGGTATTAAGATGATCAATCAATATCATGTACAGCAAAAAACGATGCAGTAAAGTGGTATATAAATAACTGTGTCCCTTTTCTTAAAAAGAATCTCTCATCCATAGTTGTCCTATTAAAGATCATAATGTTAATGATATTCTTCTACTTCAATATAATCCATAATTATGTCCTCATAGAAGTATTGTACTTCATGTCAATGGGGTTGAAAATGAGCTAGTGTTTGGGAAAATATATAACAAGGGTATTGTTCAAAACACACAAAAAATATGCAAGAAAAAACAAAAGAGAGTGTTTTTCATTGAAGCAAATAGCAAAACAGAAAAAAAAAACCACACAAAAAGTGATGTTCCTAAAATGGAACAACATCTATTCCTTGTAGGGAACAACAACAAAAATACGCAAAAAAATGTGTTGTTCCTTATAGGGAACGACAAGACAAAATGCACACAAAAATTGTTGTTCCTTATAGGGAACAACAGTTGTTCCTTGTAAGGAACAACAAATCAAGCTACACACAAAAATTGTTGTTCCCTGTAGGGAACAACAGGAAAAAGTACATGCCAAAATTGTTGTTCCTTAGAGGGAACAACAACTGTTCCCTATAGGAAACATTAAAACAAAATTTACATGAAAATTGTTGTTCCGTGTAGGGAACAACAAAGCGAAATACACACGAAGATTGTTATTCCCTGTAAGGAAAAACAACTGTTCCTTGTAGGGAAAAACAAAGAAAAATGCACAAAAAAATTGCAGTTCCCCGTAGGGAACAACAGTTGTTCCCTGTAGGGAACAACAACTGTTCCCTATAAGGAACAACAGTTGTTCCCTGTAAGGAACAACAAATCAAAATGCATGCATAAATCGTTGTTCCCTATAGGGAACAATAGTTATTCCCTGTAAGGAACAACAAATAAAAATGCACGCATAAATTGTTATTCCTTGTAGGGAACAATAACTGTTCCCTCTAAGGAACAACATAGCAAAATGCATGCAGAAATTGTTGTTCCTTGTAGGGAACAACAGCTGTTCCTTGTAAGGAACAACAAGAGAAAATACAGAGAGAGAAAAAAAACAATCATCCCTCCTGCTCTAAACAACAAAAGAGCGATGATATAGAAAGAATAATAATAGAAAAAATGATTGTATGTACAGATCTAAAGAAAATGTAACTTTTTACAGAATTGGTCTTGCCGACGAATTGCCTTCTGCAACTGAAACTTGCATGGTGGGGTCCTCATTGGTTAATCGCCAATGGATCGGAAATCACAATTTGAAGGAAGCAACACCTGAAACACAAAAACATAAGAGAAATCAGAAAAGAAACAACACTTTATTTAAAAATAGGATATAAATAAATAAGTTAAGTTACAACAGCTATGATGTTATTTCCTAAGGGAATATCAATCTGTGAATGGAAAAAAATGATCTTTTGGAAAAATGCATTGATAGCAGTGACATGAATCTTCAAATGGGAATCAATTCTTCATTTTTCTTGTTATGAATCTGTTAGGTAATGAACTGTATGGAATGCACTTGTTTCATTAAAATTTCTTTCAAGAATCGCTCGTCCATAAATTGACCTTCTTTATTCTCCTAAGACCTGCAAAAAATGAGTTTCTACTTGCAATAAAACATTAAATAATGGAGAAAGAGAGGTGATTGGTCTCCCCTAATCCAAGAACTATGCAAAAAAAACAAGTAGCTACTTTGCAAAACAAATCCATAGAAAAATAAAACAAATTTTATTTGTCACCTGCGTGAGAGCAGTGGCCGACCATACTAACCAGCAGTATTTTAATCATAGCTTCTTTGTTTTTCATCCGATTTGAGTGATTCCAATGCCAAATGAAATTTAATTTAGGGATATGTCTCTAATAGAAACAATTTTTATAAATTCCGTGTAATGGTATGTTAAATTTTCTTAGAACAACCTGCATAATAGAGTCATTTTCGATTTTCCAACTCAGAAAAACAATTTATATTTCAAGCATAACGTTTTCGTTTGATGATGGATTAAGTTGATTCAAATTGGAAATAAAATTATATTCATTTATTTATCTCCAATATAAATAGGTTTTGAATACAAGAATAATTGATGGGTCAAATACTTTATTGAATAGCTGAAAAAACAGAGTTTTAAGAGCGCTGATTTAGGATATACAGTCAGTATTTGGGTCATATTATCCTCATAAGATATCAAAATAGAGTGATTAAAATTGTATTTTACACTATATTCATAGAGGAATATACCATAGAAATAGGTTTTAAAAATATAGTCATTTAGACCTCCAAAAACCCATTGTCCCAACTATGTTCTTGAGCTGCCTACTAGACACCCTGTCAATATTTTGTTTATAAATTTCTCGTTTCAAATGAGAATGGAGTGATTCAAATTGGGTTGAAAAATAGACATCAAGGGCTACTTATGATATAAACAGGTTTTAAAAATATAGTCATTTAGGCCTCTAAAAACGTGTTGTCCCAACTCTATTTTCGGAAATTTATCAAGCCCACAAGCCAACAAAATATGATATTCAAGAATTTTTTCCATATTGGTGATAAAAATGAATATGAGTTTTTTTAGAAGTGTTATTTTCAATATAATACATCTACATACACAAATAAATTAAAATATTTATCACCGATGTTGATTTCCACATCATGTTGCAACAAAAAGAATAATAATAAAAATGTATTTATTTATGTCTTTATTTATTTATTTTATACACTAACCTACTCTTCTTTGAAAATTGAATATCCTTACATATAAGAGTACTTCCAGTGGAGCCATTTTCGAAATAAGGCCTCTATTATGTACATACCCAAATTTGAAAAATGCATGTTAATAAATAGTAGGGTATGAGAAGCCAACTTCCCTTGAAAAGATGGTGCCAGAAATTGTTAAAGTATGGAGTGATGCTGCAAAAAAATGGAGTGAAACCAATATTCAATGTATCCCTTAATTTCTTGATTTCCCATAGCCGTCATATCATGAATTTCTTGAGTGTTTAAAAAAGCTTGTTGATGCAGGCTAGAAGAAACCTCATTTTCTTTCATAACCTCTATAATTTTTGGATTTGATACATTCTGAATCTCAGTATAAGTTTTCTCTAATGGTGGATGTGAGATAGAATGGGTGGGAAGGGTGGCTAAATTTTGTAGGTCAACACTGTAAGCATGTTGTACTGGTTTATTATGGTGAGGGTGTGGAATGGGGTGAGCAAGAAATGGATAATTTTGATGATGTAGTTGATTGGGTTGAATGGATGATTTTGATAGGGAAGCAAGATGTCGTGGAAGAGCTGGAAGATGTGTTTGTGCTACAAGATTAGGGAGAGTAGTCATGCAATCATAAGATGAACCGTGCCAAACTTGTAAACAAGACTGGTAGTGGTTATATTGAGATTGGCATGGCTGCCATAACATATGAGTATTCCATAGTGGATTATGCGAGTAAGAGAATGGAGAGGAAGTGTTTTGAACCATACCTGTAGGCCACAATTTCCATTTTTTTGACCTTGTTGCAGCTTCCCCATCTCTTTGATATGCTACTTCCATCCTCGATAAGGAAGAACAACTATCTATGGGATGCTCCTTTCAGTAATGAGGGCAAAACACTTCATCAAAATCTTGATTTTTCTGAACCTGCAAAACATTCAATTGTGAATTTAGAGAGCTAATAAAATCATATTTAAAATTTTCAAATAAAACATTGATTTCAGCTCTTATGTCTCTTGTTCTTATAGTAAATTTTGAAATGAAAGAAGAAACTTCTCTATAATTGTTACCAGCCTTGGAAATTCCTCTTGAATACCTTATGCACAATTCACAAACATCATCATATGATAATTGAAAAAAATCACCTTTTCCTATCGGATTTAAGAGTTCTAAAAATTCATCTTTGATTCCTTTAAGAAGGAGTGTTTTCAAGATCTCTTTTTCCAAATGTTTATGCTTTGATTTTTGAAGGTTATATTGAAATCGCTCTACATAGTCCTCCAAGATTTCATCTTCCCCTTGTATCATACTGAAAATATCTTCATTGGATTTACAGTAGTCTTGGTACTTCTTCAAGAATATGTTCTTCATGTCCTCCCATGTTTGGATGCAGTTCCCACCAAGGTTCATGAACCATCAGAGAGCTTCTCCTTTTAGAGTAAGAGGAAACACTTTCAACCTTTGATCATTAGTACAATATTCATATCCTCTAAAAATTATTTTAAACTCAAATAAGAATGTATCTGGATCTTCATTTGTCAAACCATGAAAATTTGGTAGAGACGATGGGGGAATTATGTGCATTTGTGTCACTCCTCCTAGATCTTTGATAGGGAATTCAAAAGTTGCAATGTGAGCCATTTCTTACCATAATGGAAGATTTTCTTCATGTGTTTCTTTGAGGATCCTCCTTCAAATGTTCCTGTCAATTGGTTAGTGAAATGGGTGGTGCTTACATCACCACTCGAGTGGAATTACAAGATTATTTTTCAAAAATTCTACCTCAAATTCCTACTTCAATTTCTATGCAATTGTGCTAAAATGTGAGCGGAGGAGCAAGTGCTTTACTTGCTCGTTACGCAGGTTCTTACCTTCCATTTTTAATACCCAATTCTTTCACAGTACAAAAACATCAAACATACATCACTCTTTGTGAAATGGAAACACTCTCCCCGGCAACGGCGCCAAAATGTTGGGTGGTAAAAGGTGTCTTTTAAAACTCCTAATTGCCTCACATTAATTATCAACTAGGGTAAGTCTTTTTGTTTCAAGAGTGTACACAATATGTGCAAGCTATAAACCTAGAGAGTAATGATAAAACCAATCGTTGAATATAAATGTAATCATAAATCTCAAGTTGTAACTTTTAAAGGAAATAATACATCTAAGATTAAAGACTCAAACCTGTACTAAAATCATAATTAAATCTTACACAAGCAATTTTAAATAACAATAGCATCAACCGAGAGCACAGTAGTGATAACTCATCTCTTCTTAACTGATTCAATCCAAGTCATACTGAATCTCTACAAAGCAATCCAAATGGAAATTATATCAATATGAGAGTTCAATAGAAATAACCAAACATTTACAGATAATTAAATCAATGTGATGCACTATCTAGATAACTCACACTGTGATCAAATGATAGCAATACAAATTATAAGAAGAATATATATTATCTCAATAACAGGAAATAATGAACAACTAATGAAATAAATAAAATCACGGAAACATGAAATTATCAAACCAATTAAATGCTTAAAACATCAGAAGCATAATACAAAGAAGCAATAGACTCCACCAGGGGTCGGGCCCTTAGCCACCAGTGAGCATTTCTAAGTTACTTCAGACAATGTGAGAGAACAACAACTTCAATTAAATATTAATCATCTAACTTGAGTAGCATTATAATAAATTACATTCTCCAACGACACGGTCTGCAATTAAGCTTACAATTTGGAAAATAATAGAGATTCCCCTTTCTTCCTACAATTGTTTCCTTTTATAATCAGAAAGGGTGAGGAGTAAATAGTAAATTCAATCCCTCATAACAAAATTGGATTGTTACCAACAACTTTATCAGCAAGAAAATATATTTCCATCAATCATTCAACACAATTTGGTATTGCAACTAACATAATTTGGAAAACGGCCACAATAATGAATCTCGGAAAATCGTCTTCATAGAAAATTTCCATTTCTCTTCATACTAACCGAATTTGGGCAAACTTATCTTTACTAAAGTTAATTCGGTTTGGTATGGACAAAACCCATGTTTCGGATTTTCCAGATTCTTCTCAATTTACCGACAATGTCCAATGAAAAACTGTCACTTCTTATTCCAACGAATTTTTGAGTTGGAATATTTAATGATGATCTAGAGATCAAATCTGCAATCTGGAAAATATCTTGGAGGCTAAAATGGTGAGTGATGTTACAACAAATTTATTAATAAACCATCATTGGTAAAATCATGCATAATAATCATCAATTTATTAAAAATAAAGGAGAATAAATAATATTTATCTATAAGAGCATAAATAATTATAAAATGGAATTATATGATAAACCATGATAAATGACGTGATAAATAATGGTAGAAATGGATGAAATAGGTGTTAAAAATTCATAATAATAATGACAAACTAGCGGCCCAACACATGGTCTAGAGGAAAGTGTTTTTTCCTAGGTGGATTTACAACAACATATATGGTTAGGAAATCTGGTTATATTTAATTTTTATGGTTGATGATTTGTGTATATTAATTATTAGAATAAATGTATGCAAGTGGCATATAAATATGCTTTAGTTATTGATCTAGTTGAAGTCTTAGTTATGTAACATGTTTAAGAACATGTCCCAGACAACTTATTGGTTTAATAATATATTTGGATAAGGTTATAACATTGTATTCATAGGGGATGGTTTCCAAATATGTTATAAATTTTCATAGTACATATGGTGATGAAAGATATATGTGCGGAAAGGTATACTATAGATGTGACTACATGTTAATGGGAATTCTTTAAGGAAGTTTGATTATATGTTTCTCTTGTAACGAAAATAAGTGACAATTAGAATACCCACCATTTGGTAGAGTATATCCTTATTTAATAGAGATAATATTTAGTACATTATAGTGTGTAATAATTTTAACAATTTTAAGAGCAAACCACTAAACATTCACATAGAGACAATAACTTGAGAAAGGAAAAAAAATAACATTAAACAATAATAATTCGAAAGGGATGAACAAATTTCTATAGTAAGCAATACACAACTTGGGTGAGAACTTCCTCTTAAGGGCGATAAGAACATGAATTATAGCTTAATCGAGTTTCTGTCGAGATTAAAGTAGCGAAGAGTTGATTTATATTTCTGGTAAATAATCAAATTTCGAAACTATTAAGAAATATGAACAAAAAACAGTTGTGATTTGAAGGATTTATTCATGAAATCGCTCCAAAGTTAGTCAAATATACACATGGAGGCCATAAAAATATAAGCAAAGTTAGAATAATAATAGACCTAGTAGGAAGCGACTTATAGAGAAAATATTTGGAATGAACTCATAAAAACTATTAATGTAAAATTACATAAGTGAATGTGATGCTATAGCAACCAAACCACAACCAATATTCAATAAGAATGGAAAAAAAAGACGAATACATGTGTAGAGAAAAATAGATTTAGTGGCAGAATATTTTTTAGTTAAATTGCGAGGTATCCTCAATAGTTGAAACTAAAAAAGATTAGTCCAAATGTACAATCAAACGCGGTGCATAAAAAAGGGAAAATCGTTATATAGGTGAAATTGGAAGTATTATACACTTAGACAGGAAAAAAAATTGAATATCCTTTATGCATTCAATAGAAAAGTAAAGTAGATTAAATAAGCTACTAGGTTGAACCCTATAAACATCATTCTCTTTCCAAAAAATAGTGTATATATATATATATATATATATATATATATATATATATATATATATATATATATATATATATATATATATATATATATATATATATATATTTATATATATATATATATCGGGTAATGCAATAGGATAACATGAATATAATCAAAGTAAATACTGTAGATAGAGTATCGGTTAATAAAACCTTAAAATACTCTTTTTTTATACATAAGTGGAGACTAAGGGTTTAGACCTATGAGGATCACAATTGGACTCAAAGTTTCCAAGTCTACCATCACATAGAAAAGTGGCTAAGGCAACAACAAAATTTTAATGTAAGGTTACTCAACCCCTACGAAACTAGAGGTGAATTATTTATCGCAGACCCCAACAAAAGGGATAAAGTCCAAAACACTACTTTCAAACTTGCAAAAAAAAATGAGGAAACAGAAACTGGACCCAGTTCTACCTAGAAGAAGCAATAAACTAATGTTATAATATTCATCACTGATGAATTTATTTTAGAGAAATGGGTTGAATTACTAGAAATTGAAAATGAAATTTCGTACTTGAAAGGTCGTAGTGGAAAACATTCCCCCACGCCTAAAAATAAAAAAACAAAAATAAAGAGAGACAAAATAAAATGTGCTATGCCTAAATTGATAAATAAATGCAGATGTCGGAAGAAAAATAGTGAAATACAAGGCTAAATGGTTCAACATTGTTTGAAATTTGGAAACCTTAACCGAGAAACACATAGTCGAGTGCAGCATCACTCGAACCCATTTTAACATGTATGAAGCATGGAAAGGGTTACTTTGATCAGAACCACAAATTGAGTGGCATAGGGGAGAAATGGTTAGAGAAATTTTCCCAATGAATATGGAAAAAGGGAGTAGACTTAGGTGATGTTCTACAAGGAATTTGAATCTCCATAACCAATTGAAGAACATGAAAAAAATAATAAATAAAATAATGGAGCATCTGTAGGAACTAGTTTTTTCTTTTCAATTCTCGAGAAAAATCAATGAATAGGCATACCAAGAAAGCTTAGCTAAGATACTGTCTACATTCCAGTCTAGTGAAGATACTTTTCCACGAAGACCAAAAATAGGTTGGGAAAAACTTGAGCCTAATTACAAAATGGAAAAAAAAATTGGCATCACATTCAAGAGCATGATCATGAGAATTGATATAAGTGGGATTCCAATCGTAAAATGCTCCAAAGATACATTATACCACATTTAACTTGAGAGGAAGGAAACCAGAAGAAAAACTTAAGTAATGGCCAACCATAAATGATTGAGAGGTGATGAATGACTTGCTATTACAAGTGTTGTGACTGAAATGTTGTTTCCAAAGGAACATAAATGGGTGTCATAGGCCACACTACAAATGTAGCAAACCCTTATACAAAAAGTACCAGTGATTTGGATAATGGTAAGGCCTAATGGAGTGTAACATACCATTAAACAAGCATCAAGGTTTTGTGTAAGTCCCAAGAAGGTGAAATTTTTTTGTACTGGAAACCCTTGGTTTCTACCATTAGATGGTAACCAGGGTGAAAAGGCACATGAAGAGAAGGTGGTGATGGGTGAAAGCAGTTATGAGAGATTTTCATTTTTTGTCTTGGTTTAGGATAAAATTTGTAACCCTTATGAGCCATAGGATAGTAATTTTCATGTTAACCCTATGAAATACATCAGAATTCAACATACATATAATCCTCTACGATTTGGATGGGAGGTTTAAATTATCAAGAAGGCAAACATTAACAGTTACTACATGTCATAAACCAAATAATACCAACATTTGTGTATTACGTTAGGAGAATACATTACAAACTTTAGCTCCATTAACATTAGCATAGGAAAAAATATACATGTCACCATATGATGGGTACAATGAGTATGCTAGTACCTTTATAAGATACACAACTTTAAAGAGCTCCAAAAATAACCCATAATTTCTAGGGTGCAGGATAGTAAAAGAGATATATATATCATGGAATACTTTAATCCTTAAAACATAAGAAATAAAATTGATCTATATTAAGTTCATGTGTGGCACTCAAATAAAATAACCCAATATTTTGAAGAAGGTGAGAGTAGAAAGAATATGTATAAGGATAGATAAAAACTATAAAGTAATTATACTTACCACAAGAACACAGATATATATATCTATGTAAGTGTTTTTTTCTAGGGATAAGTTGGAGAAGTTGGGTATGGGACAGATGCTGTTAAATAAAAAATACTAGTCTATGTTGACCATAATGTACTCAACTAAAGTATGTTACAATTTAAAATGGTTGATGATCCTACTCCACCTACAATGGAAGGAGACAAAATATATGTAGAGTTGGCAGAAGAAAACACCCCACCAAAAAATCATATTATGGATATTATCATACGTTTATAATAACAATTGGCTCACCTCAGAAACAACAATGAACGCCTACTAAAGGATAACGAAGAACAATAAAAGATGATAAGGGATTTAATTGAAAAGTTCAGTCAAAGAAAATAGAAACAAAAGAATTGAAAAGGGAAAATGTTGAGACAAAGCGAGAAAATTATAGAAGTAGACATGATTCAGACAAAAGGTATCCAAAAATACAAAAAATGAATAAGAATGTGGAGCTATAGAGAGAGTTCAGAAAAATAAATCCCCTAATTTTGACGGGGAAAAGGAGGAGGGTTCAGAGACATGCCTCCTTATCATGATGACATATTTCTAAGTTGATGAGTGTGAGAGTAATGTGAAGTACAAATTAGAAATTTATCAATTATAATTTAAGATTTCCCTCTGGTGGGAAGAGGTTAAAACTATACGTACATTGTAAGAAAATATAGTTTCATGGGAGGAGTTCGAGAAACAGTTTAAGTAATTATACTTGAATGAATTATGTTATGATGATCGACCAAAAGAGTTTCATGAGTTAGCAGAGGGAAAATTAACCATTGACAATTTTGTGGCTAAATTTACAAATTTGGTGTGCTATGTCCCTTATATTAAATAAGAGAAATAGAAGGTGTAAATATTTTTGAACTACCCACCAGTCCCTTAGAAGGAAAGGATTGAGTTTGACAATCCTAAAACCATGGATGAAGGAGTAGGAAACACAAGGCTAGTTATCAACAATTCAATAAACTAGCAGATGGATCAGAACCTTGGTAACGTAAGGACATAAAAAATTATGCAATGGGGAAAAAAAGACATAAATCAACTTATTTTAAAAATTTTGGACATGAACACCAACGAAAGAAATTCACGAAAGGAAATCCAAATGAGTGAGAGAAATATCAAACTGGGTCAAGGAACATGGATTTCAATAATAAAATGACAAATGGGTTCAAAGAGGGAGAACCACTGAAGTGTTGGGGATGCAGGGAACCCCATTTCGAGATATTTCATGCATAACCACAAATATATTCAAAACATTCAAGTTGTCCATGAGGCAACAACTATGAATGATATTGGAAAAAACATCCCAAGAATAACTGCATCGCTCGAGGATAGGCAAGCAAGCAACCAATCCACTATGATTGATATTGAAGGTACCGTTTTAAGCCAACCTATTTCTATCTTAATTGATTCTAGGGTGGCTTAAGTTACATTAGTCCTTACATTGTAGAAAACTGTAAACTAAAAATTGAAAAATTGAAGATTGCATTGTTGGTACAGTTAGCAACCAACAAAAATCAGAGGGTAACCAGCTAAGTGAAATAGTGTTTCATTGATTTAAATTTTTGTTCCACAAAATTAAACTTAAATGTAATTCCCTTAGGGTCCTATGATGTGTTAGTAGGAATGGAATGGATGGAAAAACATGTAGCTATCATAACGTTTTTAGAGAAAATTGTAAGTTGTGTAATTCAATGGGGACAAACTCATTTAATCAAAGGCACACTGAAATAAATATATGTTAGACATATCTTAGCTTGACAAATCAAAAGGAGTGAAATAAAAGAGTGTCATTTATTCATGGTTCATGTTGAAACTAATGAACAAAAAATAGAAAAAAGAAAAATTAGAGGACCTAGAAATCATTGGGAATTTCAGGATGATTTTTCGGAAGATATCCTGGGTTGACCTCCACACAGGGATATATATTTCTCTATTGATCTAGTACCAGGTACAACCCCAGTGTCTAGATCCCCTTATAGAATGAGTATCCTTGAATTACTATGAATAAAAATTAAGTTGAAAGAAACACTTGATAAAGGCTATATTAGTCCCATTGTCTCACATTAGCGAGCTCGTGTGTTATCTATAAAGATAAAATATTTCACATGTAGAATGCGCAATGATTATCAAAAATTGCATAAGGAAACCAGATTTTAATGCTAGACAAGCTAGGTGGATGGCTTTTCTTAGTGAATTTGAGTTCGATACTAAGCATATTAAAGAAAAATAAAAGAAAATAGAAGACATGGTAAATAGACATGAACATGCTCTAATGGAAGCATCTGTTAGTATTGTTAGTACACATTTCATGTATCATATCAAAATTTCAATACAGGAAGATCATAACTGCCTAGAAATTCAAAAAAAACTGCAATAGATTAAAAATCCAAGTTATGTTGAAAACTGAGAAAATATGTTAACCTACATAAATAGATTGTATGTTCCAAATTTAAATGTTATAAAACATATAATATTAGATGAATATCATAACAAACTATATCCTCGGCAACCCAGATATCCAAAGGTGATAATTGCACTGAGGAAGGAATTCTACCAGTCCAACATCAAAAAATGAGTAGCAGAATACTTGTCTAAATGCTTAGAATGTCAACTGGTGAAGGCAAAACACTAACATCCAACATGACTCTTAAACCCACTACCCATTCCTGAATGGAAATGGGAAGTGATTTCTCTAGACTTTATTACAAGCTTACCAAAAATAAGATGACAAAATGACTCCATTATGCTAGTAGTAGACACCCTAAGAAAGAAATCACACTTTATACTAGTACAATCTACATATGGAATAGCTATAATTTTGAATATTTTTATGAAGGATAGGAAATTTTTTGAACCTCATACCCTATTATCATGGGAAATCGAAGAACTTGTGTGAGAAAATATGATCGAAAAAGAAAGCCCGAGGAACGTAGAGAAGAGACGAGACAATATCGCAAAAGAAAGTTAGAAGCTCTCTCAAATATTGAAGAGGGAAATCAACCTCAAGCAGAAATTGAAGCAGGTATGTAAATGTAAATATTACATGCTCTATTGATATATATTTAAAATTTTCCTAATGTAAAATGTAACGCTTAATTTTTATTTGATAAACTAGTTTGAAAAATATTTTGTTTGATGTAAACAGACACAGATATTCCTCAAAATATTGAAGAAGAAAATCAACCTCAAGCAGAAATTGAAGCAGGTATGTGAATGTAAATATTATGATCTATTGATATATTTTTAAAATTTTCCCAATGTAGAATGTGAAGTTTAATTTTTATTTGATGAACTAGTTTGAAAAATATTTTGTTTAATGTAAACAGACAGAGATACTCCTCAAAATATTGAAGAAGAAAATCAACCTCAAGCAGAAATTGAATCGGGTATGTAAATGTAAATATTATGATCTATTGATATATTTAAAATTTTCCTAATATTTATCGACATATTTATTAATTTAGTTATTTATTGAATATGTACTATTTTTTCGAATATGTACAGATGAAATCACTATCGATAATGAGATGTTAGAAAATGTCGACACTCACACATATGGAGATAAAAAACCTGACTATATTATACGATATCGTGTCGAGAAAATTTTGGAAATTTTTTTCAAAACTGAGGTGACAGTTCAAGCTCAAATGTTGAAAGGTCTCTTATCATCAAGGAAATTAAAAGAAGCGACGACACTATTGGGTATTCGAAAATCAACCAAAGATAAAAAAATGAAAGAAGAGGTGATAAAAATATGAGTAGTGCTATAGAGTCAATTAAGAGATCTAGAGATAAAGATGTTTCAAATATACGTAGAGGAATACAAATGGCAATGGTTTCACCAAGTACTCAAGAGAAACGTTTGAATCTAACATCTATGGCACGAGCACTGGGAACCTCGCGAAAAACTCTGCACAAACATCGAAAATTTCGACTGCAAATAGACGTAAATGATGAACTCACTTGTTGGAGAGCTATTTGTAGGCAACCATACAAAGATAGACTTGGAGAAGATGTTAAAAAAATAATATATGAATATTGGAAGAACAATTCGCGTGTTTCACCCACTGCAAGACATGTGATGCGAAGAAGAATAGCACGAAATCAATACGAAGAACATGAAAAACATCTCTTGGAAACCACTCAAACAGAGTTATTCAACAAGTTCAAAGAAGAGAATCGTCAAATTCAAGTTTCACTCAGTGCTTTTGTTCAACAAAAACCATGGTATGTAAAACCTATCACCGTACGCGACACTTGTTGTTGCCGTTATCATGTGGAATTTGAGTTATATTATGACACATTCCTTGATTTCTGTAGAACATTATGGAAGGATTCACCTCCTCCTTCCACTATCCGTGAATTCATATCTCAAATTCTATGTGAAAGAGAAAGCGATGAACTATTTTACAAAAAGAAATGTGTTGGTGGTAAAAAATGCGATGATTGTGGAAATTTGACTAAATTTCAAAACAAATATCGTATTGACATAAATGATCAATCATTGTCCAACATGAAAGTGAAATGGAAGAGATATGAATATATCGGTACATCGATTCAAGGTGAAAATAGTGTTAAAAGAATCGAATTACGAGAAGACGAAATTTTTCTGATAGACTTTTTGAGAAAGTTTGAGGCAGAAATTTACAAATACACCAAGCATTCCCATAGAGCTTGATGGCAAGACTTGCAATTCAAAAAATCTCGTGAAGTTTTTCCACCAGGGACCATTTTGTCAGTGATTGATTTTGCAGAAAACTACACATTTGTTCCACAAAAAGAAATTCAGAGTGAATACTATCACTCTGACCAAGTCTCCATGCTCGTTCATATTCTATATAGACATGCTGAACAAAATGTCGATCATATAGAAAGCACGAGTGAAAATCGACATATCATTAAGGAATATCATTTTTATATCAGTGACGATCGTACGCATGATACATGTTTTGTACAACATTGTTTTGGAAAAATTTATGATTCATTGAAAAATCGTGGAATAACATTCAATGAACATTGGATATGGTCAGACGGATGCGCAGGTCAATTCAAATCTGCACGATCATTTTTTTGGTTGTGTCGTCTTCATAAGAAAACCTTCATTAAACATTGTTGGAATTTCTTTGAGACTGGCCATGGAAAAGGAGAACATGACGGTGCAGGAGCATGCATAAAACGAGCACTTCGAAGATATCAAATGAACCACTTTGCACGCCGACTTGCAAACGCTCAAGAAGTTGTTCAATGGTGCAAAAATGCTCTAAGCCATGAGATTAACCCATCACGAGAAGTGCAAAGGTACATTCAATTTAATTTATATTGGTAATCTAATTTTAAACATTGTACATTTATCATGCAATTTGATTATTTTTAATTGTATTTTGATATCATATTTACAAATTATTTTTCTAATTTTCCATATAAAGGTTTTTCTGGCATATTGGAATCGGAGACGTAAATAGGTCAATTGGAAATGAAGTTGGAACAATAAAAGGGACTCGAAAATTGCATTCAATTCAAACAAAATTGTCCACAAATGTGTTTGCATTGGATAAAAGAAAATATTCTTGTTTTTGTGATGTTTGCATAGACAACACAAAATCCAATGACATCCGTGAAAACAAAATGTATGTGAACGATTGGAAACATACAGAGCTAAATACAAAGGGAAAAATGTCTGTTGCAATGATTGAAGAAATGGAATCAGAGGAAACTTCAATATCATCCGATGGTGATCGAGTTTCTGATCTTGTTAGAGAAGGTAACAATTGAATTACTTTTTAATGATTTAAAAATTTACAAATTTAAATTTAAATATGCATAATTAAATGTTAAATTTATTTTATTGTGCAGGAGATGTTTTTGCTGTAATTGCACCTATTGACAACGATGAAAATGTGTAGTATTATTTGATGCGTTGCACTGAACAAAAAATGAAATTATTACAAGACTATAATGATCACGGATTTCAGTATGACAAAGGGTCTATTATACTGAAAGGTTATTTTTTCAAACAAAATCGTCAAAGTGGAGACTTTGTTTACTTCGAAGACTATGAACCTGATTCCATAAGTTGTCAATATAGTCACTTGGTGTGTGCAGCACGCATAAAGTTGATAGAAGTTCAATCAAAGAAAAAATCAAAAATTAAGAAATGGAGAATGTCAAAATCCGATCATGAACGGATTATTGAGGATGGAATTCCATTAGAATTTTTTTGAGTGAAGTGTCAGGACAACAATTTATTATCTTTTAAACCTTTCAGTACTCAACTAAAAATTGAACTGCTTATGTTATTCGTGGTTTGCAAATGTTACAAATTGTTTGGGTACAAGCACGTGCTCTAGTTTCCACTGAAAATAGTTTTTCTATACATGTGCATTGATTAAAAATGTTAAATATGTATTGGATATATATATTCTAGAATGAAATTAATTGTTCTTGTATATTAATTGTTTTTGTATATGTTCTCTGACCATATGGTACAAACTATTTCACTTTATTTTGTAAAGTCAGATTCGGTCCCCATATGGCCTAGCCTCCAAGGGATGAGATAACAAGTGGTTGTCCCCACTTGCCCGAATCTCGGCTTTCAAGTACAATTTTACTGTTTATGTTGAGCATCTTACATGATGTCCTAGCCAAAGATAGATTCTCTTTGTTTCAAGTTTCTAGTAAAAGTTGTCACTGAATGCCCCGCTCGAACTCTTGTAGTAAACACCATACCTCATCTCTCTTGCTCTCCAATATTATTAGGTTTAATTATTATAACACAAAAATCGTTCTACATTATCAATAATTTTTTGCGCTTAAAGTAAAATCAATGAATACTATTAATCCAATGTCTTTACAGGTAATGTACCATCATACATGCAATTATATCAAATTAGAAATCAACATATACAATGAAATCAATGGGGATTGTCTTGTTGCAAGTAACATAATTTCAATTTACCATATGTGCAAATGTAGGTTGAAACCATCCAAAACTTTAAGTTGTAAATTGAAACCATCCAAAACTTTAAGTCTTAAAACCCTTTTGATTATATATTATGCATCATTAAAACATTTAACATTTAAAGTTCATTAAATATCACATGCAAAATGTAGATTGAAACCATCCAAAACTGGAGTTTTAAAAACTTCACATGCCATGCCAATTATAATTCAAAAATCCAACAAAAACATTTAACAAATTAAATATCACACGCCACACTAAGACGACCACACTAAGAGGATTGGTGCACTTCATTTGGAAGGAGTCAATATATGTCGTATTGGAGCGATTAGACAGAATTCGAAAAGGAAAGAGCTTGAACCAATTCAAGCAGACCCAGGATCGAATTGTTTTATGGAGCTTCATGAGAAGAGATATGTGAAAAGCACTGTTAAGCCATGCCAATTATAATTCAACAATGCAACAAAAACATTTAACAAATTAAATATCACACACCAAAGTCGTTTCAAGTTTTTGGTAAAAGTTGTCGCCGAATGACCTACTAGAATATTATAAATACTAACTTTGTGATCACTAAGAGCCTGAAAAATCTTCCAAAGTCTTAACTCACAACAATCAGAAAAGAATATTCATAGATGTAAAATAGTTAAAATGGTGGTTATATTTTGCTACCACTCCTGGTTTGGGCGCTGCCAATGACCAATTCTTTAATGAATTCCAATGCATCACCAGACCGTTGTTCAACCTTCCAACAGAGCTGCTGTACCCAAGATGTGACTCTCAGACAAATCTGCCAGCAGAAATTGAAAAGTTGACATGGAGATACGTACAAGGTGAACAAAGATCAGATCTCTTACAAAGGCTCACTTTTTAGGAAATACAATTTACTGCTATGTGGTAAAGCTGGTCAACATGGAAGATAAGATCAAGAGGGACTTTTCTTGATCCGAAACTGCCCATTGTTCTGAAGAAAGAAACAAGTTACACACTAAGGCATGAATATCTACCACACTAAGAGGGATCAATGCCTGCTGAAGAGCTGAAATACAGCTGGACACAATTGTCACTGAAAGAAAGAGCTTGAACCAATTCAAGCAAGCCCAGGATCAAATTGTTATATGGAGCTTCATGAGAAGAGATATGTGAAAAGCACTGTTAAGCCAAGGGATAGTTCGAAAAACATATTGGAAGAGGAAATGTTGAAGAAGATTGCGAAAGTAAGGCACAAGACAAGGAGGAATGATGATGAAAGTTCCTTGGACTTGAGATTCATGTCTACAACCGTACATGGGAAAAAGTTCTCTGCTTTGATAGACATGGGCTACCCATAGCTTCCTAAGTCGAAAGGCAGCTTCATCTCTTAGAAAGAGGAAGGCTAGCATCGAGAAAGAGTTGAGTGCTTTCAAGGCAGTCAACTCAAGGATAAAAGTAGCACGACTGGTGTCATGAAAAGCACACATGTGAGAGTAGGGTCATGGTTTGGAAAGATAGACTTAAGAGTCATTGACATGGATGATCATTCTATGATGGATCATACCAATGATGGACCGAGACATGAACTCTTAATTCTTGTGATCAATCTTAAACTATTTTATGAAAGATAGATAAACCATTTAAATATTTAGCTCAAACTCTTGTAGTAAACACCATACCTCAAGTCTCTCTTGCTCTCCAATATTATTAGGTTTAGTTATTATAACACAAAAATCATTCTACATTGTCAATAATTTTTTGCGCTTACACTGAAATCAATGAATACTATTAATCCAATGACTTTACAAGTAATGTACCATCATACATGCAATTATATCAAATCAGAAATCAACATATACTACATAATGAAATCAATGCGGATTGTTTTGTTACAAGTAACATTTCAATTTACCACATGTGCAAATGTAGGTTCACATTCTATCATTCATGTTACATTGAAATCAATGAACACTATTTATCCAATGACTTTACAAGTAATGTACCATCATACATGCAATTATATCAAATCAGAAATCAACATATACTACATAATGAAATCAATGCGGATTGTTTTGTTACAAGTAACATTTCAATTTACCACGTGCAAATGTAGGTTCACATTCTATCATTCATGTAGTTTTAAAAACTTCAGATACCATTAGAATTATAATTCAACTATCCAAAAAAAACATTTAACAATAAATATCACATGCCATGCCAATTATAATTCAACTATCCAACAAAAATATTTAACATTAAATATCAAATGTCAAATGTAATTCAATGACAACATTACTTCACATTCACATGCCAAAAGTACTAAAACCATCCAAAGAACACTGAAATCAATGAACAAGTTATTAATCCAATGACTTTACAAGTAATGTACCATCACATGTATGCAATTATATCAAATCAGAAATCAACATATACTGTAATGAAATCAATGGGGATTGTCTTGTTACAAGTAACATTTCAATTTACCACATGTGCAAATGTAGGTTCACATTCCATCATTCATGTAGTTTTAAAAACTTCAAATGCCATGCCAATTATAATTCAACTATCTAACAAAAACATTTAACATTAAATATCACATGCCATGCCAATTATAATTCAACTATCTAACAAAACATTTAACATTAAATATCACATGCCATGCCAATTATAATTCAACTATCCAACAAAAACATTTAACATATGTCCAAAAATATGTCCAAAAAACATATTGTAATAAAAAATGTCCAAAAATTGTAAATCTCACTCAAGTATCAAACTGTATCAAGTTTAACAAATTTTAAAACCATCTAAATTTTGAAATAAAATCAAATCTACTGTATATCTTGTCCATCAAATGGAAGATCTAGCCTCTGGGTCTCGGTTGGCTCCCTATCTTGTAAAGGGAAAACCTACATACACAATGTACATGTACTTGAACATTAAAATTTGAAGTTTTAAAAATGAACGAGAATATATATATCTAGAACTTCATGTAAAAAACAAAATATAACAAAAAAATCGCGCAATACCTCGTAAGGTTGCCTCTCCATTTGATGAAGAGTATCTGCCATAGAAACATCTCTAGTGGTAACCTGTACAATATACATGTACAATTAAATATAAATTTATATATATATATATATACATAAATAATTTATATAAATTAAAAACTTTCAAATGAAAATGCACGTGTACATATATATAAACTTATTTGAACAATAATATTAAAAAAAAGAACTAAAGACAACTTCTTCAAATGTTGTGGATGTCCCTATCTCCGTCGCTAAAGTCCTCGGATTAAAAAAATCTTCTATACAAACCTAAATTCAAAAAAATTTAAATAACTCAAAATATAGATCTCTCTCTATATATCTCAATTTTTTATGGAACTTTTTGAGGTAACATAAATTTTGAACTTGTGAAAAATTGTCCATACTTGTGCATCTCCCAATGAAGTAGAAGGTATATCCCCTAAAGAAGAAGAAGGTACCGACATCCCAAAAACATCAGACGGAATCGGTACCTGTTAAAACATTTTATCGAATTAAATATATATACATACATGTACATGTGTGGCAACAATTATTTATTTTAGAGTCACTTAAAAAACACTAACATACATGTGCCAACATATTATGATGGGCAGACCCATCTGCATCGTTTGAGCCAGAGGTCCCGAACGTAATATTAACATTTTCATCACGCATCATGCCTGAGAACTGCAAATGGTGTTGTAACATATAATCATACCTTTTTGTTAGATTAATGTACACATACAAATAAATGTATACATGTGTACATACACATGTATTTATTACAAATTGTACACATGTATATGTAAATATAATTTCAAATCCTAAGGTCACTAACACATACCGTTCCGGTGCTCTCTTCCTCACGAAAAATTAGGTCTTGCAGACCATTGCGACAATTTATTGCGTATGTTCGGAGATCTTCAACATTCATGTTGTAAATCTCCTCATCTGTATGATAAAAAAAATTGGCACGTGCATATTCACGTGCTCTTTGTCGATTTAAGCCAAGATCGACTCCACTCAATCCGCTATGAACATTTTCAATCATAACATCTCTTACTTCACGACTTATTTGAGAAGTCGCATCCATCTCTGATCGCAAGGTTTCGACTCGAGACGGTCGACTCACCAATGGCGGCTCAGGGCGAGGCAACTCCACATCTCGCTTTGCGCCCTTACGTTGACATAATCGACCTCTCCCCGGGCCAAAAAAATCTGAAGGAAGATCATTGTAGTCGGGTTTCATACCCAAAAAAATTCTGCATAAAACATTTGTGCAAAATAAAGAGGAACCTCATCGTTCCATGGAAGCCTTCCAAAGGCCGCAAGATGTCGACTATACAAATATTTTGCTATGTCTGGGTGCTTGAAATACTGCACCTTCAACATCTTTCTTTTTGGCCCTTCTTTAAAATTAAACATTGACTTAGCGTCTTGTTTTGAAACTTGTTTTTTTATGTCCTGCCATTTATCGGGACCTATCACTGCTTCTCTTCTCTGTCTCATCACTTCTACAAACGAATCAGTGGTTGGCCCCAAATCTTTGTACACTTTTACCATTTCACTCAATGAATGTGTAACCATCTGTAGGCTTTGTCTACTCTCAGCAGGTAGAGTCAAATCCTGGAGATCTGTCTGCAATTTTGCATAAAGGCTTTGACACCTTTGTAAGGTGCATTCCGCCATGTTCCTTTCCCATGGTATATCAGTAATCTCAGCCGGATAAGTTGTGCTAGGTTGACAGCCTTCTTCTTCAATTTAGCGCGCTGCCCTGCGTCTTTTTTGACCACTGGCTCGAACATTTTGAGCCTCTGCATCAATATATATATATAATTTCATATATTAGAAAAAACATGTGTAAAAAAAGTTGTAAAAATTTAATGAAAAAATATTGAAATTGATGGCAACCTTGATGTTGTTGGTTAACATCATCTCCAACATGACCCTGCTGAGACCCAGCCCCAGAATGATGCTGCTGAGAACCAGACCCACAGTGACCCTGTTGAGAACCAGCAGTCGTTGATTGCTGGCCTTCGGGGGAATAAATATCACCCTCTTCCCGCACCCTGCTACCTCGACCGGTTGAACCTTGGCCACGCTCCATGGATGGAGTAGAAAGCCTTCTCCTCTTGCCTCCTAAAAATTAAAATATGAAACTTATTAACAACTAATTTCACTCATAAAGTTAATAAAAAAATCAATTCCATATGTACACACATGTATGGAGATTTAAGATTATATTTAAATACCGTGAACATCCTCCAATCCCTGACCCTCCATATGGGATTCAGCCGATCTTCGTCTTTCATCCTCCATGATATATATCTATTGGTCAAAATTCACAAAATAGATTTCAAAAAATCAATACCTCGAAGTAAAATCCAGTTTGGGGCTGTTAAATCCAATATGTTCTATATATTTCTTACATTTCTGCCCTCCTATTTTTCTTTCCAACCAAGGTTTATAAAATAACATGAGAAGCAACATGAGACTTAGAACAATAATTTTCATTATCTATATGGAAGGCAAAAATGATTATATCCCCTTGAGCTTAAGGGTATGTAGTTTGTCAATTTTTATCATATATTTTTTGGTAAGTGTAAATGTTTTTTTTATCTATAGTACAAGTCATGAGTTCCCCACTTTTACCTTATGTAAAGCATGATTCTAGGATTACTAAAATTTGTACTTGGTTTTTTAAGAATATATCAATTAAAGTTTTTGAGAAGCAAATATGGCTTTTTCCTTAGAATTTGGCACTTTGAATTTCCTTACCCATATTTCTTGTTAATGATTATAACCTTAAAATGGCTAATATTGGTTTGTCATCATCATCTAAAAATGACTTGGCACATGAAATTTTACCATGTCCATCATCATCACTTCACACCATCTCATACATGACCCCTTCTACATATTATATGCATGAATTTTTGAAATGTCATCCTCTACCTATCCCATGAATGGATTGTGACAACAGGTGAATAAAATACATTTTATAAGCAGAAGATAGTTTCTCGCTTGTCCTCCTCCATCCGCCCCATAGCTAGTGATTTCTCAATTTTCCACTTCCAACTTTCTATTCTCGAAATTCATTAGCAGCTAATTTTATCGATAGCCACACCACTATACATATAATTATCATATTATACACTACTACATTAATGAACTCTACGTTGTTTGTTATTGTAAAGTCTAATAACAAACAATGTTAATTGAGTTTAGTAGTGTATATAACAATTTCTTTGACTTCCAAGTGTGTTGTGACTAAATAGTAGAATTAACTACCAAAATGAATTTCCAAAATAAAATGTTGGAAGAGAAAAATAGGCAATCATTAGATATGGTGTGCGTGGAGGAGGACAAACTTATACTGATCATTTCCTTATCAAATTTCCTTTATTCACCTAATGTCACAATCAATCGTGGTCTAGATAGAAGGGATGACCTACCATAACTTCAATCATATAATGTGTAGAAGGGTCATATGTAGATGGTGTGAAACGATGATTACAAACATGATAATTTTTCATCTACTAGGCCATTTTGAGATGATGATTACAAACTAGTGCTAGCCCATTAAAGGTTATAATCATTGGTGCCTAATGTGTGGTGGACAATTTAAATCAAGTTCGTATCAAAGTACAATTTAGCTCATTTTAGTCAAGGTTAGTTAGAAGAATTAGCTATTGGTTTCTACCTTCAATTTCCTCTGAAAATGAATGTGTACGTGCTTTTGAGAGACATTAGAGACATTAGAGGAACAAGGTCCAAATTTTTGATGAAAATGTGCCATGAAAGTAAAGGGTTTTAAAGGCAAGCATGTACAAGGCATAGTTGAGCCAAATGTTCTTCAAGAAGGGCCTAATTATTTGGGTCTTGGTTATGGAAAACATGGAAAATGCTCCAAAGCCAAGGAGGCTTGTGAGGTTTGTGTTCATGATGAATGGAACATGTACATATTTTATCTTAAAGTTGTTGTGTTTTACGAATATTAAAATGAAGAACTTCTATTTAGATCCATTCCAGAGATTGACTGCAGGGGCATTTACTAGATATGTCACCTTTCATAAAAGATGAGATCCAGAGGCTACCTGGCCCTTTACAGACTCTGCCTATAGAACTTGCAGAAGTAAACACTAGAGGCATTAACAATATCAAAGAACTAGACATGGGAATGTGTCTCTTTCCCTACGCAAAAAAATAATTCTTGAGGTAGTTAATCTTCATAGACAGGTCATCAAGCAAGTCAATGTGATCATCCCTCCTTCCCTCCCTTCTAAAATAATTATGTTTTGCGGGTCAGAAAGCTAAAATATGGAGACAATTATCACCAAATCCAACGTACGATTATGCATGATGGAGAATATCTAGCGCTTTCCCTTGTTAAATATATTAACAAGGGAAAGCGCTAGAGATTCTCCATCATGCATAATCGTACGTCGATGCTTATAGAGTGAGAAAACTAAAAGAATCAACTTGTAGGGTCATTTTAATGGGGGGTGGAGAATTCCTGGGTCTTTGCAAATTCAAAGTATGGTGCATGTTGCATGAAGCAAGATGTTGAAAGTAGAGTTATGTTAGACACACATAAATGCAACAAATATGGAAATTTGTACATGAGCTCTATTATTTGACTTAAGAGTCAGTTGTTTGAATTTAGGCATGTTTTGTCAACTTGTGTTTTGTTGATGGTTTTGTACACCAATATGTAAGAGTACACGGACATATTCACATGATGTGAATTTTTTTTTTCTTTGAAGGAGAAAAATGACGTGTTTTCAGTTTGATGGTTTTGCTTGTGACAAGACGTCACAAGATTTTGCGTAGGTCCACTCTTTAGCGAGAGCCTCATGATTACAACCTATCCCTGAGAATCAAATGGGAGTGCATCCTTATTTTGAAAACAAGTAGGATTCTAAGCTACCTAGGACTCAAACCATCATTTTTAAATTTGAAATATAATGGTGTTGTTTCAATGCCTGAATCCACAACCCTAACACATGAAATCACTAATCTAATTACACATGAAATAAATAGTTATTTTCTCCAAAATTAAAAATATAACTAAAAAGTAAATTCAACATAGTTGAAAGAAAAAGAAGCGCCATTGAAATGGTTTGCTGACAAATGGTTAGATTTCTTATCCAATTAAGGCCTAGCATGTATTTTGATGTTTCATTAATTTCTTTGCAAATTCAAAGTATCCAGTGCATGTTGCATGAAGCAAGATGTTGAAAGTACATGAGCTCTATTATTTGAGCTAAGAGTCAGTTGTTTGAAGAGGCATGTTTTGTCAACTTGTTTGGTTGATGGTTTTGTACACCAATATGTAAGAGTACATGGACATATTCACATGATGTGAATTTTTTTTTCTTTGAAGGAGAAAATGATGTGTTTTCAGTTTGATGGTTTTGTTTGTGACAAGATGTCACAAGATTTTGTGAAGGTCCACTCTTGAGCGAGAGCCTCATGATTACAACCTATCTGTGAGAATCAAATGGGAGTGCATCCTTATTTTGAAGGATAAATTTCAATAGGCTTTAGGAAATTTAATTTCAAGTCATTTAATTTCACTAGAAATAATTCAGAGGTACATGATATGAATTGTATTTAGGAAGAACAATAGTCCCTCATGGAATATGAAGAAAGTAGCCACTTCATTTTGTATATATGCATGCTTTGAGTTACTCCTCAAAAAATTTCAAAACATGTGTATTTATTACTCTACCCATCCCGATTTTCATAGGATCCATAGCACATACATTTCTATATGCACCCTAGTTGTTGTAAGGCCTAATTATTTCATCACTTTCAAAGGAATTACATCAATTGTTTCTCCTAAATCTAGCATATAGTTGTGTAATAATATTTTATTTATAAATAGGAATATATGAAAATGTTTATGAATTACATTTTTATTCCCTTGATTCATCTTTTATAACTCTATAGGATAATCCTCAAAAGTAGGGTCATGTACTTCATCAAATTTTAAGAACTTCTTAACCTCATATCTTTATTTCATATTTGCATAACTTCCACAAATGGGATAGAAACAAGATATTTTCCAAGTGTTGAAGTAAACCAACATTAATTTCATTGTACACTCTTTATATAGGTATGGTTGAATGTTGTACATCTGGTACATAGATCAATTTGTTGTTTTCATTGTTTACTCTTAGAAATTATTTGAAGTGGGAGTGAAGAGTTGGTTTCTTCCTAGGTTGGCTTACATTTCCTTTAATATGTGATCCATGCCTTTCTCTAATTCATATTTTTATCTCTTGTATTAATTATGTTATTCTTTCTATGTATTGTTCAAGTACAAGGGGGTGAAATAATTTATTATCATTTTCTAAGTGGTGAGGTCATTTGAATCTCCAATAGTTGTGTTGGTGTGGTGGGAAACACTGGGCAAATCAAAATGAGGTGTGTTACAAATGGTATCAGAGCCCATGTTAAAACACTGGGCAATAATGTGTGTTCACATCAAGGATATACTGGTGACTCAAATTAAAAAAAAATTAAACCAGAACTCGATTGACCTGGTATGAGGAAAGAGTAATGAGAAAATCCTATGTGGATAATGTTGTTAAGAGACAATGAAACCTAAGTATCATACAAAAATATGGATCATAATTTCTCTTTCGGAAAGGAAATAGGAAGTTGGTTGAATAAAGAACGTGATATTGGTTAGCTTAGCAACAGGTTGAAGTAGAAATCGACATTAATAAAAAGTATTCAATGTGTCCAAGACCAAAACTATAAATTGATATAAAGTTTCGAGATTTAAGGAAATAACTAATATACTTGATAAAGCAAAGTTCCAGTAGAAATTGGAAATTGAGTTGAAAGTGAGCGTGGTTATCACCATCTAAGTCAATCTAAATTGATTAAGAACTCAATTAAGTATTAACTATATGTAGTACATGTATGAGCTGGAAAAGGGGGTATAGTACCTGAAGAAAAACCTCTGTATACGATAAAGTTAATTTTTTATTTATCTATGAACTTCTCATGAAGAGGTGTTTGTTTGGTGAAGTGTGTACAAAGTGTAACAGGAATTTCACAAATCCGATCAAAGGAGTCAAGGTGAGAAGATGTGCAGAGAAATCACCAAGAAATTCAAATGAAAACATGTGTGCGAGAAGAGGGAGTCCCGCCAAAATGTATGGAATGCTAAGTAGTACTGTGAACCCTGAAGGGTTTTTGCTAATAAGTGATTTTATTAAAAAATACTAAAGTACAAAATATTGTTATGATTATTTCTAATCAATATATATATGATTTGGTATGAACTGTGGACAGGAGGAACCAGGAACAAAATATTTTTCTAGATAGACTTCGTATACAGAAGCAGGAAGAACATTAACTCTAGAGTATAGCAGTAAGCAGAGTAAAGGCAGAGAAAGATAATTGTGCTCTGAAGAAAATGGTTGGGAGATAGAGGAAGGATGAAGGAGGAATCTTCATCATGAGTTGAGAAATCAACATCAAAATTGGTAACACCAAGGACGGTGTTCAGTTTTAGAGGGGGAATATGTAATATCCCCAGTTTACTATGATTTTAGTAGACATTTGAACAAGTCCAAAAGGGTACAGTGGGTCTCAATGGAAAACAATTATGTGGATTTATTTTATTATTTGGAATTAATAAAATAAAATAGGAAATTAATGTGCAATGAGTAGATTATGATTAGAGATCTGGAAACCAAATCCATGAGGATGGATAAAGTTGTGAGACTTTCCCAAAAAATTCCAAAAATCCTTGGAAGAAATAAAATAAATACTAAATTTATATTGGAGATAAAAATCTAAAAAGTTTCCCCAGTAAAGAGGAAATTGCTGGGAAAAGGTGGATTAAAGCTAGAAAGCAAAAAAGTTGGCTTTAAAAGTACCTTTGTGGAAGAAAAAAAGGAAAATCCTAGGCACACAAGAAAGAAGCATTCTAAATCAATTGGACGCAGTTAAGAGAAACAGGCTGAGGGAAAGCAAGCTTATATAAGCATACTCGGATAGAAAAGAGGTTGTCTATCACTGGAGGAAAAGATCTCTGCTCGGGGGTGAGCAGTAGAGAAAAAGCTCTAAGGTTGGGAGGCAACTAGTCAAACCTAAGTGGTATGCACATTTAATTTGGAATGATTTTTACTTAAATTTTAATACTGTGATGAACTATTGAAAGTGATAAAGTAGCCATGTTAATATGAATTTGCGAAGTTTAAATCTGTGTGTAGAAATAGGGAAATTTATGATTTACAGTTATCTTATGCTGGTATGTACATTTAACAAAAATCACTATAGAAGAAATAGTAAAATTTGTATGGTTGCATAGAAATATTCTGTAGAGGATCAACTCTCAGAATGTCTAAAACCCAGTGATGGGTCTAGATATGAGGTTAGTTACCTCACAACAAACTAAGCTTCTGATATTTTAGTTGGTTTAGAATTCTGCTATCCAACTGTATAGCTCATAGAGAAACAAATTCTGAAATAGAAATTAATATTAAGATATGGAATAAGTAGATACTTTATAGCCATAGATATGTTGTATTGTACGGTTACACATTCTGTACTAACTATAGACAAATAATTCAGAACTGAAACTAAGGTAGACAAACATATCTCTAAAATGTATATTTATGCTAAAAGTAGAAATTCAAAGCATCTTTGCAGAGAGAAAACATTCTAATATTTGATACTGAATTACATCTGAGCAACAGTTAGTTATACATGAATGAAAATAAAAAGTACAGTATTGTAAATAGTTACTAGTCCATAATAGAGATGTCTGACGGATAAATAAAGTTATCGCATAGTTAAGAAATATTCATATACTGTCGTATATTTGGATGTAACAAATTATGATCTAAAATATATGCAGGAAATAGTATGTGCATAATTTCAAGATGCATTCAGGACATGTTACTGTGGACAAAACACTGACTATAAATAAGTCATGGTATAGAAAATATAAAATATCTTCATTTAAACCAAATAGAGCCTTATATTTAGAAGCTAGAAACATATTTGTAAACTGTCCAACCCTAAGAGTTATAGGATTACATATAATCTTTTTATAATAAATAAAATTACAATGAAACACTCTGTCTCCTTTTCACAAATTTGTAATAGTTCTTAGAAATTCTACGCAGAACTACATGTAAGAAAACCAGTAGGTGTCCAACCAACCTCTGAAAAGAAATAGCCCTGTATTTTGAGGGATGAAATAAAGATATAAAACGTGTACCAATCCCAATGGGAATAATATTGAAATTTTACCTGAAATCAACAGAATCAGATTCTGATATAGAAGGGTTTGAAATAAACATGATTAAATATAAAAATTTATGTAGCAAATTGGTGCAGAAGCAGTATATGACAGATTACTGGAAATCAGTGAAAACGTTACAACAACATCGCAGAGCCTAAGAAGTACACATATGGTGGAGATATATATACACATATATTGCGTACAAGGGGAAAACTTATTCGTTTACATAGTTGTCAAAAAGTAATAATATTCTAGCAAACGATAAAGTAACCAGAGAGAAAAAGGGCTTGGGACTTCAACCACATGGATGTGTTGAAATCCAGGAACCATGACGCAACAAACCCAAACGAAAAGGGAAAAATAGGGAATAACATACTTAAAAACAAACTAAGTCAGTTATGTATGCTAATAGTCTTAAGAGAAGCCAACGATAGAAATAAATCAACTGTAGAATACCAAAGCTCCAAAAATGCAATAGCAGAAGTCTGAGGATTGTTCCACCATTCACCGGGGGTTCAGAAAATGCGGTGATAAAATGAAAACATAGACAAATTCCGAAATTCAACAACACCCTATTTAAAATAAAATTGGAATAGGTAGAAAATATGGAAATTTCATTTCACATTTTAGAATTTACACCTAGGCATTGTCTGTGAGGAAATATCCTCTCAAGAACAGTGAAACAGACTTCCAAATCAGTGAGTATTGGAGTCAGGAAAATAGTGAAACCCAACGAGAACATTGTGGGCAACCTTGTAATTAAAATAGAAGAGAAAAGTGGATAGAAAACTTAGCTATTTTCTTTAGCTGTTTTCTGAAGGGATACTATGGCGTGGGTAACAGAACGTACCCGGCAGATTTTAACGGTGGCGCCCCTAACAACGACGAGCAGAACCTCGACCAGATGCGGCAATCAAACCAGCAGAAACTCAACCAGCAGAACCTCGACCAGCAACTCGCCCAAGAACCTGTAACAAGAACCGAACCCGTAAATATAAAAGCCATCAACAGATGTACAGACATGAGATAGAAGAACGGCAGCGTTTGCAATAGAAACATAACATACCTCGACCAGCAACTCGCCAGCAGAACCTCGACCGCCAGAACCTCGACCGGTAGAACCTCGCCAGCAGAACCTCGCCAGCAGAACCTCGACCAGCAGAACCTCGCCAGCAGAACCTCGACCAGCAATCAACGACAGAACATAAAAAGTCGCGCGGAAATCGCCCAGCGCAATCAACGACAGAACAGAAAAAGTCGCGCGAAAAAAATGAAAACAATAAATTGAGACCCTTCGCGAGCGATTTATTTATAAAAACGTAGTTCGGCTGAACTTAAAAGTTCGGCCGAACTCATAGTTCGGCCGAACTTTCAACTGAGTTCGGCCGAACTACCATTGCCGGTTTTCCAAACCTCCGGCAAAAATTCTGTTTGCTGGGCCGTCACTGTGCCGTCAATATAAACGGACTCAAAAGTTCGGTCGAACGTACTAAAACAGTTCGGCCGAACTATTATAAAGTTCGGCCGAAATTTATAAAATGTTTGGCCGAACTATTGCCGAAAATTTTTTTTTGCCCCCGATTCTCACAAAAGTGTAACCCAGCTTCACGTTTCCGCCCGTAATCAAACATACAATTTGAATGTCTTACCATGTAAGTTGCATCCTTGAGTTTGTTTTTCCCTTAAATCTTGCTAATAACATTGAAAAATTTGTGTCTGAATGAAATATCACAAATCTCCATAGTGGTGATGTTGTGATTTCTTGAAAACCCGTAACCATTTTTTCTAAAATATTGATAAGTATATGGTTCAGTATCATATTCAATTCTTGGAAAATTGAAACCATGAGGAATATTTGCAATAATTAGGCCATATTCCCTTTTAGGTATTAGTTTTGCAATGTCTTCACAATCACATTGTAAATTATTTGTTATTGGATACTATCAAGCCCATTCCAAATGAAATGATTAAGAGTAGGATCAAGTTCAACCTTCATAAGTTGCTTCTTTCTCATCTTTTCCAACTTAATTTTTTCAAAAAAGTTTTTTAAAGTATCTGGTACTCCATTTCCATCCTTCTTCGACATGTTTAATGACATCATATATATATATATATATATAAGTAAGTAATAAAATAAAAATAGTTTACATATGAATAGAATGAATGTATAAATAAACATACCTTATTGAATGCAATATAAAAATATTTAGTGTTGTCGTAGAAATTAACTCTGGATAGTTGCGCATAACATCATCCCAACTATCTTCATTCAACATTTTAACCATATTTTCCTATATTTTCATATAAATCTTCTGACTGAATAAATAAATTTAAAATTGTTAATATAGTGACATGTATAACAAATTATACCAACAACATTATGTTTTATTAAAAATAAAATTATAATCAAAGAAAAAGTAGAAATAATTCAAGAAACTTAATTTTGAAATTCTGTGCACATTTCATACATTGATAATTCACCCAACTTCAGACGGGATATTACTGATTTGACTAGTTTGACATCTTTCACTCCTTGCATCCTTCTCGAAGGTGTGAGAGTCATATCCTCTAGAAGTTTCTTCATTTCAAGACTTCTCTTACTGTTGGTACATATTATGGGTTTACTCTTTCTAAACTTCTGATTTTTTATGGAAATATTCTCCCACCACTCAAAAATATCATCAATCAATTCCCATATCTCCCCAGTTCTAAATGGCATCTGAAGACATGTTATCCATGCTTTTGAATGCATTTCTCCATCTTTGGATTTGATTTTTTCATCAATATGATAGCCTGTTTCCCTTAAACATCCCTTCCAAAATGTTAGAATACCTTGTGCCTTATCCCCACCACATTTTTCTATGAATTCATTATAAATAAATCTTACCCTTTAGATGAAAGTCATTTTCATTATGTACTCATTATCTGCATTATGATCCAATGCCAATAACTTTGATTATTTTTCTATTAAGCCAATAAAAATGATGCATTTCACTGTTTGAAAAATATAGTTATAGGGATATTCATCAATCAATTTCCTTGTAGCCTCTACTCAATGGTTCCCTCTAATTACGTAATATTTATAATAAAAACATCTTGTCTTGTCAAATGCCTGTTTTTGGGGAACCTAATGTGGGTAAAAAAAAACCACATAATTCACATATGGATTGAACCTGAACAATTTTTTCAAATTAACATAATGCCTCTCTAATTTTAGATTAGCATTTCCCTTCATCTGGCCTCCAAAATTGGATGACATTGAGCTCAAATGTTTGGCCACCACAAATTAATTTATTCTTCCTTAACTCAAATTGAATCACATTTTATTTTGTTTTAATGATTCCATCCTCTAACTCAGCACCTCATGTTATGATTTCCCTACTTCCTTTAGAGCTTTCAGTTTGATCTTCACCGTTGCTCATGACTTTTACAAGTTGGCCAAGATTTGATTTCTTCTTCTTATTGGTTAACATATCAATATTTTTATAAACAAACTCTTCATCATCACATAAAAGAGACACATCTTTGACCATTTTTATTTTTCGTGTATGATTTATTTTAAAAATTTGCACAACATTTCTAACCTCCTCCTCACTAATTGTATCATAATTTTTAGTTTCATGTTCCACATTATCAAAAGTGACATGTTTAGGTTTACTAGATTGACCAACCTTAGTGACTCTTGGTTGATACCCTCTTTGTACTATTGCAATGTCACGAGCTATTGATCTCTGTTTCATTCTCCTTTCCTCTTCTTTCTCTGTGTGGAAAGTGTTGATCACAATCATAACATTTGGCTCCATATAATAAATATCATCAAAAAAGTTTGAAAGAGGTGCAACAAAATCCTTTGAAACAAAATAAAACATGTCAATGATCAATAATTATAAAAAATTGAATGATCCTTACAATAATGCATAACAAATATAAATAAAAATACTTACAATATTATTTACAATTTTTTTTGCGATTTCTCCTAAAAACTTTGTAGATGTTTCATTTGTGTCATACTCGACCTTTGCTAGACGATATCTAACATTGTCACGTTTATTAGCCATTCTTGTAAGAACATAAATAGTGTTTGTATTCAACACCAAACATATTTTCATACTCTTCCCATCACCTGATATGATTCATCTAAGTTAATCGTACTACATATCAGATAGATATCTATATCATCCTTCATTTCATTGTCTTCAAGATACCATGAAAAAATAGTTTTCTTTATTTCCTCTGCATTCTTTCAGCTAGAAAAAATATTTAATGGACTTGGTGGACCACTTGCCTGACCTTTATTACGTCTTTCAATTTTTTATTCTTCAAAAATATGCATAGTGTGTGCAAAAATATCCTTATTATGTCCAACAGTATCCATAGTGCGTCCAACTGCAACTTTAGATTTGGTAGTTGCTGCCCTAGATCGAGAAACATTCATGGATATCTTTCTTGATGCCATTTTCTTGATAAAAAAAATATATATATATTAATTAATGAGAAAACACATAACTTAATTAACCATTTCTTTTTTAAGTTTCCCAATAAAAAATTAAAATTGATCAAAAATTGATGTCTATAAATTAAATTTAAAAAAAAACCATATTTTTTTTTAAACTACATAAATTGAAAATAAACAAATAAATTAAGTATATATTTTTTTCATTCAAAAACAAAATATTTAAAATCATATTTATATATAGAAATTTTTTAATACATTTTATAATAATAAAAAAGTTGTTTTAAATTTGTTTTAAGGTAAAGTAGCCTGGTAAAACAATTTAAAAATAAAAAACAAAAATTAAGTTGAAACTTAATTTTTTTTTGAATTTCAAAGAAAAGAAAAATTAAAGTTCAAAAAATTTTAATATTAAGTTTTTTTTTTTTTTTTTCAAGTTAAAAATAATTTTTTTTAATATTAACGGTTGTCTTTTAATATAAAATTAATAAATTTAATTTTAAAGTTTAAAATATAATTATAATGATTTAAAGTTTAATTTTAAAATTCAAAATATAATTATCAAAATTTAAAATTTTATTCTAAAATTTAAAAATTGAATTATTAAATTTTAAAAATTAAATTTTAAAAATTAAATTTTAAAAATTAAATTTTTTTATTATAATTAAAAAATTTTAATATAAAAAATATTTATTTATTTATTTTTTTTTTTATAAAATTATTAATAAAATAATTGTTTTATTTTATTTTTAAATTAGAAAATTATTTAATTTTGTTGAAAAAGCCATTTAAGTCCACCCACCAGTAACAGGGTCGGTGGGCGCTATCAGGAGGAAAGCCTAGGTTCAAATGTGGGCCGCAATATATATATATAACAAAAAATATATAAATAATAAAAAAGTAAATAATATATATATATATATATATATATATATATATATATATATATATAGATTTTTTTTTAAATAATCAAAATTTTTAAATAAATTAAAATTTGTTAAAATAAAAAATAAAAAAGAAATTAATATAATAAAAAGTATACAAAGAAATTGAATTTTTTTTTATTTAATTTATTTTAATAAAATTTAAAAGACAAAAATAATATACTAAAATTATTTTAAAATTGAATTTTTTTTTTAATTTTAAAATATATCTATAATAAAAAAAACAAGTTTAATAAAGAAGAAAAGAAATTTTTATTTTCCTTTAAATGAAGATAAAATAAAATATCTAATGATATTGTAAAAGGAAAAATTTCATGTTTTAAATCAAAATATATAAATATATATATATATATATATATATATATATATATATATATATATATATATATATATATATATATATATATATATATATATTGGTTGTACTTTAAAAAAAAATTAAAATAGAATAAATATAATTGTTTTTTTTTTTTATGTGCATGGTTATTTTTTGGTTTTTTGTGTCATGGAGGAACCCAACAACCCTAAAAAAAAATATATTATTTTCTCCTAAAAAAGCTAAAAATTTGAGTTTTTTTTTCCATTTTCTTCATTATCAAAATATAAAAAATTCGGTTTTCAAACCTAAAAACCATCAAAAATTGTTTTGGAACATAAAAAAAAAACAAAAAAGAATAAATAAAATTTCTTCTCAAATTCATCTTTAAATGGAAAAAATATAAGGAAAACTAACATTTGAAATGTGAAAAACTCTTGCTACCAATGCCAACTCAACGCCTCCACAAAACTGGTCAAACAAAACCCAGAAGACTTGATGTGATGTGAGGAATAGAAACAATGGTTGTTATTATATTATGAAGATTGTATGATTGGTTTACTATTTCGCAAATGTGGGATTAAAATTTAAAATTAAAAATATTTACATGTAGGTAATATTATAGGTTTATAGTAAATTTTATTCAATGTTGGTAAAAAAATAAAACATAAATTTTAAAAACTTATCATAATACGTAGTTAATGTTAAATAATTCAAATAAGAAACTTATTTTAGTTTGGAAGGCATGCATGAAATTAATATTTTGTGGATATTTTGAATAGAAAGTAGGGTGTAATGTTTAAAGACCAAAATTTTATTAAAATGTTTTGAAACATATTTTAGATGAATATTTTTTATGGAAATATTTCAAATGAAAGCTTTGGAGGGAAATTTTTTAATGGAATTTTTTTGGGGTGGGGGAATTTGGAGGGAAAAATTTTAGCGAAAATTTTTGGGGTGGAATTTTAGAGGGAAATTTTCAGTCTTTAAGCTATATATTGTAATTGGGAGAGAGTGCATTCATATTATTCAAAATATTCTTGTTAAAATCCATCGATTCTTCTCATATTGAAGTTTTTAATTTTTGTAACGTCAACATCTTTGTCATGCAACAAATCTATTCATATTTTTGAATATAACATGAGTCCATTCACCATGAATAGAGAGTCAAAAATTTGACTTGGCCGTAATCCTAAGGATGATGAGAAAAAAATTGATGAAGGGTAGAAAAAATAGATTTTTGTAAATCAAGAGTCAGTTATTCCACTTAATATTAATCCTAATGATTATGAGAGCACCATTGATGAAGCGCATGTCGAAGAATTTCTAGAGTCAAAATTTTCACTTCATCCCAATCCTAAGGATTATGAGGGCACCACTGATGAAGGGGGGATGAATAATTTCCAGAGTCAAAATATCCACTTTGTCTTAATCCTAAGGATTATGTGAGCACCACGAATGAAGAATTTGCAGAGTCAAAATATCCACTTAGTCCTAATCCTAAGGATTATGCGAACACCACCAATGAAAAGGGGAATGAAGAATTTGCAGGGTCAAAATATCCACTTCATCCTAAACCTACGGATTATGCGAGCACCACTGATGAAGAGAGGAATGAAGAATTTCAAGATTCAAATTATCGACTTCGTCCTAATCCTAAGGATTATGCAAGCACCATTGATGAACAGGGGAATGAGAAATTTCCAGAGTCAAAATATCCACTTCATCCTAATCCTAAGGATTATGAGAGAACCACTGATGAAGAGGGGAATGAAAAATTTCCAGAGTCAAAATATCCACTTCGTCTTAATCCTAATGTTTATTCCAACACCACTGATGAAGAGGGGAATGAAAAGTTCGCAGAGTCAAAATATCCACTTTTTCCTAATCCTAAGGATTATGCGAGCACCACTAATGAAGGGGGGGATGAATTTCCAGGGTCAAAACTTCCACTTCATCCTAATCCTAACAATTACAAGAGCACCATTGATGAAGGGGAGGATGAAAAATTTCCAATAAATAGAGATTCAAGGCATCCACTTATTCCTAATCCTAAGTATTATGAGAGAACCAGTGAGAAATGGAAGGGGTGGGATAAAGGACTTCTAGTGAATTCAGATTCAAAGCTTCCACTTAGGCCTAATCCTGAGGATTCTAAGAGCACCACTGAGGAAGGGGAGGATGAAGAGTTTATTGCAAATGCTAATTTTAGAGGCACATAACTTAATAATGCATTTTATCTAAGTGATCATTTCAAATACACTCATGGTGATGAATAATTGAATCCTCCAAGGGAATAATTCAAAAGCATGGATCCAGATGGTGAACAATTTTTTCTGAGTGAGTGTTACAAAACCGCAAATGAGGCTTGTGAAATGTTTTCTTCAAGTGAGGATTGTATTGAATATTTTCTAGGCAATGATGGTGATGAATTTCTTAACTATGTTGAGAATGATGAGAGTGGGGATAATATTCCTCCTAATGGTGATGAAACCGGTTCTAGAAAAGATAATCAAATGATGAATGAGTTGCAAGAAAATATTATAACTAGGAGTAGGAGTAGACCTTTTCATATACATCCAAAGAATTTCAGTTATACAAGGGTGAGGACAAATTTCTCACAAAAATAAGTTTGGTCATTCATTTTATTTCGAGTGAATCTTATCAAAGGGATTGCTTGAAACGTATGGATTTAAACTTTGCTTTGGAGAAAAGGAAAAGTTTTTTTTTCAATGAATAAAAGCATGCAGAATTCATATTTAGTGGGTTACATGCAATATACACTAGTAGGTTATGATTATCATATTGGGAATGTATTTCTCTGCAGAAAGGCTCTCACAATGTTGCATTCAATTGGTAATTGTTGTTTGTCAAGAATCCAAGAAAGACTGGAAAAGGATCCCACATATTATTCAGACGTAAGTTATAAATAGGAGGTTGTTCCATTAGAAAATATTGTTATGTCATGGATGAAATTCTTCTTTTCAAATAATGGAGAGCGTATGCCAAATAAAGACACAAACAATATTCCAGATAATTTCTCAAGATGATAAGTCTTCATCTTATACAAATATTGTGTAGAAGCTACTGAAGGAGTTTGTAAGTTTATTACATATTTATATTTTACAAGGGTATGGAAGTACGAATTTAAAAATGTTCGTATTCCTAAGAAGACAAGGATGGGGGTTTGCAACACATGTGCTTCTCTTAAAGAAGGAAGAGATAAATGTCAAGGGGCATAAAGATGTGTGCGTTGAAAACATAATTTTTAAAAATTGGATAGTTATCTACTATGAAAATATATTTATTTATTCATATGTTTCTTTTATTTTATGTACAATTTCCATTGTCAAAGAACTTCAAGAGCATCGCAATCAACAAACAAGTGAAAGGAAAAAATTGCATAAACATCAAAAGAAGTTGTTATGATAATCCAAATAAATATTTGGGTTTGATAATTGATGGTATGCAACAAAAGAAAACACTTTTTCCACATTTTTTGTGCATGCAAAAAATAATTATAGGAGGAAAATTTCATTCAGCTTCACTTGGTTGGTTGTATGGACTTTAACGAGAAGATGTTTCCAAGGGTTTACTTCATAGATCCAAATATTCATAATAATGCAAATATGACCATAACTATAATCCATGATGTGGTTACTCATTGGTCTCGTATTACATGAAGTTATGTATGTACAATTAGACAACAAAAGCCGTGAAAACAAAAATAAATTTCTCTTTTGGGTATCTAAACATGCTCTTGAATTGGGAATTTTTAAAAAGATAAAGGTCGGTTTTCTTCTTGTTGGGCATACTCATGACCATAATGATAAAATGTTCAATCATCTTTTAGTAACATTGAGGAGGACAGGTTTTTGGAGCCTACCATAATTAATTGAATGTATTAAAAAATCCTACTGTAACACCCCCAATTTATGTGCTGGAATTTCAAAGTTAGACATTTGAACTTTAATCCTAAGGGGAGTGGACCCCAAAGGATAAATATTTTGTGAATGTAATTTAATATTTAAGTTGAGGAAATGAATAAAATACTGGTGTGCATATTGACCAAAAATGAGAATTATGAGATCACTTGCTAAATCCATGAGGATGGATAAGGCAACTATTCCCCACAATCCTTCAAACAAAACCTTGAAAGGAATTATTTCTAATTTAGATTTTTGAGGAAGAATCTAAATTTCCCCAATGATGAGGAAAGTAGTTGGGAAGAGGTAAAAAGCTGGAAAAGTTGAGGAAAAGTATAAAACAACTTTAAAGAATCCCAAAAATGGGAAGCCTAGGCAAACAGGAAGAAAAACATCCTGATATTCTGGACGCAGAATTAGAAACAGGCTTTGGGGAAAATTAGCTTAAATAAGTTGTTCTTGTACAGATTAGGGGTTGATCTGTTCAAGGGGGATGATCTTAGCTCGGGGGTGAGTTCTGGGAGACAAAAGGACTCTAAGGTTGGGAGGTTGGTCAATCTCAATAGTGGTATGTCTCTAAATTTAACTATGTTTTTACTTCTTAAGGTATGAATTGGCTACATATAATTGATGAAATTGCATACTAGACTTATGAATGCTACCTTAGACCTATTTATTTATATTTGACCATAAGAGGTAGAATTAGAGTTTATGTTGCATCGAAAGGAGAAATATAGATACAGATTTTATGTAGTAATATTCCACACATTTAACAAAAGTTCAGCAGAATTATCTTCAACCTCTGTATCGTTGTGGGAATCACATCTAGGGAAAGAATTCATCAGAAATTTTAAACCATAACTGGTTCAAATCTGAGAATACATATTTTCCCAAGATGATCTATATTCTAACTTTAATCTGCTTCTGCAATTTAAAATAAAAGAAGGTTCATTAAAACTAGATGCACCAGACTCTCATTTATTAAAATCTGAACATAAGACAAATTACATGGTATTTGGTTCTGAAATCAAAATTTCAAGAGAGTCAAACATATTGTCATAGTTCATAATGGATGCAATAAGAATGAACTCTGCTAGCCAAATAATAGAAGAAATTTATGTGTGAGTGCTGGAAAATAAACTATATAAATGCAAGATCTCCATGTTGACCAAGTGACAAAACAGAGAGACAAGGACTGAAACTATAGTTTGAGAAATTATTAAATGTTGAAATAGATCTGCAACTGTATTTCATATTTCACTTACATAGAACTCCATCACAGATTTCTGTTGAAGCCATGATACACTTATCTATATCCATACCCCGAAGGGAAACATCGAGGGATTTAATAATGTTGAATAATAGAACAGAGTAAACATTAGAATCAACATTTAACATAAATTTTCTACTGGTAAAAATTTCATATGACTAGAAATCGTAACGAGATAATAACCAGAGTTTTATATATGTCCTATTCGCATTAAACACTAAAAGATACAGACTGGTGTAGCCAACCAAACATAGTAAGAAATCTTCAATTCAAAAACCATTACACATTGCAGGAATACATTTTACATCAGTGATAGAAATGAAAATTCTATGCATGATAGAGTACTCATCTAGATTATACGAGGTATGTGCCTACCATATCAAGAATTGTAATAACTGGCCCTTTTGTTAATTTAATAACCAAAGTTATGTATGGTCGCTTTGAGCGAATGATGGCATGTAACAAAGGCATATATGGATAAAACCAAGAATCCAATAATTAAGACTGAATAGTAATGATAGATTTCGTAGAACAAAAGAAACAAAACCACAAACCCAGCGCTAGCATAGATCTAGTTTTAAAAAGAAATTTCGAGAAGTAAGCCGGAAATTCTTATCGCCCACAGGGCTAAATCCCGCTCAGTTCGAGCGTCTGACAGTCTAGGCTATTGCGTATGCATCATTTACAAAACAAAGGGTAACTCCCTTTGGGAGAAAAAATTTTCACCCAGGACTAGATACATATATGAAAAATAAACAACACAAGATATATAAATGTTCCTCATGAACCACTACTTCGCCAGTAGCCGAAAGGCTCATGCGTACCGACTTGAGAAAGATATGGAGAGTAGATACCATTATTGAATAGAGGAATGATGAGGTTTAATTCATATTGACGCCGAAGAATATCAACCATACCTGCGAGTAAAAGAGCACATTATGTGTATTAGCCGAAGAAACCAAAAATGTCCACAATGAAATTCGAACCCAGACCTGAGAAATGTACATAGAATAAGACGTAACTCTAAATAAGAACTTAAAACTTTACCTGGGAAATGTGAAGATCCGAGAGGAGACGCCTGCGTCAGAGATGCCTGGAAGAGTTAGGCGCAGATCAGGTGAATATATTAAACCCAAAAATTTAAATGAAAATGCAGAAAGGAGGAACGGAGATCATAGCGTTGAGACAGTCTTACCTGGTAGAAATTTCGACGTCCTAAACACACATTTGCAAGGAAAATGTCCTCGAGGATCACCGAACTCCTTAATATCCTATCAAACGCAACGTTTATCAAACTACAGGAGAAGTCCTGGAAAAATGATAACCGAGGACATAAAGTCCTAACCATAGCAACGTTGATCTGGAATGAAACATGGGGAGAAGGATTAGAGTATAGAAAATCGTCGGGAATGCAAACCCTGAATTAAAATGAGACCACCCTGTGTAAATGAAAGTATGCATAATAAACCACGAAATGGTCATAAAAAACGATACCGTGAGCTTACCTCTGTGCATCGACAAGAGGAGAATAGCCATCAGTGGGATAAAGACGGTACGCTTGAAAGCCCAGCAGAGCCGCCATCGCTATGGCTAGCTAGAAGAATGGAGAAAGTGACCGGAAAGCAAAACTCGGTTACAGCTCTATCTTTATAATAAACATACCGAAAACCCTAACGCTATCAATCCATACAGGTGGCTCAAATCCGATGGGTTAACCATGGATTAACGCCTAAATTGAATGTTGCATTGGGGTCGGGGCTCAATAAAAGCTCAACGTACCCAGGACCTGAAATGTATTAACTACACAGGCTGTTCCGTAACCCAGAAGCCATAAACCAAATTGGAATCGTAGATTTCCAAAGATATGCGTACATATAACAATTAAATTGATGTCGATGTCTTACTGAAACGAGAGTTGCAAGAGCAGTAAAAATCTCATACGGAAGGTCTGAATTATATATATCTTCCGTATCCACGCGGTTAATAAAATCAAATCCCTATGCATATAGAAAAGTAACGTGCGACTACAACTAGGTAAGAACTAGTGGGTCATAAAAGAGTATAGCCACAAAACATATCCAACACTTGGATTTGATAGAGGACACTACGTTCATAACGCAATACAACCAACTCAACTCATAGTATCAATAAACAAACAAATAAATTATATCAATGTTAACAATGGTGGATCGTATAACTATAGGACGTAGGAGGTATCGTGAAGCTAGGGTTGTGGTAACCATAGGACATGGAAAAGATTTAAATTCGATATATATATATATATATATATATGTTGAAAAGTCGTGGATATATATATATGTTGGAAAGTCGGGGATATATATATATATGTTGGAAAGTCGTGGTTATATATATATGTATAATAAGCATATATATACATTAATAAAATGAAGGAAGGGTTATGGAGTTAAAAACCTTAATGGTTAGTATAATAAATAGAATTTGAAACAAGAGGTTAAGGGTCTTGACCCTAAATACCATAGGTGTTAAAGGGAATACCTATAATTGATGTGTAAATCAGAAAGTAAGAAATGTTTAATTATTTAGATGTGGAATAGACTTTAGATCATCATGATATAGAAAAAAAAAAATTTGGTTGGAGATGGGAGGTGTGACACCTACATTCCAGAGCCTGTTTTTCATGTGTTGGAACAAACTATTAAGATGCGAAGGTTTATTTTGGGATTGCATGGTGAGGAGAAATGCATTGAAAAACTTAACAACATTAACTTCCATTTTCAATTTTCTATCAAAAAAACTGATGGGATAACACCTATATGGGGCAAGTAGTATTCAACTACCGCATAATGGGGGCCAACATCGGGTTTAGAATTTTTGAAGTTCATTCTAGAGCATCCAATACTTTCATCAAAGATATTGTTATTACAATTAGTTGCTGAACGCCATAATGCACGAAGGTATAAGAGAGACATAAATTATTCAGAATGTCTAGAGGAAATTAAAAGATGTATTAGAGATACATAAGAGTACTTTGATGTTGTTGATTCAGTTTGGTGGGAGTATTTGTTGAATAATCAAAGTGATATGATTTCAAGATCAATAAATGAGGATATGATTTTGAGGACTCCATTTTTTTTTGCCACAAAATATGACAAATGAACTTGAGGAAGCAGATACTCTTGAACAACAACAGTCTCAAGCTATTATTAATTCTCCACAAGTAAAGGAAATAGAAATAAATGTTGGTTCTAGAAGATAACATGCATAATGTGAAGCTGTTGAAGAACTTTTTAGGGGTTGTGTGCAATATGTTAAGGAGGGTTGCACGATAACAACATTAGGAGATGAAGATCCACTTAGATATTTTTTCTGGATTTAAAAGGTTATAAAGTTCATTAAGGAAAATCAATATATTACAACTGTGGAAGTACATTGGTATTCCATAAGTACCCACCCTTTCAATGGTGTGTAGAAGCGAGAGATGGTAGTTGAAAAACAATTTGGAGGAAAGAGAAAAAGAAAGTGCACAAATAGAAATCATCACCGCACAAATGTCTTGAAATTGAGGATGTTGACATACTTTTGTATGACTTCAATTTGTCAAAGAGAGGAACTCTTCGCTTGAAGACCATAAAATATTTTGAAGAAATATCTACTATAACAAATATTGCTGAATGTAGTCATAGATCTATAAGACTTTTTAACTCTGAAATAGTGGGCACGCACGTTGACTCAGATGGAGCACTAGTTGATGAAAGAGAAGAATATGGGTCATCTTCATCTGCATTGAGTCATTCATCTGAAGATGTAGGTTTTTATGGTGTGCTAGAACCTATGATTGAGTTTGAATAAATGTATAAGACATTTTGATGTAACTGAGGTTTGCATGGTAACTTGAAATAAATATTTTGACTTCCATATTATCTTTCATGAAGTTATGAGGCATTTCTATGTTTGTTAGATTATATGTTTTAATTATGAATAATTCATCTCTTTAGAATATCCACATTGCAACAATTAATTACAAAAATAATTTATGTTATATTCAACATGGCAACGTTGATATTTTGTCAACTGGTGCCAAATTTCGAAGGGTGTTGTAGCGGCTACAACAAGTGCTTAATGGAAACAATATGTGTTTTGCAACCAAGTTTTCTAACACAACTAGTGGTGGTATTTTGAACCTACAATAAAGTTCCTTCCCTCTCATAGACCACATACCCATAATCTGTGACTAGATAAATGGGTTTACGGTATTCAAATCACATAATTCCAAAGGTATTAAACTATAGCCAATAGGTTAAAAAAAAATCTTCACCCAAATATTTTATTGACAAAGGAAACGTCTTGTACATCAAGGTACCTACAAACCAACTAGATAGATCCTAAATGAAAAAATTTTCATGGGGTTTCGATGATGAAACTTTCAATTATATGTGCCACAGTGAACTAGAATCATCTAAATGGATCCAAAAAGGCCAAAAATTCAAAGTCACTAGATTGGAGTGAAACCCGTGTGATTGCATAGATCTAGAAAAGTGAACGCATCACAACTTGAATGGGAAAGGTATGACTCTGTATGCATAATTTATTCAATGTCAAAGCTACGGTCAACACTAATAAAAATGTCAACGTCAAATTGGTCAAAAATTCAACACTCAGGGTTCTGGTAGGTAAGGTTCCTGATATAGTCTCCATGATCATGGTTCCAGTTCCATATGGACCATTGAAATTTTGGTAAGTGGTAGCTTGTGATTTTGGAACATGGTTCAATGACAATGTGAAAGGTGGCCCTATCAGAGGGCAACAAGTGGCCTTGTACAACTGATTTAAAAATTTGTTGTACGACTGACCAAACTCTAAGGGATTTGATCGCAAGAACTCCACTCTACAAACTCTAGAAATTAAAATTGGGCTACAATTGTTACTTATTTAATATACTATGTTGCTTATACTTGTAGTGGATATAATTTTATTTGGCATAGAAAAAGGTAGAGCCTGCGATTGTTGGTGGTTATGCCATATTCACCGACAGTCCAACTATTAAACATATCTCTGCCAAAATATACATTATTTCGATCATGGAGGGATTAACCATGGACCATATGCGTTGAACGATGGACATAGGAGGATACAAGTGGCAGGGAATGACACCACAGGAACGAGCCACCCACTAACAACATAGTTACCGATAAAATAGGTAACTGAACTATACCTACTTTTTCAGGTAGCCAAAAAAGCACCCAATTTTGAAAAGAAATGATGCAAAATCACTCTTTTGTTTTAGAGCATGTTTTTGGCACTTATTATTATTTTTTATTATTATTTTATGTGATGATTTTCATGTCAATTTTGGATAGTGATGGTGTAGAATCACCCACCTTTTTTACAGGGTTGGTTTCGACACTATACATTTTCTAATGTATTCTTGTTCCCTGAGATGTTTATTTTTAAGTGCATTTATGTACTTGTGTTATATATATATATATATATATATATATATATATATATATATATATTAAATAAAAATTTATAATGAAATCTTCAATTTTTTCACGTAGATAAAGTTTTCTAAAAAGGGTCAATATTTTAAAGTTTATATTTTCTATTTCTTTATGTATTATTAATTAACATATCAATTCACATCAAATAATTTTCACTAAAAAGCCAATATTTTGAACCATGTGACAAAATAATAAACATTTTCAATATAAATACAATGGAAAAAAGACACTTTTAGAGAATTTTTGTTAAAAATTGCATGTTAAATAAACTAAATTTTTGGGAAACTCTTATAAAAAAACTTAAGAAAATAACATTTTTTTATGAATTTTTATGTCAAAAAATAATAGTAATGACAGGTTTTTTGCAAAAAATAAGGATTCTCCTAAAAAAATATCAAAGTCTAAACAGTACAAGTAAAACTGATTAATAGCTCTCAAAATGGAGCTTTATTTACAAGCATAACTTAAATATCATCAACAATATAAACTAATCCATGTTCAACATCTTCTAAAACATCATTAATGTCTTCTTCTGCAACATTTTCTGCTTCATTTTTTTCATTGTCATCTTCTAGTGGATCTTTCATGTCTACAAATATTTGAAAGTGTCCTTTTCCAATAATTTGGTATAATGGTGGTTGAGGTTCTGTTGCTTTTTTTGCCACATGCGATTCATTAAAATCCCCTTTCCTCAAATGAACTTTTTTCTTTGCATCTAGAATAAATTGAAGAGGCTTAATTCTTTGTTGAATAAAATTGTATTACAGTCAGTCTTTCTCAATGAAAATGCAGTTTCTTCCTTTTTGAAGGCAACATGCTAGCCTTGTACATAGTCATGAAGCACAAAAGAAATAAATAATAAAAATCTTTAAATTCAAATTTATATAATAAAAATGACCTGAACCCGAGAATAAATCCAAAACCCAATCTCCTTCATTTGAACATAGATCTATAAGATAGTTAATCAATGCCTGCAGTTTCATATAATGTTAAATATATCTCCTTTTGCATCTTTATCCTCATATGTTAGTTTTCTTGCAACAACATCAAGATCCAATACTTTAATATGACTCTTGCCATCTACTTCATTCGTAATAAAATGCTTATAGCTATCCTCTTTTTTCAACCATTCAACATGGGTGAACTCACAATAATTTATGATAGGTTGATATTCGAAAGAAACAAGATTGGACTTCTTCCTGTAATATAACATAGTAAAAGTTCAATTAAATTGTACATAAATAAAAAAAAATTACAGTAATCAAACATACAATTTGAATGTCTTATCATGTAAGTTGCATCCTTGAGTTTCTTTTTCCCCTAAATCTTGCTAATAACATTGAGAACTTTGTGTCTGAATGAAATGTCACAAATCTCCAAAGTGGTGATGTTGTGACTTCTTGAAAACCCATAACCATTTTTTCTAAAATATTGATAAGTATATGGTTCACTATCATATTCAATTTTTGGGAAATTGAAACCATGAGGAATATCTGCAATAATTAAGCCATATTCCCTCTTAGGTATTAGTTTTGCAATGTATTCACAATCACCTTGTAAATTATTTGATATTGGATACTATCAAGCCCATTCCAAATGAAATGATTAAAAATAGGATCAAGTTCAACCTTCATAAGATGCTTTTTTCTCATCTTTTCCAACTTAATTTTCTCGATAAAGTTTTTTAAAGTATCTGGTACTCCATCTCCATCCTTATTCGACATGTTTAATATATATATATATATATATATATATATATATATATATATATGTATGTATGTATGTATGTATGTATGTATATGTATGTATATCTATATGTATATATATATATATATATATATATATATATATATATATATATATATATATATATATATATATATATATATATATACATATATATATATATATATATGTATAAGTAATAAAATAAAAATAGTTTACATATAAATAGAATGAATGTATAAATAAACACACCTTATTGAATGCAATATAAAAATATTTAAGTGTTGTTTTGGAACTTAATTCTTGGTAGTTGTGCACAACATCATCCCAATTGTCTTCATTCAACATTTTAACCATATGTTCTTGTATTTTCATATAAATCTTTTGACTAAATAAATCAAGTTAAAATTGTTAATATAGTGACATGTATAACAAATTATGACAAGAAAATTATGTTTTATTAAAAATAAAATTATAATCAAAGTAAAAGTAGAAATAATTCAAGAAACTTACTTTTGAAATTTTGTGCACATTTCATACATTGATAATTCACCCAACCTCACATGGGATATTACTGATTTGACTAGTTTGACACCCTTCACTCCTTGCATTATTCTCCAAGGTGTGATAGCCATATCCTCTGGAAGTTGCTTCATTTCAAAACTTCTCTTACTATTGGTACATATTATGGGTTTACTCTTTCTAAACTTTTAATTTTTTATGGAAATATTCTCCCATTGCTCAAAAATCTCATCAATCAATTCCCATATCTCCCTAGTTCTAAATGCCAACTGAAGACATGTTATCCATGCTTCTGAATGCATTTTTCCATCTTTGGATTTGAATTTTTCATCAATCTAATAGCCTATTTCCCTTAAACATCCCTTCCAAAATGTTAGAATACCTTGTGCCTTATCCCCACCACATTTTTATATGAATTCATTATAAATAAATCTGACCCTTTGCATGAAAGTCATTTTCATTATGTACTCATTATCTGCATTATGATATAATGCCAATAACTTTGATTGTTTTTTTGTTAAGCCAACGTAAATGATTCATTTCACTGTTTGAAAAAGATAGTTATTAGGATATTCCTCAATCAATTGTTTTGTAGCCTCTACCGAATGGTTCCCTCCAATTACATAATATTTATAATCAAAATATTTTGTCTTGTCAAATGCCTGTTTGTGGGGAACCTGATGTGGGTGAAAAAAACCACATAATGCACATATGGATTGAACCTGGACAATGTTTTTCGGATTATGTACATGTAGGGGATGTGCCTCTCTAATTTGTGATTCACATTTCCCTTCATCTGGCCTACAAAATTGGATGACATTAAGCTCAAATATTTGGCCACCACAAATTAATTTATTCTTCCCAAACTCAAATCGAATCGCATTTTGTTTTGTTTTAATAATGTCATCCTCTAACTCATCACCTCATGTTGGATTTCCCTACTTCCTTTAGAACTTTCCGTTTGATATTCACTGTTGCTCATGACTTTCACAAGTTGACCGAGATTTAATTTCTTCTTCTTATTGGTTTACATATCAATTTTTTTATAAACAAGCTCTTCATCATCACGTAAAAGAGAGACATCTTTGGCCATTTTTCTTTTTCATGGATGATTTGTTTTCAATTTTTTCACAACAATTCTAATCTACTCCTCACTAATTCTATCATAATTTTTAGTTTCATGTTCCACATTGTCAAAAGCGACATGTTTAGGTTTATTAGATTGACCCACCTTAGTGACTCTTGGTTGATACCCTCTTTGTACTATTGCAATGTCACAAGCTATTGATATTTGTTTCATTCTCCTTTCCTCTTCTTTATCTATGTGGAAAGTGTTGACCACAGTCATAAAATTTGGCTACATATAATAAATATCCTCAAACATGTTTGAAAGAGGTGCAATAAAATCTTTTGAAACAAAATAAAACATGTCAATGATCAATAATTATAAAAAATTGAATGATCCTTACAATAATGCATAATAGAAATATCAATAAACATAGTTACAATATTATTCGCAATGTTTCTTACGATTTCTCCTGAAAACTTTGTAGATGTTTCATTTGTTTCATACTTGACCTTTGACAGACGATATCTAACATTGTCACATTTATTAGCCATTCTTGCAAGAATTCGACACCAAACATATTTTCATACTCTTCCCATCACCTGATATGATTCATCTAAGCTAATCATACCACATATCAGATAGATATCTATATCATCCTTCATTTTATTTTCTTCAAGATACCATGAAAAAATAGTTTTCTTTATTTCCTCTTCGTCCTTTCAGTTAGGAAAAAGATTTAATGAACTTGGTGGACCACTTGCTTGACCTTTATTACGTCATTCAATTTTTTATTCTTCAACAGTATGCATAGTGTGCGCAATAATACCCTTATTGTGTCCAACAGTATCAATAGTGCATCCAACTACAACTTTAGATTTGGTAGTTGCCACCCTAGATCGAGAAACATTCACGGATATCTTTTTGATCCAGCTTTCTGATGTTAAATATATATATATATATATATATATTTAATATATATATATATATATATATATATATATATATATATATATATATATATATATATATATATATATATATATTAATATAAAAGTGTTTTAAGACAATTTAATTAACCGGTTTTTTTTTTTAAGTTTCCCAATATAAAATTAAAATTCATCAATAATTGATGTCTATAAATTAAATTTTAAAAAAAAACCAATTTTTTTTGTAAAAGTACATAAATTGAAAATAAACAAATCAATTAAGTATATAATCTTTTCATTTAAAAACAAAATATTTAAAGTCATATTCATATATATCTATATATATAAAAAAAATTAAGACTTTTTGTAATAATAAAAAAGTTCTTTTAAATTTGTTTTAATGTAAAGTAGCTTTGTAAAACAATTTAGAAATAAAAATAAAAAACAAAAATTAAGTTGAAACTTGATTATTATTTTTATTTAAAAAAAAAAGAAAAATTGAAGTTCAACAATTTTGAATATTAAGGCTTTTTTTAAAGTTAAAAACAAAATAAAATAAAAAAATTTTAATGTTAACTTTTTTTAATATTAATGTTTTTTTTAATATAAAATTAATAAATTTAATTCTAAAATTTAAAATATATTTATGATGATTTAAAGTTTTATTTTAAAATTCAAAATATAATTATCAAAATTTAAAATATTATTTTAAAATTTAAAATTTGAATTTTTAAATTTCGAAATATAAATTATTCTTAAAATTAAAATTTCTTATTATAATTAAAAATTTTAATATAAAATTTTTTTAAATTTTTAAATTTTTTTATAATATTATTAATAAAACAATTTTTTTTATCTTTAAATTTGAAATTTATTTTTTTTTGTTAGAAAAAACCATTTTAGTGCGCCCGCCGAGGGCAACAGACTGGCGGGGCGCCACTGTGGAGTGCTTCCTAGCTGGTCTTCGGCCCCTAGCAGGCCGCAAAAATAATTTCTTTTTATAAATAAAACTAAAAAAATATAAATAATAATAAAAAATATATATATATATTAAATTTTTATTTTTATTTTTTTTAAATAATCAAAAAATTTTAACAAATTAAAATTTGTAAAAACAAAGAAAAAGAAAAAATAATTTAAATAATAAAATTTTAAAAATTAATTAAAATAAATTTAAATTAAATTTAACTTTAAAAAAAATATATCAAAAAAAAATTTAAATATTAAAAAAACAAATAAAATAATAACTTTTTTTTTAAATAAATTAAAACTTTTTAAAACAAAAAATAAAAAAAACAATTAATATAATAAAAAGTAGAAAAAAAAATTGATTTTTTTAAATTTAATTTATTTTAATAAAATTTAAAAGACAGAAATAAAATACTAAAATTATTTTAAAATTGAATTGTTTTTTTAATTTTAAAATATATTTATAATAAAGAACAAGTTTAATAAAGACGATTTTTTTTTCCTTTAAATAAAGATAAAATAAAATATCTAATGCTATTTTAAAAGGCAAAATTTCATGTTATATATATATATATATATATATATATATATATATATATATATATATATATATAAACAAATTTCGATTGTACTTTTAGAAAAAAATTAAAATAGAATAAATATAATTGTTTTTTTATGTGCATGGTTATTTTTTGGTTTTTTGTGTCGTGGAGGAACCCAACAACCCTAAAAAAAAAAATCTAAAATTTTTGTCCTAAAAAACCTAAATATTTGAGTTTTTTTTCCATTTTCTTCACTATCAAAATATAAAAAATTGGGTTATCGAACCTAAAAACAATAAAATAATAGTTTTGGAACATAAAATAAAAATAAAAATAAAACATTCTTCTCAAATTCATCTTTAAATGAAAAAAATAGAAGGAAAACTAACATTTGAAATGTGGAAAACTCTTGTTACCAATACCAACACAACCCCTCCACAAAATTGGCCAAACAAAACCCAAAAGACTTGATGTGATGTGAGGAATAAAAACAATGATTGTTATTATATTGTGAAGACTGTGTGATTGGTTTACCGTTTCGCGAATGTGGGATTAAAATTAAAAATTAAAAATATTTACATGTAGGTAATATTATAGGTTTATATTAACTTTTATTCAATGTCGGCAAAAAAATACATAGTCAATGTTAAATTATTCAAACAAGAAAAGTAATTTGAGTTTGGAAGGCATGCATGAAATAAATATTTTGTGGATATTTTGAATAGAAAGTAGGGTGTAATGTTTAAAGACCAAAATTTTATTAAAATGTTTTGAAATACATTTTAGATGAATATGTTTTATCGAAATATTTCTAACAAAAGCTTTGGAGGGAAAGTTTTTAACAAATTTTTTTTGGAGTGGGGCAATTTGGAGGGAAAACTTTTAGCGAAATTTTTTGGGGTGGAATTTTAGAGGGAAATTTTCAGTCTTTAAGCTATATGTTGTAATTGGGAGAGAGTTCATTCGTATTATTCAAAATATTATTGTTAAAATCCATCGGTTCTTCTCATATTGAAGTTTTTCCTTTTTGTAACATCAACATCTTCATCACGCAACAACTCTATTTAGATTGTTGAATATAACAGGAGTACATTCACCATGAATAAAGAGTCAAAAATTGGACTTGGTCATAATCCTAAGAATGATGAGAACAAAATTGATGAAGGGTAGCAAAAACATATTTCTGTAAATAAAGGGTCAGTTATTCCACTTAATCTTAATCCTAAGGATTATGAGAGCGCCATTGATGAAGCGCATGCTGAAGAATTTCTAGAGTCAAAATTTTCACTTCATCCTAATCCTAAGGATTATGAGGGCACCACTGATGAAGGGGGGGGTGAATAATTTCTAGAGTCAAAATATCCACTTTGTCTTAATCCTAAGGATTATGAGAGCACCATGAATGAAGAGGGGAATGAAGAATTTGCAAAGTGAAGATATCCACTTCATCCTAATCCTAAGGATTATGCGAACACCACTGATGAAGAGGGGAATGAAGAATTTGTAGGGTCAAAATATCCACTTCGTCCTAAACCTTAGGATTATGTGAGCACCACTGATGAAGAGTGGAATGAATAATTTCCAGAGTCAAAATATCCACTTCGTCCTAATCCTAAGGATTATGAGAGCACCATTGATGAACAGGGGAATGAAAAATTTCCAGAGTCAAAATATCCACTTCATCTAATCCTAAGGATTATGAGAGCACCACTAATGAAGAGGGGAATGAAAAATTTCTAGATTCAAGATATCCACTTCATCCTAATCCTAAGGATTATTCCAACACCACTAATGAAGAGGGGAATGAAGAGTTTTCAGAGTCAAAATATCCACTTCGTCCTAATCCTAAGGATTATGCAAAAACCACTCATGAAAGGGGGGGATGAATTTCCAGAGTCAAAATTTCCACTTGATCCTCATCCTAAAAATTATAAGAGCACCATTGATGAATGGGGGGATGAAGAATTTCCAATAAATAGAGATTTAATGCATCCACTTATTCTTAATCCTAAGGATTATGAGAGAACCAATGATAAAGGGGAGGGGCGGGATGAAGAATTTCTACTGAATTTAGATTCAAAGCTTCCACTTAGGCCTACTCTTGAGGATTATGAGAGCACCACTGAGGAAGGGGAGGATGAAGAGTTTCTTGCAAATGCTAATTTTAGAGGCAGATATATTAATAATGAATTTGATCTAAGTGATCATTTCAAAGATACTCATGGTGATGAATAATTGAATCCTCCAAGGGAAGAATTCAGAAGTGTGGATCCACATGGTGAAGAATTTCCTCTGAGTGAGTGTTACAAAAGCCCAGATGATTCTTGTGAACTGTTTTCTTCAAGTGACGATCATATTGAATATTTTCCAGGCAATGATGGTGATGAATTTCTTAACTAGGTTGAGACTGATGATAGTGGGGATAATATTCCTCCTAATGGTGATGAAACTTGTTCTAGAAAGGATAATAGAATGATGAATGAGTTGCAAGAAAATATTATAACTAGGAGTAGGAATAGACATTTTCATATACATCCAAAACATTCCAGTTATACAAGGGAGAGGAAAAATTTCGCTCAAAAATAAGTTTGGCCGTTCATTTGATTTCAAGTGAATCTTGTCGAAGGGATTGCTGGAAACATATGGATTTCAACTTTTCTTCGAAGAAAAGGAAAATATAATTTTCAATGAATGAAGGCATGCAAAATTCGTATTTAGTGGGTTGCATGCAATCTACAGTAGAAGGTTATGATTATCATATTGGGAATGTATTGCTCTGTAGAAAGGCTCTAAAAATGTTGCATTCAATTGGTAATTGTTGTTTTTCAAGAATCCAAGAAAGACTGGAAAAGGATCCCACATATTATTCAAAAGTAAGTTATAAATAGGAGGTTGGGCCATTAGAAAATACTGTTATGTCATGGATGAAATTCTTCTTTTCAAATCATGGAGTGTGTATGCCAAATAGAGACACAAACAAAATTCCAGATAATTTCTCAAGATGATAAATATTCAGCTTATACAAATAGTATGTAGAAGCTACTGAAGGAGTTGGTAACTTTATTACATATTTATATTTACAAGGGTATTGAAGAATGAATTCAACAATGTTCGTATTCCTAAGAAGACAAGGATGGGGGTATGCAACACATGTTCTTCTCTTAAAGAAGGAAGAGATAAATGTCAAGGGGGAGGAAAAGGTATGCATTAAAAACATAATTTTTAAAAATTGGATAGTTATCTACTATGAAAATATATTTATTCATACGTTTCTTTTATTTTATGTACAAATTCCATTGTCAAAGAACTTCAAGAGCATCACAATCAACAAACAAGTGAAAGGAAAAAATTGTATAAACATCGAAAGAAGTGTTATGATAATCCAAATAAATAGTTGGGTTTGATAATTGATGGTATGGAACAAAAGAAAATTATTTTGGCACATTTTTTCTGCACACAAAAAAGAATTACAGGAGGAAAATTTGACTTAGTTTCACTTGGTTGGTTGTATGGCCTTTAACGAGAAGATGTTTCCAAGGATTTACTTCACAGCTCCAAATATTCATAATGATGCAAATCTAACCATATATATAATCCATGATGTGGTTACTCATTGGTATGGTATTACCTGAAGTTCTTTATGTACAATTAGACAACACAAGCCGTGAAAGAAAAAATAAAGTTATTTTTGGGTATCTAAACATGCTCGTTGAATTGGGAATTTTAAAAAAGATAAAGGTCAGTTTCTTTCTTATTGGGCATACTCATGACCATATTGATAAAATGTTGAGACATTTTTCAATAATATTGAGGAGGACAGGCGTTGGGAGCCTACCATAATTAATTAAATGTATTAAGAAATCCTACCTTCCAGAGCCTATTTTTCATGTGTTGAAAGAAACTATTTAGATGCAAAGGTTTATTCTGGGATTGCATGGTGAGGAGAAATGCATTGAAAAACTTAATGACATTATCTTCCATCATCAATTCTGTATCAAAAAAACTAATGGGATAACACTTATATGGGGAAAGTAGTATTCAACTACTGCATAATGGGGGCCATCATCAGGTTTAGCATTTTTTAAGTTCATTCCAGAGCGTCCAATATTTTCATCAAAGATATTGTTATTACAGTCAGTTTTTGAAGTCCATAATGCATGAAGGCATAAGAGAGACATAAATTATTTTGAATGTCTGGAGGAAATTAAAAGATGTATTAGAGATACAAAAGAGTACTTTGATGATGTTGATTCAATTAGGTGGGAGTATTTTTTTCAATAATCAAACTTATATGATTTCAAGATTAATAAATGAGGATATGATTTTGAAGAATCCATTTTTTTCCCACAAAATATGACAAATGAACATGAGGAAAAAAAATTTCTTGAAAAAAAATGGTCTCAAGCTATTATTAATTCTCCACAGGTAGAGGTAATAGAAATATATATTGGTTCTAGAAGATAACATGCACAACATGAATCATAGGAGTTATGTGCAATATGTTAAGGAGGGTTGCATGATATCAGTGTTAGTAGATGAAGATCCACTTGGATATCCATTTTGGATTTCCAAGGTTATAAATGTCATTAAGGAAAATGAAGATATTATAATTGTGGAAGTACATTGGTATTCCACAAGTACCCACCCTTTCAATGGTGTGTAGAAGTGAGAGATGGTAGTTGAAAAACAATTTGACAGAAAGAGAAAAGAAAGTGCACAAATACAAATCGTCACCACACATATGTCTTAAAATTGAAGATGTTGTCATACTTTTGTATGACTTCAATTTGAAAAAGAGAGGAACTCTTCACTTGAAGACCATAAATTTTTTTGAAGAAATATCTACCATAACAAATACTGCTGAGATGGGACTCTACTGAATGTAGTCATAGATCTATAAGACTTTTGAAATCTGAAATAGTGGGCATGCATGTTGACTCAGATGGAGCACTAGTTGATGAAATAGAAGAATATGGCTCATCTTCATCTTCATCGAGTCATTCATCTGAAAATGTAGGTTCTGATGTTGTGCCAGAACTTATGATTGATTTTGAATAAATTTCTAAGACATTTTAATGTAATTTATGTTTGCATGGTAACTTGAAATGAATATTTTGACTTCCATATTATCTTTCATGAAGTTATGATGCATTTCTATGTTTGTTAGATTATATTTTTTAATTATGAATAATTCATCTCTTTAGAATATCCACATCGCAAAAATTAATTAAAAAAAAATTTATGTTGTTGTTACACAGCAATTTGTCACCGTCCCTGCAATTCCCCATCCCGCACATTGGAGGGCTCATTCCATGAACTGTGAGTAGTGACATAACCTAAAAATACTTTCATAGCATTCCCCAAGACATGGACTTTAATTTCCCTGAAGAAATCTCCTTGTGAAAAACCCTAAAAATAGCCTTTTCATCCTTGGCGCGACTAGCCTGTGTTATACCCGCGCCAATGGGGGGAATTCTTTAAAGATGGTGCGCCAATTGGTGCTCTGTCTCAGAGTTTCACTCACGCCAGGCTTAATAAAGGGTGTTTTTTTTAAAATAAATGGCGGAAGATTGACTTTAACCAAATCCTGAACTGGTCTCTAAATTGAGTTGGGATGTTTGGCTCTGGATCTCTATGTAGAGGAAGTAGTTTTCCACCTCTCATGGAAGCTTCCTTGATGATAGGGCCAATCCCATGATTGTAGGGATCCTAACTCCCCTTCCACCATCTATATAAGCTTGTCATTTCTGTTTGCAAGCTAGTCTCCAAGAGTCTCCAAGAATCTCCAAGAGCCTTCAGAATGGTGCAAGAGCTTGGATAGTCTTCATAGTGCCAAATCCATAGCAAGGAGATTGATGATCGAAGAGAGAGGCTTGTCCCCATTTCTGACAAGATTTACCGAGACGTATTCCACTGGCGACCTATCGAAGGAGAATTCAGCGTCAGAGATAAGTTGTATTTTCCTTTTATGAATTAATGATAAGCGACTATTGGTTATGGTTCCACTCGTTTTGTTCGTTATGATCATGAGTTGTGTTCTCTCTGACTGACGCATAATTGTATATATTGGATTTTATGCTTGTGTTTGTTGTGGTTCTTGCATGTGCAGGTGTTCGATCATGATGAGCATGAGGATTGTGATCTACCAGAGCAAAGGAATGGGAGCACTACCTTCTATACAAACAACAGTGTTGGATTCGAGGTAATCCTTCTTCGCGAGTTGGTTTATTGCAATTAGGGACCTGCAACATAGCGTGTTACGATTGTTGCTAGACCCATTCTGGGCTAGTAGGGATCGCCTCTGTCCGCAGAGGGGATTTACCTCTACAACAGTTATATTGAACATGGCAATGTTGATATTTGGATTAAAAGTGAAAATAAATTAGTCTTCAATTGCTATATTATGTGATGACATTGGCATGATATTGTGTATTGTTAACATTATGTAAAAGATACTTTTAAAATTTTTAAAAGTTTTATGCCTCATTGAAAGGGGACACTTTGTTTTTTGATGGTTGATTTTTAGGTCTTGGTTGAAATTAAATTTAAAGTTGTCTTAGGCTAACATTTGAAAAGAGATATATTTTTATCCTTTAAAAAAAAATTACACTTGGAATAATAAATATTTGATTTACTTGTTCATTTTAAAAAATTATTTATCATATAATTTCTCCATAATTTCATGGTTTAATTATGTTGAAAACTTAATATTTAAAAACTTGAGATTTAAAACTTGTTATTAATGTTTGTTCTGCTACGATATTTTATCTTTAATGTTATGGTTGAAAAAAATTACAATTTTAGGGTCTTTTAGAGTCAAGATATTTTATCTTTAACAAGATGGATGAAAATTGTTGGAAATGATAAGGCCTTCAGACATGATATTTTTATATTCAACATCATGTATCAAAATTTTTAGAATTTTATGATTTACCAATGTCCTAAGATGCTTTCTTTAATTCCATTGTTAAAATGTGTCAAAATTGTGACACGATTTATTTTTCCAACATCAACTCGTTTTTTTTTCGACAGTGTTTTTTCAATCTTTTTTCAAGAAACAATCTCGTCTTTAGCATAATTTTAAAAAAATGTTGCAATTTTACCCTCGGGAAAAAGAAATTGTTATGGAATACACACTTTTCATTTTTAGGGTTTTTTTTCATGTTTTTGAGTCTTTTTTGGCTAGAGTTCTGATTTTGAGGTAATAGTACTCATTTGATGAGTAACTATGTTTAACCTATTATTTACGTGTTATGCGCTAAACTTTGTAATGGCCTACAACGCAATATGATATATGATATATAATTTGAATAAGGTTGAAGGGTGAGGTGTCAAGTCCACAGACCCCTTCACCAAAACATTCCAATTTTTTAATATACATATACACACACACACACACACACACACACACACAGATATATATATATATATATATATATATATATATATATATATATATATATATATATATATATGATATATATGGTAACATATCACCCAAAAATGACAGGTAGGTCAGGATTTGACTCCCCGAACTCTCAATTTTTATTATAAAATAATACCCTTGCACTAAAGAGTTACCAAGTTAACTTTTTTATGCAGCAAGGAGTTCTTATGCAGAGAAGGAAAGTGAGATAACTTAACTTTGGAGACTTGTTGTGGGATTTCTAAGAGGTATTTTTTATGTTTTGTAAGTTCCATTGGATTCCTAAGGTTGAGAAGAACAAAACATAACCAATCGAGAGTTATTTTAATGTAAATATGATGTAATGTGATTTCTTTGAAGAATTAATAAAGAATCCTACCCATTGAAGACTAGGTCCAAAGGTGGAGGATAGTCGAACTCATTTATCAATGTTTTGGTGTAATTTTATCTTATGTGGTTTGACATTGGTATTTATTTGCTACAATTTCATTACAAGATTTATATGTAATCTAATTTGAGATTTGTTTAATTGTGATTTTAAATACATGGAAAAACTATTAAAAGTTATAAAAAAAAAAAACCAAATATTAATTTAATAATCAAGATTGAGATAATAGAAATAGGACAAGAACATAAGCATAATTGTTTGCTTCCTCATCTCCAAAAAATAATACTCTACCCCCATGAAATTGATTAATATACACACATTGAAACCACCTTCTAAAGTGAATAAATAACCCAAAACCAAAAATATCATGCACAAATAGAGGTGGCGGACCTAGAAAAGCTTTAGAAAATGAACCCACAAAATACTAGGATATGAGCCAATTAAATAAATCATCATTGAACATAAAAGACTAGGCATAAGCATTGACATTAATATTCTAGGAAAATCACAGAAAATTGAAGCAAAAAAGAGGGCTACACATATTTGGAATAACATACCCATGCACTCATGAAAATGGGATTTATATAACATGATATCATGAATTGCATCTCAACCTGAAATCTTCCTCCCACAAGGACCTATGTTGCATATAATTCTACTTGACTCCCTCAATAAAAAATTCAACCAAGGTTCTCTCCCATAGTTTTATCATCACTATTAAACATTTGGCTTAATAGTGACTTATTCAAAAGATAGATTTAATATTTCACAAGAAATTTTGTTTTTTTACTTTGGATACTTTCCTAAAAACAATATCATGGAACAAAATTTAAGAGAGAGAGGGGGGCTAGAGGGAATGAGGGATAGAGGGAGGGATATAGTGAACAATTTGGAGGGAAAAGAGAGAGAGAAAGAGAGAGAGAGAGAGATGGATTTGGAGTGTGAGAGATATGGTGGAAAGAACAAAGACATAGAGAGATATAGGTGGAGAGGAAGAGAGAGTGCCAAGAGATATATGGGGAGAGATTGAGGGAGAATGGAGAGGAGGAAAGAGATAAAATATGAGAGGAGATAGATATGGAGTGAAGGGGAAGCGAGATAGAGAGAAGGAAACACAAAGATGTAGGAGAGAGAGAGGAGGAGGGAGGGATGGAGAGAGAGAGAGAGAGAGAGAGAGAGAGAGATGGGGGGAGAGACAGAGGGAGGTGAGAGAGAACCAAAAATAGAGGAAGGAAGAGAGAGAGAGAAGGAAAGAGAGATGGATTTGGAAGGGGAGAGAGGGAGGCAATAATAAAGACATAGATGGATACAGGTGGATAGAGAGTGACAAGGGAGAGATGGAGAGAAAGTGAGGGAGATAGGAGAGTAGGAGGAGAGAGAGCGGGTAGAGAGAGATATATAGGGAGGGAAGGGTGAGAGAGAAGTAGAAGAGAGGGTGAGAGGGAGAGGAAGAGGGAGGGGCAGTGAGAGAGAGATATATATGTTGAGAGAGTGTTTTTGTTTGGGGAAAGATAGATAAAAGGAATAAGAAAGAGACACGTAGATAAAATTATATATATTATATAGTATTATATAACTATCCTAGATCCATACTAACCCCACATCTAATAAACATCGAGGGGGATCAAATATGTGAAGGTTAGAACTTTTTCTCAAGTTTTTCGCTCAAAAAATAGGTTTGTTCCTTGATATATTTGATCCCTCTTAGTGTTTTATAGATCTAAGGTTAAGATGGATCTAAGATGGTAATATAATGTCAATGTATACATAGTATAGGGGTACATGGGTAGTTTTAAATGGTTAACATTTAATATAAAAATTTAACATTTATATTTCAGTTAAGATAAAATAAAACATTCAATGTAATAAACAAAAAGTTAAAAGTAATAAATAAAAATTAAAAGTAATACAAAGCTCAAAACATCTAAATGTTGGCTGAAATAATAATAGAATGCTAAATTTAAAGTCAATTTGATATTTTTTTATTTTTTTATTAACATGTGAATAGGCTTTGTTATAATACCATGCGCCAATACAATGGCTTATCAATACCACATGCCCAAAAATCATAGCTTATTTCACAATCAAAATATTTTATAACAATATGACACAATTCTTAACCATGGGTATTCAACCCCACTTTATCATGGATATTGTTAACATGTAAATAGAATCCTTTACAATACCAGACGCCAATAATAAGGATTATAAATACCACATGCTCAATAGTGATAACTTATTTCACAATCAAAATATTTTTATAAATATTTTGTTTCAATTTAATTTTATACCATTCTTTTAATTAAATATAAAAGAAACAATTTATCATTACTTTTGAGATATATCTGAACCAACATATACTAAAAGGAGGAGTATTCTTTAAGTGTGACATTTTGGAATTCAAGGCACATTTCTAGAAATAATGCGATCTTGATTTATGCTGTTTATATTAGTTTTTTTAATTCATTAATGAATTCAACACCCTTAAGGAGTAGTATAGCCAGAATATGATCTTGATTTGTGTTGTTTAAACAAGTTTTTTTTAATGCGCATTAATGAATTCAAAACCCTTAACGAGTAGTCTTTAAGTGTGACCTTCACATTTCTAGCCAGAATCTGATCTTGATTTGTATTGTTTAAACTATTTTTTTTAATGCATTAAACCCTTAACAAGTAGTATTTCAGTGTGACCTTTTGGAGTTGCCACACATTTCTAGCAAAATTTGATCTTGATTTGTATTTCTTAAACAATTTGTTTACTGCATTTATATATTTAACATGCTTTAGAACCCATGGGGCACTTGGATTATGAAGAGATCACCCATGAAAATTGTGATTTCAATGAACATCTATCACATTATGGAAAAAGTAGATTAAAAAAATCCAGAAATGTTTTAAAAAAAGCCTCACTTAATGAATACTCTTTTTATTAAAACATTCATTTAATTTCTTTGGGAATGTTTTTAGAGAGTAGTCTTTAAGTGAGACTTTTTAAAAAGTTTTAAAATGAGAATAATTTTATATATAAATATGTAGAATTTATATATTATAAATAATATTATTAAGAATCAGCATAGATCAGTTTGTGGGGTCTTGGTTAACCAGTGATGAGGTTGACTGCTATAGCACTCATCATAGGTTCAATTCCATTCCCCAATCAGGGTGATGTATCTAGACATGTTGATGAATATGGTGTAAAAAAAAGGAGAAAGAAAAGAGAAAATTAAAGGTACTACCAAGCTTATAAAAAAAACAATCAAAATAGATCCACCTTAACTAAGTATGGAGTAAAACAAAAAAGGAGAAAGAAAAGAGAAAATTAAAGGTTCAACCAAGCTTACAAAAAAAATAATTAGCATAGATCCACCCTAACTAAGTATAGAATTCTATAAAAAAAATCCACCTTAACTTAGTATGGAGTAAAAAAGAAAAAAGGAGAAAGAAAAGAGAAATTTAAAGGTACTACCGAGCTTACAAAAAAAAAAAAAAACAACATAGATCCACCTTAACTAAGTATCTAAGTCTATAAAAAAAAACATTTTGAATAAAAATAATAGAGTAAAAATAGTGTGTGATTCTTCTAAATTTTTCATTTTTGTATTTTCTTTCGCATATAAGTTTAATACGTTACAACCAATTAACTTTTTTTTAATTTAGATATTTCTTAAACAAAATACCATGGAATCAAATTTAAGAGAGAGAGAGGAAGAGAGATGGAAAAGAGAGCTAGTGAGATTGATGGAGGGAGAGACATGGTCTGAGGAAACAAAAAATACATAAAGAGAAAAAGGTGGAAAGAAAGATATAAGGAGGGAGTGATAAGTGAGAGAATGAGGGAAAGAGGAGATGAAGGAAGAAAGAGAAGAGGATATGACAAATATAGGGAGAGAAGCACAAGAGAGATAGGGGGAGACATTGAGATGGAAGGGAGAGAGAGAAGGAGAGAGGGAGGGAGATAGTGAATAAGTTAAAGGGAAGAGATAAAGAGAGAATGATGGAGGGAGATAAAAAGGGAGGTGGGAGAAAATGGAAAATAGAGGAAGGAAGAGAGAGAGGTCTCCATAGAGATAATGAGAGAGAGAGATAGAGAGGGGGATAGAGATGGAGTTGGAGGGAGAGAGAGAGGGAGGGGGGAAGAAAGGTGGAGAAAAAAAATTAGTGACAAGGGAGAGATGTAGAGAGAGTGAGGGAGAGAAGAGAGTGGGAGGGAAGAGGGAGAGGATAGAGAGAGGGGGAGAGAAGGGAAGGAGCGAGAGAAGAGGGAGATGGATATGGAGATTAAGAGGGAGGGAGAGAGAGATATATAGATCGGGAGAAAGAGTGTGTATGTTTGGGGCATGAGATAGAGAGAGGAAATAAGAAAGAGACACACAAATACAAATATCGATATTATATAGTACTATATAACCATCCTAGATCAATATTAACTCTACATCTATCAAGCATCTAGAGAGATCAAATCTCATCAGGTGCAAACCTTTCCTCAAGTTTTGTGCTCAAAAGAGAGGTTGTGCCTTGAGATATTTGATCCCTCTTCATGCTTAAAGATGTTAGGGTACGATGTATTTAGGCTGGATATTATTATTACGACAAGTGGAACTCTACTTCCCACTATAGGGTATATGCCTAGATGTTATATTTTAAATGTTAGATATAAATATTTCAAAATTCAATTTTCTTAGTTAAAATTATGTTTTTATTAATAAAAGTATAGACAATTTTTTAGATTAAAAAATCTAATATACTTTCACATTAAAATATATCACATATAGTAGCTATAAAGTACCATCCATTTTATTATATTAATTAAAATAGTGATTGCGTAAGATATTTAAATTTAATTTATACACACATGAAAATTTATTATTTACAATATAACAAGAGTCTTAATCATGAATATCGACCCCACTCTATCATCCATATTATCAAATTCTAAATAGTTTTTCTTACAATACCATTTTCCAATACCATAACTTATCAATAACAAATAATCAAAAATCATAACTCATTTCAAAAATAAAAATATGAGTGTTTTATTTCATATTAATTTTATAAATTTTCTAAAATTATTTTTTTTTCTTTTTTCTAATCTTAGTAGATCCTTCCCATTTTCTATTAATTTAAAAATCGGGCAACATAGATACAAAAATTAGACCTCAACCTACCCGAAGGAAACCAATTCTGTTAGCCATATAACTGCAATGTATGCAAACCAAAACATAAACATCCTTATAACCTATATAGAGCTTGAAGATAAATAATATCAAAGTCTGCTAATAGTATAATTTATATAAAGTAAAGCTAGCCGCTAAAAAAAGACGTACTGATAACTCTATTCATCTTCTGACTCCACCGGGGTAGGTTCTTTGGCACTGGATCTTGTTATTCAAACTGCTACAAAGCTTTTATGTCCTTCTCCATTCTATGCATTCAAGCATATGGATGCAGTTGATGAAGGTTGATTTCCTGAATATTTCTGTTTATGTCTACCATGGTGGAACCTAGCTTCAATTCACCTATCTCCTGAGTTGACATAACAAATTTTTCCAACAAACATTTTATCAACCAATATGTTCGAATTGAATAACTGGAACAAATAAATTCACCCATGAGTATGCCCTGTATTGCCAATGACATTATCTAGTTCTTCCAATGCCAAATCATCCTCTTCTTCCATGTTATTTATAACTTCTGTTTCCCATCCATAAATACGAGATTTTACAGAATAGAGATGTCTTCTTCAAAGGTTTGAATTATTAGCTCCATGAGCTATTTTGTTGACTTCCTGCCTCTCTTTGTTGGCGGGGAAGAGATAGGCTCTTTTCCTTTACCTCCATTAGGAATTCTTCCTCTGGTTTTCTTCACCATCTTATCGGAAGCGACGACAAACACTTCTATTTCCATCTACCGAGAAACAATTCCACGACAAATACATATTAGGAAACTAAAAATACAAATGGTTGGTTAATCATGAGAGGGAGAGAAGACAGACATACCCTTCCCCTTAATCATTCTACTAGCAGCACCAACAAACCTTACCCGAAGCAGAAGCATTAAGGTGTAATAGAGAAACCCAAATGTACAACCCCACAATACTGGAACAACCCAAGTATAAAACCCATAGACAACCCTATTTCTCTTCTTATATGCATGCTCAAAACCCTCAGAAACCCAAAGCCGAAGCATTAAGTAACAAGAAAGAAACCAAGGCCAAAACGAAAAGCGGAGAAAGCGAACCTTGCCCAGTTCCCAAATTATACAGACCCACAATACTGGCAAACCCTTATAAGAAAAAAAAATAGGGCCCTATTCAATAGCGTACTAACATATACAACGCCCTCAGTAAATGGTGCCACTCTACCTGCCCAAACAGTCTTATAATTGTCCTGCATTCGCACCAAATTATGAGTAGAATCGCAGACAATTTCATCCAGACTCCTAACAGAAAAAAAGTGAAGGCTATCCAATGAACAAATTCCCAACCTTAGAGAACTCTGGAAATGACAAACTTCTTAGAACTGAGCAAAAATTTTATACAAAATGTCTAAAAACACCAGAATTATAATCTGCATGCATCGAAATTCGGGTACCAACTTCATTTTCCCAGCTAGGAGCAAGGAAACGTTCAAGAGCTAATATTCGCAAGTGGGCTAATTTTCAATGCTTTTTCCAAAAAAAAAAATCATCAATTTCCATTTTTGCTAAAAATTGTTCACCTAAATTTTATAGTCTAAAATTATTTTATCTAAAAAACTACCAAAAAATTATAGAGACTATATAAAATCATTAGAAATTTGAATATTTTTATATAATTATAGCCAAAATTTTTACAACTTGCATATTAAGGTCTATTAAGATTCGCCAAGGTTTCTAAACTTTAAGATAAATTTCCATCCTTAAAGTTTTCCCTGGCTAGGAGAAAGTATAATACATACCAAGAAGCTACCCGTAGAGGTGCCCAACATTGACGAAAATGGCTTACTAGGGACATGCAGGAGGAACCAGCTTCATAGCAAAACCAAAATAAGGAAAATCTTGCCATACCATAAATTTTAACTTGCCTTGGGTCATTCCTTGGGCGCTTTCCCTAAGGGACACCTGACAACCCCGTTGGATTTACCAGCTGTTTACCGCATCTTGTTAATGGAATACTTATTACCTCGATTGGGAGTTATCCTATCCATTCCCCCGCCGACCAACCTCTGCCATAATGTGCATGCCATGGCCACATTGTCGTCTGGCCTCCCCACGCGATGCTACCCTTTCTCCAACGTGTCGAATTGGCCCCCTCATCATCTCATTCTAGCCCGACCGGGGGCTATTATGGTCCCGACCTGCAGGGTTCCCATCCTATTTCACTATATCCCATAGGTCATTCAAATCAACTTCCATTTCCTGCCTCCATGGCCTATCGAGGAGCTGATGTACATTGTTGCAAGCCCAATTTGCCAAACAATTTTCTGCTTTATTACCTTCTCTTCTCACATGATAAGGAACAATATATTCAATTTCTCCAATCATTTTCTTAATTTACTGTACTAATCTTGCATTTCTCTAGCTCTTGCTAATTTGTTCCCAATTAGTCCCCTGTTTAGGCTTTCTTATCACAAGATTATTAACAATGATAACTAACCATCATTTTAGCTTGTAAATAAGTTTTATTACAGTATCACAGGTGAATACCATGGTTTTTCAATACCACTTGCCCAAAAACCATTGATCATTTCAAAATTAAAATATCTTATAAATATTTTGTCTTAGTTTTATTCTATAACATTTTTAAAATTAAAAAACCTAGGGAGACATATTATAGTGGTGTAAATGTTTGTAAACATTTACATGTGAGCTAAATTAAAAAATAATAAAAAGTTAAAACTTATTTAGTAGAAATGCTAGGATGTAGAGATGTTGTAATGTCCTATAAATCTTATGACTTTGTTAAAGAAACAAAATTATTGATGATAATGATTAATACAATATTTTGATTTGGTCAATTTACATAAAATTAAAAATAAAAATAAATAAAATATGTTAGGTCCCTATATTACTAGTATAGTCCCTTATTATTGTTAGTGTAACCCCCTTATTGTTATTATTGTGCCCTTAAATTATTATTGTTAGGTCGGCTATGATTACATTCTGGCCCCACTAGGATTACATTATGGGCCCATGGACTCCTATATATAGAAAGGAGGTTTCGTACATTGTATCATCCAAGAATTATTCATTTATGTAATTTATTGGAGCTTTCACCCTTGAAGTGGCTTATTTATAAGGCGTTGATATCTCTTTTTTTCTATTTTTGGAGCTGGTTACACAACATTTGGTATCAGAGCTTTGGATTCTAGGGTTTCGCTGCTCTAAACAGGTCATCGTGGCATTTTCTCTATAACATTTTTTATACAAAGGTTCAGAATCTGAAATTTTTAGGGTGCAAAGCTGAAATCCTGAGGAAACTCTTCAAAATATTTTAGAGCTTGGTTCACAATATTTTCAAAGATATGATCTGTTGAAGTTAGCGCTTTTTCAGGCTCTCGAATTTCATCTCAAAGAGGTGATTATGGGAAAGTTTCATAACTCTCTCTCTCTGAGCATCAGATGGGCGTGCCATAAAAATTGGTCGCAAGTACACAGACTGTAGTTTCTTGGCTATCAATTTCAGTGCTGAAGGATGAAACAGTGACACGTGGCAAGCCGTACAAGTTCGCTCTACTGAACTAGTCCATAATTAGGTCATTGTGGGAGATTGGACATAAATTTGTCTTGGAGAATCCAAATCATGTCAGACATGTGGCATTCAAAAGAGAATTAAGAGGGCTACTTTAGTGATGAATTTCAGATATTGAAAAGCTGCAATCACAAGCTCCTCAAAAGCAAGAAAAAGGTGTGTATTTTTTTTTCTGAATCGCATAAGTCTTGTTTGAAGAATCAATTTGAATTGATTCCAAGGGCATATTGTAGAATAGATATCAGTATTGGGTTCTAAAGAATGCCCTATAAAAATAATTCAACACCCATTAAGCCTTCAGAAGGCTCTACTATGACTCATGAAGATGAAGAATTGCAACATGATCTATCAAAATTACAAGAGCAAGTGCACCAAATTTCTCTCTCGGAAAGAGCAGCAAAAATTGAAATGGAAGTTTTGAAGAAAGGCGTGGAAGTGAAGATGGATGGTTTGAAGAAAGGTGTGGAATCTAAGATAGATGGCATGGAAGCTGGCATGGAATCTAAGATAGATGACATGGAAGCTAAAATTGAAAACATGAAGAATGATCTAAAAGCATACATAGAAGGTTTGACAAAGTTGATACAAGAAATGTTTCCTAATGGTGAAAAGATAGTAGAGGAAACTCATGATGAGAACAAAATAAATGTTAATCGTGATTTCATAAACTCTAATGTTGGCAGGAAGAACCACCATATTCCAAAAATGGGTATGAGGAAGTTTGATGGAAAGGATCCTGTAACATGGATACTACAGATGGAGCAATATTTTGATCTCCATAATGTGAAAAACACACAAAAGGCACACATTGCAACTTTACATTTAGAACAAAATACATTTGTATGGTATCGATGGTTTTGCTCTCGTAAAAAAATTGTCACTTGGTCAATTTTTACGGAGGAAATGATAGCATATTATGAGGATACAAAAAGCAACACCTTCTTTAGCCAATTGATAACTCTCAAACAAAAGGGTTTAGTAGGGGAGCACATTGAGGACTTCCAAAAATTGAATATAAGGGTAACGCATATTCTAGAGGAACATAGGATTGATCTCTTCATAGGCACTTTAAAGGATAACATCCAACATGAAGTTCACGTTTTGGAACCTGATTCATTGGAGAAGGCATTCACGTTGGCAAGAAAAATTGAATGTAAAATTATGGTGACAAGGAAGCCTACCACTCACTCCTATAAAGAAGGAAGTGTTGCTACGCCTAGATTTCCACAACCTACAAGGTTGACATCACAACAATTGGAAGAAAAAAGAGCAAAAGGGCTTTGCTACAGTTTTGATAGCAAATACACTAAAGGTCATAAGTGTGCTGAGAAGAAATTATTTTACATAGATTGTGAAGAGGAAGAAGAAAATGAACAAGAAGAGGATATACACCAAGAACCAGCCATAGAAGAGGAAGAAATGAGTTCGACCATATTGTGTAATGCACTGGCAGGAATCACCACTCCTCAAACTCTTCTCAAACTCTCAAGATAAAAGGACATATCAAGAAGAAAAAGATAATAGTGTTGATTGATTCAGGTAGCACCCATAATTTTATTCATTGTAAGGTAGCCAAGGAATTAAATTGTTTCCTATACCCAGCACCAGAATGTTAAGTGATGGTTGCAAATGGAGAAACTATAAATTGCTCTGGAAAATGCCATAATATCAAGCTAACCATAGGGGATATGTATTGACTAGTCCAATGCTTTCCATTCCTATGGGAGGTGCTGATGTTGTACTAGGAGTACAATGGCTACAATCTTTGGGGATGGTAGCTTTTAATTTTCAACAACTTTTCTTGAAAAAAATTTTCAAAAGGAAAGGAAGTCGAATTATAGGGTATTTCAGGGAAGTTGGGAAAGATAATAAGCTCTAATGTCATGACAAAGCTTCTAAAGAAATAAAAACGAGGCATAATTTCACAATTATGCTCACCAAAAGTTCCAACATCAAATCCATCTATTTCTGCAGATCTCCAACAAGTCTTGGAAAATCATTCCAAGGTGTTTGAAACTCCCAAAGGAATCCCACCTATTCGTGATCATGATCATGCTATTCATTTGATTACAGGAAATGTTCCTCCAAACATCAGGCCTTATAGATATCCTTATGTCCAAAATAGAGAAATTGAACGTATGATTGCAGAACTGTTAGAGCTGGGTATAATTCAACGTAGTCAAAGTTCTTTCTCTGCTCCTGTAGTATTGGTACACAAGAAGGATGGATCATGGCGCATGTGTCCGGATTATAGGGAGCTCAATAAGCTCACCATTAAAGATAAATTTCCCATTCCTGTGATTGATGAATTATTGGATGAATTACATGGAGCATTTTATTTTACTAAGTTGGATCTTAGTTCAGGATATCATCAAATTAGAATGAAGACTGAAGATATTCCAAAAATAGCATTTTGAACTCATGAGGGTCATTATGAATTTTTGGTCATGCCTTTTGGCCTTACCAATGCACCTTCTACATTTCAAGGGTTGATGAATTCCATTTTCAAACCCTTCCTTAGAAAATTTGTGCTAGTATTTTTTTGATGATATACTAATCTATAGCAAGTCTTGGAAGGATCATGTTGAACATGTTGACAGGGTGCTCAAACTATTGCAGGAGAAACAATTATATGCAAAAACATCTAAATGTTTCTTTGGAGTACAAGAGGTGGAATATCTGGGTCATATTGTATCTCACGAGGGTGTTAAGGTAGACCCTAACAAAATTAAAGACATTAAGGAATCGAAAGTCCCCACAACCATAAAGCAGTTGCGAGGATTTCTTAGGTTAATAGGGTATTATCGTAAGTTTGTTAAGAATTATGGGAGAATAGCAGCACCTCTAATAGCATTATTGAAGAAAGATTCATTTTCATGGAATCCTGAAACAACTAAGGCCTTTGAACATCTTAAAGAGGTAATGTGCCTAGCACTGGTCTTAGATACAACAGACTTCACAAAAACCTTTATTGTGCAATGTGATGCCTCAGGAAATGGAATTGGTGTTGTTTTAATGCAGGAAGGAAGACCCATTTCTTTTTAAAGTCATCTAATCAAAGGAGAGTATTTACAAAAACCTATTTATGAGAATGAAATGTTAGCAATAATGCATGCACTAAATAAATGACGAACTTACCTAATTGTAAGACACTTCAAGGTAAAAACTGATCATGATAGTCTTAAACACTTTTTGGAACAAAGACTATCTTCAGAAGAGCAACAAAAATGGGTCACAAAGATGTTGGGTTATGACTTTGAAATAATCTAAAAAAAAGGAAAGCTTAATGTTGTTGCAGATGCACTCTCAAGAAAGAATGAAGAGGTGGAAGCATTTCTTTGTGCCATTTCTATTATCCAACCAGATTGGGTAACTGAAGTAAGAGATGAATGGAAGAAGGAAAAATAAGTATGGACACTCATTCAAAAGTTGCAGTAAGATCCTAGTACATCTGATACATTTAGTTGGAAAAATGATTCCTTATGGTACAAATATCACTTATATCTTTGTAATAATTCCCAACTAAAACAAAATATTCTTTTGGAATTGCAGACTTCTCCTTTAGGAGGACACTCAGGATTTTTAAAAACTTACCATGGGGTGAAGAAAGAATTTTTTTGGGATGGCCTTAAAACTGATATTCAAAAGTTTGTGGCAGAATGTTTGGTTTTCCAACATAATAAAGTTGAAACAATTAAAACCCCTGGACTTTTACAACCTTTATCCCTTCCAAGTCAACGTTGTGAGGAGATTTCAATCGATTTTATCACAGGTTTACCTAAGTCCGAAGGAAAGAGTGTCATCATGGTGGTAGTTGATAGAATTACCAATTATGCACACTTTTGTGCATTATCTCATCCATTTAAAGAAAGTACAGTTGCTACTACATTTGTGGATGCAATTCAAAATCTACATGGAAGCCCAAGGGTTATTGTGAGCAACAAAGATCCCATTTTTACTGGAAATTTTTGGAGGGAGTTATTTTCTTGTTTGGGTACTCAATTAGCTCATAGCTCATCTTATCATCCTCAATCTGATGGTCAAACTGAGATAGTAAATAAATGTTTGGAAGGATATCTTTGTTGTTTTGTATTTGATAAACAAACATAATGGGTCAAGTGGTTACCTCTCGCTGAATGGTGGTATAACACTTCCTTCCATACTGCAGCAAAAATGACCCCATTTATGGCACTTTATGGATATCACCCACCATCCATCACATCATCTTTAAGGGAAAATTCGAAGGTTCAAGCAGTGGAAGATCACATCGAGCATCAGCAAGAAGTTCTCCAACTCTTAAAGGATAACCTGAATTTGGCACAAAATCGAATGAAACAACAGGCAGATCAACATCGTAGCGAGAGAAGTTTTGATGTAGGAGATTGGGTATTTTACGGCTACAACCATACAAACAAATGTCCCTCAAGCAAGCAAAGAAGGATAATAAATTATCGCCAAAGTACTATGGTCCTTACAAGGTGTTGCAAAAGATTGGTACTATGGCATACAAATTGGAGCTTCCTGCTTCTTCGCGAGTACATCGAGTTTTCCATGTTTCATGCTTAAAGAAGGTTATAGGTGAAAATCTTCCAGTTCAAACAATATTGCCAGAACTTGATGAGGAAGGAAAAATCATATTGGAACCAGAAGCGGTCATGGAAACAAGAACTCGACAACTACGGAATCGATCAATTTCAGAGTATCTCATCGAGTGGAAGAACTTACCCACTGAAGATTCTACATGGGAGGATGAGAATTTTATACAGAAGCACCCAGAGCTACTCAAGCGTTGAGGACAACACTTTTTTGAAGGAGAGGGGCATGTTAGGTCCCTATATTACTAGTATAGTCCCTTATTGTTGTTAGTGTAACCCCTTATTGTTATTATTGTACCCTTGTAACCCCCATTTTGTTATTATTGTGCCCTTAAATTATTATTGTTAGGTCGGCTAGAATTACATTGTGGCCCACTAGGATTACATTATGGCCCCATGGACTCCTATATATAGAAAGGAGGTTTTGTAAATTGTATCATCCAAGAATTGTTCATTTATGTAATGTATTGGAGGTTGCCCCCTTGAAGTGGCTTATTTCTAAGGTGTTGATATCTCTTTTCTTCTATTTTTGGAGCTCATTACACAACAAAATATAAAATTAATAATAATTATTCTAATTAATTGATAACAAAATTAGCTTATATCCATCTTAACTTCACATCTACCACTTTTGGAGAGGGATCAAATATCTTTAAATTCAAATCTCTTTTGGAAGGAAATGAGATTTGATACCATTCCAGCTATGTAGATCCGGAGTTAACATATAAGTATTCAATGTTAATATAGTCCTAGATTTCCTTTTAATTTTAGTTCCCTTGATTAAAATAATTATTTAATTTGTTTACATGCCTCATTCTTTAACAACTAATTATTTCATGTATTTAATTCTCCTCAATGACTTAACCCTTTTTTATATTCTAATTTATTTTTCATTAATTTATTTAATTCTTTAATAGTTATATTAAATTTTTTATATTATTCTCTAATAACCATTTTATTATTTTCTTATTTATCTTTAACAACTAATTAGGAAACTTCCTTATATAAAAAAATTCACAAGGTTATTTGTCATCATTCAATTTTCAAGTCCTAGATAATGAGTGAAGTGTCCACTCTAAACATATTTGTGATCATTCAATTATTAAATCCTAAAAGATGAGAGAAGTGTCCACTGTAAATATAAAATAGAATTAAAAATCCTTTAGATGGTTTGATTTCAAAATTTCTCTTAATAATAACCTCTTACTAAAAACATATAATATTTATTTAATAATATATTTAATTTCATAATTAAAAAAATAAAAAAATTATAAATGACTAACTAACATACTACTCTTTTATTCAACAAGATAAACTATAACATTGCTTTCTAACATTATTATTATAACGCGAGCTAGTAAGTGTCTACTTATATGCCTTCCAAATATAACTGAAAATATCATCCCTAAATTCCTATATATATTCCTGAAGTAAACACCAACAATCCAAAAATTTGCACATGCGATATACCTAACACTTTATTTGCATGAAACCTGCAAATTAAACAACTTCTCAAAAAGTAAACTCGATTACATTATTATTTTATAATTTCTAAATTAATTTATATTCATAAATAAAAAAAACTTATGGAATCATATTATTTGTAATCACATATTCAAGAAAATCGTAAGTTGTGATTGTGAATCATATTATTTGGTTCAATTTCAAACGATCGTTCCATTTCCTCTTTTATTTAAATTTCTAAATTATAATATAATATTTTTTAAATGTGTTATTTTATTTTACAATTTAACAATATTTAATTTTTTATTAAATTATTAAGCAGTGATAATGATGATTGTGGTTATTATTAGTTTAAGACCAATATGATCTATTGGACTTTAAGAGAGGAGAAAGAATCTAAGTTTGATTCTTCAAAATCTTGCTTTTATGGTCAAAGAGAAAATAAATAAGTGCTGCATGGTCCCTATAGTGCTAGACTATCACTATAAATAGCTATTTATTTTATACTTTAATATTTATTTGTAATATTATTTGATTAATAAATAGTTGTTTTTTTCATTTAGAAAATACTATTTCAAATGAGATTGTGATTTTTTTATTATTTAAATTTTTTTTTAAATATATGAATATATTTAACAACATAAAAAATTCCTAAAGTATCCAAATTCAACTAATTCAACAACTCAACCTAAAAATTTTGAAATTTCTTTATTTAATTTTAGTTAAAATTGACCAACAAAGCCTTTAAAAGAATCATTTATTCATTAAATGATGCATGGGTTTAATAAATTATTAAATTTTATAATTAAATTAAATTATTCTCACATTGAAGTATAACCAGAAAAGTTGAACATGGTTAAAAGTTTTTTATACAAATTTTATTTGAATTTAATAACTAGCTACATTTTTACTAAATTATTATTTTATAATTGTGTTAGAGGTGCTTTACAATTAAATATGGAGGAGATGAGTTAGGTGTAATGTAAAAAAAATTGTATTTCAATTATTTTTAAATATTTTATTTTCATTTTATTTTATAACATTTTTTAAATTAAATATAATCTAAAAAGATAAGAAAAAACCTAATAATATAAAATAATGATTTTGTAATGATATTTAAATTTAATTAATAAACACATAAAAAAATAAAATTTACAATAAATTTATCATATACTAAGTTTCATAATCATCGATATTCACTCTCATTTTAGGATGGATATTATTATCTTGTAAATAAAATTTGTTGGGCTAGTACCATGAATTATCAATACCACATACCCAAACACCAAAACTCATTTCAAAATCATAATATATTTTAAATATTATATTTTAATTTAATTTTATAACTTTTTTTTAAATTAAATATAAAAATAGAATAATTGTTATTGTATAAAATAATAATTCCATAACCATGTTTAAATTTATTAATAAGCACATTAAAATTTAATAGTTCCAATAGACTTACAATATAACAAGATTCACAATTATAGGTACTCACCTCCGTTTTAAAATGGATATTGTTAACTTGTAAATAGGTTTTGTTACAATACTATGTCCCAATACCATGGATTATCAATACCAGATGCTCAAATACCTTAACTCCTTTATAAATCAAAATATTTTATATTTATTTATTTTACAATTTTTTAAAAAATTAAATTTAAAACATAAAAATATTGAGAAATGTTTTAGTCAAATTACATAAAACTAAAAATACAATAAAATCAAATAATAATAATAAAACCAACTTACATTCTTCTAATTCGAAATCTAGCAAGTGTCATTAAAGATCAAATCTGTTGAAATACAAAACTCTTTTACAATAAAAAAAAAATTAATCTCTCGTAATAAATATAAAGTTTAAATAAATCTAAATTAATTTATTAAACATGTTTTTGTTACAAATAAAAATCATCCCTTACTTTATTAAACGATAAATTTTTTTTAATCACATCTCCTAATAAAGGAAAATCATAAATTGGGAAAAATCATATTTTCCTTTAACAAACGTTAAATATTTGTTCACCTCTCGAAATAAATGAAAATCGTAAATTTTTAGATCCGTCTTATTTTTTCACTTTCAAAACGATTGTTCGATCTCCGCATAATAAGTTAGCCTGAATTCGAGAGGCACAAAAGGGAAAACCATCGTTTGTTGTCTGTAGCGAGAATTCTACTCCTTTGCTCTCTTAAGTAAGAGTTACATTTAAACCCCAAAATCAGCACATGTCATCGTTTTAGAATTATATTTGAACACTAAAATCAGATTTCTGTCATTGTTTAAGGATTAGAGCTTGGTGTGATGGCAATGATGGACGGAAGCTCAGGCTCCTAGTTACCACAAGAATTGAAAGAGGAGATATTGAAGAGGTTGCCACTTGAATGTGAATGTGTGTGTAGATGTTGCAATGTTGGCCAAGAATGGAATATTTACTTCAAGCAGATTCATAACTAGCTTATGGACCAAGTTCTTTTTAAATAATTAGCCAATTTAAAACTCTATGAAAAATCTTATTTTAATTTAATTCTATAATATTTTGAGAATTATTTAATTGAAAATGATAAACGGAAGAGCTAGTGATATAAAATAATACTTTTGTAATCTTATTTAAATTTAATTAACAAATACATAAAAATTGAAACTTATAATAAACTTACAGTATAAAGAAATTCATAACCATACATATTCATCCCTATTTTAGGATAAATATTATTATCTTATAAATAAGCTTTGTTGGACCAATACCATGAGTTATCAATACTATAAAATAATGATTATGTAACCATATTTAAAAATAATCAATAAGCACATAAAAAAATTAATACTTCTAGTAAACTTATAATATAGCAAGATTCATAATGATGGACACTCACATCCATCTTAGGATGGATATTGTTAACTTATAAATAATTTTTGTTATAATAACATTTCCTAATACTATGGCCAATCCATACCACATTGCCACATGGCCAAATACCATAGCTTTTTTATAAATCAAAATATTTTATGTTTATTTAATTTCAAAAAAATTAATTAAATTAAATTTAAAGTATAAAAATATTGAGAGATATTTTGGTCAAATTACATAAAACTAAAAATAAAATAAAACAATAATAATAAAACCAATCTAGATTCATTTTAACCAAAGATCTACCAAGTGTCATTAAGAATCAATTCTCTTGATATACAAAACTCTGTTAAATAAAAAATGATTTAATCCCATAATAAATCTAAAATTTAAATTAATCTAAAATAATTTATTAAACATTTTTTTCCTTATAAATAAAAATGATGACTTACTTTATTAAATATTAAATATTTTTTAATCACCTCTTCTAATAAATGAATATCAGAGAAATCATACCTTCCTTTAACAAACATTAAATATTGTTCGCCCTATCCAAGAAAATCACATCTCCAAATAAATGAAAATCATAATTTTTTTTAGATCCGTCTTATTTTTTCACTTTCAAACGATTTTCCATCTCCTCATAATAGAGTTAGCCTTAATTCGATAGGCACAAAAGGGAAAGGGCAAACCATGGTTCGTTGTCTTAGATTTCTATAGCCTTAATTCGATAGGCACAAAAGGGAAAGGGTAAACCATGGTTCGTTGTCTAACATTTCTATAGAGAGAATTCTAATCCTTTGCCTTTTGTAAGTAAGAGATACATTTAAACCCTAAAATCAGCCGATTTAAACACTAAAATCAGATTTTTGTCATTGTTTAACGTTTAGAGTTTGGTGTGATGGCAATGATGGACGGAAGCTCAAGCTCTGAGTTACCACAGGAATTGAAAGAGGAGATATTGAAAAGGTTGCCTCCTGAATGTCTGTGTAGATGTTGTAGTGTTTGCCAAGAATGGAATACCCTATTTACTTCAAGAAAATTCATAACTACCTTATGGGAAAATTTCCCTTTAAATAACTAGCCATGCTTGGTTTTGTGCAGCGTAAAACAGTATGGATCGTCAAAATCGATGTTGGACATACTGTTTTTCCACAAGGATGTGGAATTCTTCCTTCTCGCTTTCATTTTTAGAAGGGATGTGTTCTGATGCTTATTGCCATGGATCGGCTGTAGGTCTGCTGCTGGTCGACATTTGGCTTAAACAAAATCCAATTGTCTGCAATCCTATCATAGGAAGGTCGTTAATGCTTCCCTCATCACCATCCATGAGGTTGGTTGTCACGAAAGACATCTTGGCAGGGGATTTTGACGGTAATAAAAAAAATTAAAAAGTGGTTGTTGTCAGTGAGGATTTTAATCAAAGGATAAACAGGTAGCGGGAGTGCATCACGTTCCTCGAAAAAATGTTGAAATCTTTGATTCGTCCAAGAAATCTTGGAGCATGACAAAGCGCATTCCAAAGAATGTTTCCATAACGGGTGCTTTCATAGAGGGGCTTAGGATGGTTTTCAGTAAGGAATACTTCTATTGTAACTCCACCTACTACACTGCAAAGAAGGACTTTGTGGGGAAGCGAGGTATTGTTGGTGTGAGCCTGCAAAATGAGAGTTTCATCTTTGCTCCGTTAATGTTGGAAATAATTCCAACTACAAACTTGAGCAACAGGACAACAAGTTTCAAATTTTTGATTTAACAGGAGCAACAAAAGTCTTGATTTATTTTTACACTCAACCACGCATCAAATTTCTGGGTTTGAATCCCTGCATCAGTAGCATGGCTGCAGCCATCTCTCAATTCATCAAATCATGATCTGTACCACGTTACCTCCCGATGTAACATCACTCACCTAATAAAATTTGAAAATAAGCGCGAAAGGACAGTTTTTGAATTTTAAATTTTTAGGTCATAGAGTTTTTATAATATATGTAGTAGACAATAGTATTTTGTACTGTTGTTGAAGCTGTATGTATGCAGAGTAGAGACTGTGTGTGAAGACAGAGAGAGAGCAAAAAATAGAGAAAGTTTGAAGCGTTGTGTTTTGTAGCAACAAAGTAGACTTTATGTGTTGCCGCAACTAAGACTATGTGTTGCCACAACTGAAACTATTTTTTGCCACAATAGAACACTGTGTGTGTAGCAGAAAATGGAACTAGGTGTTGGCGCAAAGGAAACTATGTGTAGAAGCAACAGAGGACTGTGTGTTGCCGCAACAGAGACTGGGTGTAGCAGCAACAGAAAACTGTGTGAAGGCAGCAAATGAAAAACACAGTGAGGAGTATTTTTGAATGTAATCTAGAACTGTAATTCTAATGAAAGATTATATTTTGTAATAGTCAATTTTTATGCTTAATGAAATATATTTTTACACCATCTATCTGTCCACAATAATTTTAAATCTCTGTGTTGAGTTAAGGAAGTTTTATTTCCTCTGTGTGTTTGAAATTATCAGAAATTTCCAACATGGTATCAGAGCTAGTTTAGGCTCTCAGCAGTCGTTGAAGAAGTTGTAGGAAAGAGAAGAATAATTTTGTTGAACCAGTTCTCTAGTAGAGAGAAGGTTTCAGCAGGTTAGTGAGCAAGTTTATTGAAGAACACAGTTAAGGTTTTAATCATAGTTCAGAAAGCTAGCAATGGCAGGAGCTGGCACAAGCATGAGTATAGGAAATACTAAACTCCCACAGTTCAATGGGAAGAACTATGACTATTCGGAAATCACAATGAGAGCGTTGTTTTCCTCTCAAGATTTATGAGAGCTAGCTTGAGATGGTTTAGAAGAACGAGCAGATGAAAATGAATTTAATGCCGTAACACATGCATAGACGGATTTGATGAAGAGAAATAGAAAGGACTCCAAATCCCTCTTCTATCTCTATCAATCATTGCACGAGAGTATTTTCCCAAGGATTGGAGCAGCAAAAAAGTCTAAGGTGCCATGGGATATTCTCAAAACAGCCTATCAAGGCATAGAGAAGGTGAAGCCAACAAAGCTGCAAATGTTGAGGAGAGATTTTGAAAATATTTGTATGAAAGATTCTGACACTATAGACTCATTATTCACTCATGTTATTGGGTTGTTTACCGAGACAAGGTCTCATGGAGAGACACTTGAAGAGAGAAGAATATTGGAGAAAATCTTGAGATGTCTACCCTCAAGATTTGATGCCATAGTAGTGGCAATAAAAGAGACAAATGATCTCTCACTATTTACAGTGGATGAGCTTAGTGAATCCCTTATGTCTCATGAACACAGACTGAAGAGAGGAAAAAATTCCTCATTGGAACAAGCTTTCAAGACTCAAATTCCTTCTGGCCGAAGTAGAGGCCAAGGACGATCAAACAACCGAGGAAGAGCCAGAAGCCAAAAGAGAGGAAGAAACAACCTTGCAAGCATGAGTGGAAGGGGTAGCAATCAGAACTAGAATGAAAGCTCAAGCCAACATCAAGCTCATGGACAAAGGTACGATAAATCCCAAGTCTAATGTCATTATTGCAAGAAATATGGGTACTATGCCAATGAATGTAGGAAAAATAAAATGACATGAATAATAGGCAGAATGCAAATTTTACAAAAGAAGAAAAGAACCAGAAGAATGTGATGTGCACATATAATGAGGCAGAAGATAGAAAAGATGATGTTTGGTTCTTAGACTCAGGTTGTAGTGACCACATGACTGGAAACATAGTAATGTTTTCCAATTTAGATGAAAATGTTAAATCTGAAGTAACAACAAGAACTGACAGTAAGGTCTCTATCATGGGAAAAGGAAGAGTAAGAATCCTCATAAGAAAAGTAGAAAATTTTTTTGTGCCAGATGTATATTATGTACCTAGCTTGAAATGTAATATTTTTAGCATTGGACAGCTCATAAAAAAGGGCTACAATGTGTTATTTAAAGATGATGTGTGCACAATCATGGACATACCTCCAAGAAAGAAAGTCATTACAGAGGTGCAGATCACAAGAAATAGGATGTTTCCTCTCAAGCTTCGAACATACTTGAAGGAAAGAAGAAAAGTAGCAGTTGTAACACAAGAGGTCTTTCAAGAGGAAGTGAAAGATGAAAACTGGTTATGGCACTTGATATTTTGACATCTCAATTTCGAAGGTCTGAATTTGTTGCACAAAAAAAGAATGGTAAAGGAATTACCATTGACTGAGATACCGGACAACCTTTGTGAAGGCTGCATCTTGGTCAAGCAACACAGAGAAAGCTTTCCAGCATGGAAGCGTATAAGGGTAAAGACACCCTTAGAGATTGTCCATTCAGATTTGTGTGGACCAATGCAAACACCATCATTAGCTAGCAGCCAATATGTTTTGACATTCATAGATGGCTACACCAAAAGGACATAGGTGTATTTCTTGAAACAAAAGAGTGAAGTGTTTAAACAGTTCTGCCACTTAAAAGCTCTTGTTGATAAGCAAAGTGGCCAATACATCATATTGCTAAGAACTGACAGAGGTGGAGAATACATCTCCATGGAGTTCCTATGTTTCTCTATGGATAATGGTATACATAAGTAGTTTACCACATGGTACACACCACAAAAAAATAGTGCTGCATAAAGGAAGAATATAACCATCATGGACATGGTCAGAAGTATTTTGAAGGAAAAACATTTCTCAAATGAGTATTGGGCTGAAGCTGTCATTTGTGTCATGTATATATTGAATAGATGCCCAACCAAAGCTGTCATGAACAGAGTTCCAAAAGAATCATGGAGTGGAACAAAGTAGTTTTTCACTTACATGAAAGTTTTCGGATGTGTGGCTAATGCACATGTCCCAGATCAATTGATAAAGAAGCTTGACAACAAGGGGTAGAAGTGTATGTTTGTTGGATTTAGTGATGAGTCCAAGGCATACAAAATCTACAATCCATCCACTAAGAAAGTAATAATAAGCAGAGATGTGCAGTTTATTGAAGGAGAAGCTTGGGATGGAAGGTTAGAGAAAATAGTGAATGTGAAGACATATGTGTCTCACAAAGAAGAAGAGGAAGGGAAAACAGTAAATAATCCCTCCTTGGTGGCTCCTCCTCCACCGCCATGGGCACAACAAAGCACATGAAAAGCTGGAAATAGAACAAGCTTGAGAAATCAAGGAAGTGCTTCTTCAAGCACACCATAGAGAACTGAAACTTCCTCAAGTTCAAGTGGAACTCCAAGTACACCAAGAAGACCGAGATTCATAAACGTGAGTGAGATTTATGAAAAAGAAGAGGTAAATGATAATGCTAGTCTGAACTCTTTATTTTCTTTTCATTTTCATGTTGATGACCCTATTCATTTTGAAGAAGCTGTAAAGGAAGAAAAATGGATTGAAGCAATGAATGGAGAGATTGGTGCAATAGAAAAGAGTAATACATGGGAGTTAGTGGACCTCTCTAAAGGTAAAGAAGTCATTGGAGTAAAATAGGTCTATAAAACCAAGAGAAATGTTGAAGGAAAGATTGAAAGGCACAAAGCCAGACTTGTTGTCAAAGGCTACAAGCAGCAACAAGGAAGACATTATGAAGAAAAATTTACACCATTTGTAAGGATGGAAATAGTAAGAGAAGTGTTGTCCATAGTAGCACAACACAAATGGAAGGTTTACCAAATGCATATGAAATTTTCATTCCTAAATGGAGTGTTGAAAGAAGAGGTATATGTTGAACAACCTCCAGGCTATGAGATTAAAGGCCAAGAGCACAAAGTATGCAAGCTAAAGAAATCTCTTCATGGCCCGAAGTAAGCATCGAGAGTATGGTATTGTAGGATAGATGCTTACCTAACTGAAAATGGATTTGAGAAATGTGATGGAGAACCCACACTCTCCATAAAATAAAATGATGTTAAGATTCTTATTGTTGTTTTATATGTAGATGATTTAATCTGTATTCACAATGAAGTTTCTCTCATTGTTGATTTTAAAGAATTCATGAAGAATGAATTTGAAATCACTGATTTGGGTCTTTTGAGATATTTTCTTGGAATAGAAGTAAAGAAAAATGAAAAGGGGATTTTTATTTCCCAAGAAAAAATATGTTGAAGAATTGTTGAAAATATTCAACATGCAGAACAAAAAGGCAGTTGTAACTCCAACTGTCATGGGGTTGAAATTGAGAAAAGAAGACAGTAGCAAGGATTTTAATCCAAGTTTGTATAAGAGCATAGTTAGCAGCCTCATGTATTTGACTGCAACTAGGCCTGATATTATGCATGTTGTAAGTTTAATTTCTAGATTTATGGAAAGGCCAAAGGAGGCGTATTGGCAAGCAGCAAAAAGAATTCTAAGGTAAGTGAAAGGAACAAAGAGGTATGGTATTTTATATACCACATCAGAAAATTTTGAATTGATTGGATATACTGACAGTGATTTGGCTGGAAGTATAGATGACAGGAAAATCACCTCTTGATGTGTTTTCCATATGGGATTAGGAGCCATTTCATGGGCTTCTAAGAAACAACCAATTTTGGCTTTATCAAGAGCAGAGGAAGATTATGTGGTAGCTACAGCGGTAGCATGTGAAGAAGTTTGGATGAGAAGAATGTTGAGGAGTTTTTGTCATGAAAAAGTAAAAGGCACAACAATTTACTGTTATAATAGCTCAACAATAGCATTGTCAAATAATTCATTGTTTCATAAGAGAACAAAACACATTGATGCCAAGTATCACTACATAAGAGAGCTAGTGAGCAATGGAGATATTGTTTTGCAACATTGCAGAACAGAAGAGAAATTTGCTGATATTTTGAAAAAACCATTGGGGCATAAAATTTTTAATTATCTCAGAAAATGTCTGAGAATGAAAGAAAGTAGCAGTTGTAATTAAGGGGGAGTGTTGGAAATTAATTCCAACTGCATACCAGAGCAGCAAGACAACAAGTTTTAAATTTGTTATTTGACGGGAGCAACAAAAGTTTTGATTTATTTTTACACTCAACCACGCATTAAATTTTTGGGTTTGAATCCCTACATTAGCAGCATGGCCGCAGCCATCTCCCGATTCATCAAATCATGGTCTACACCACATTACCTCTCGCTGTAACATCAGTCACCTAAAAACATTTGAAAAGAAGCGCAAAAGGACAGTTTTTGAATTTTAAAGTTTTAGGTCATAGAGTTTTTACAATATATGTAATAGAAAACAATAGATTGTAGTGTGGTTGAAGCTGCATGTATGCAAAGTAGAGACTGTGTGTGAAGATAGATAGAGAGCATAAAACAGAGAAAGCTCAAAGCACTGTGTTTTTTAGCAGCAAAGAAGACTTTGTGTGTTGCCAGAAATAAGACTGTGTGTTGCCGCAACTGACTTTGTGTGTTTCCACAATCAAAACTATGTTGTGTCGCAACAAAACACTGTGTGTGTAGAAGAAATTGATGCTATGTGTGTAGCAGCAACTGAAACTAGGTGTTGCCGCAAAGGACACTATATGTAGAAGAAACAGAGGGCTCTGTGTTGCCGCAAGAGAGACTGGATGTAGCAGTAACAGAAAACTATGTGAAGGAAGAAAATGAAAAACATAGTGAGGAGTATTTTTGAATGTAATCCAAAACTGTAGTTCTGATGAAAGATTGTATTTTGTAATATTAAGTTTTTATGATTAATGAAATAGAGTTTTACTCCATCTCTCTGTCCACAATAATTTTAATTCTCTCTGATGAGTTGAGGAAGTTTTATTTCCAATTATCAGAAATTTCCAATAGTTACCAAGATTGGCTAATGAAAATATGTGCCATCAACTCGTTTCTTGTAGATCTAGGGTTTTATTGGCAAGGTGTGTATTGGAAGGTAACAAGAAGAAGATTTTAAAGGAGGCACATATCTTGGGGCTTGTGAGGGTGCAGGTTGACTCCGAAGTCTCCGCATCATGGATGAAGATTGCAAGGATGGCTCAATCAATGTGTGATGAAGTAGGGAGGATTGGGCTTGAGGAAAGGTATTTTTAGTTTGTAGGCATAGGGGATTATTTGTGCTTCAGAGGCGGTAAAAGTATGAAAATGGTTGTTTATAGTTAAAACGAAAATTCATGGAGTTGGCTTCCCTATTGTCACAATTGTGTGTCTGATGTTACATGGATTTATTCCTTTGAACCAAGATCTGATATGAAAGTCATTTGAATGGTAAGTGTATACATTCTTCCCTCTCCAACTTGAAATATTAAACATAATCCATTGCAATAAAATGACTTTTATTTTTTTTATTTTCCTATATTATGTATTTCTTGAACTTATTTTACAAAATTATAGTGTTTTGTTGAACCAAGTTTAAACTTTAAACTATGAAATGTTAGATTCAGTCAAATAATTCAACTTTAAATTGGATTTTAGTTGATTTTAACCATGTTCTGTTATTGAAATTAATTCCTTAGTTTCAGGTCATGATATCCCTAATATCCCTAAGATCTATTCTTGAGATAGCTATCTAGGTATGTGGAATCAATAAAAGAATATTTTAAATGTATTTAGGGATTTATCAGTGAAATTATTGAATATGTTCGCATGCACTTTGACAAATGTGTTATCATGTAGGTTTTTCCTATGTTTTTGTCGGAATCAATGACTACGGGCGACATAGTCGGAATCGGTTAAGAAAAAACTTGAAATGGGATTTTTTAGCTTTTGAGATTGGTTAGTCACCATATTTTCTTGGATATATTATCAATTTATGTGTAGTTGATGTCTGAATTGAAATGTATTTTTTTTGGAAAAATTCCATTTGTGGAAACAAATCCTTTTCATTTGCAACCATCCAATATCTTGAGGGACAGATTGGTTTATTTAATTGTTAAACTGAACATTTCAAAATATGCATATTATTCAAGATGTTTATTTAATTTCTAAAATCACTAGTTTTATAGATTAATTCGATATATATATATATATATATATATATATATATATATATATATATATATATATATATATACATATGGCCAGAGATATATGTGATGAAAAGACTATTGTGTCTGTATGTAACCTCACATTTCATATTCCACACCTTCCATTCAATGGTTAGATTAAATGGATCAGAGTAAAAAGTGTTAACAAAACACCTGAACTTTAGTTGATTGCATTGAGGAGGGTGTGTCAATTTAAGAAACTCAAACTATCCTAGAAATCATAATGCCTTGTACCAAAGTCTCGATTGGTTCATTTTCCATTGTAACTTCACGGAAGAGTCACAGAGTTTAATTTCTGAGAAGAGTTTATCTTTGCCAAATGATATTCATATAGACCACCATCTTCGTATCAGTCACCATCTTCTCTATCACTAAAAGAGTTGTCAAGATGTTAGTTTAACCAATTAAAGTGTGATTTGGCCTCTGCAAATCCAAACATTTTCTATGGGTATTAACTTGTATTACTTGTTTTTAAGGTGGGTGGTTGATTAATATTGTCAAAGAAGGATCTGATTTGTTGTTGTAATTGCATCTATAGTAGATTTGTTTTTTTTGGCTAGGTATATGATAGCATGCATGAAGATTGAAAATGCCCAATTTTTTATCTTTATCTGACGATGGCAATGACCTGTGCATTTTCAACAACTTTGAGCCCACTAGTCTAAGAACCAGTCTGTTTTTTCTTTATGTGCATTGTATCTTCTACCTGTTGAGAGCCTTAAGGGATATACACTGACCCATGAATGTCTTTGAGTCTCTGAAAGTGAATCCCGTAGTTTTGAATGTTCTTCTTAGAATCAAGAGTTTTCAAACAAGGTATCATTGAAATCCCAACAGACCCGCTTCATTTTTACCCAAATGTTGTGTCTGAGGGCTGGTGCATGGAGATTTTTTTTGAATTCCATGTTTAGCAAACCGGCGTCATGGTTTGATAATCATAGCCAGGGCTTTGATTTAGTTGATGGAGTCCTTAGGTCATTCTGGGCATAACTAAAAGAATTTTAGAAGCCTTTGATCAGACTTATTTCAATGAGAAATTGTCCTAATTGTAGGTGGTATCTAAATCCAATATTATAGAACAAAACCATATTTTTAAAGGCAACTTTTCTGGCTTAATATATACATTGTTAGTAAATTTACAATAGAGCATAAGAATTGCACTTCATCACTATCAGGGCATACAAGTGATGACAAAGGGCCTTACAAGTTCATCCCGATGTCTCTTTCAATAAGAACCTAACCTGGTCTAGTTCAGAATCTATTGTGTTTCAACTTATTTAGCTTCTACTCCAAGTTTTGGTTTAAATTCCTCTCTATGTGTTTACCTAGTTCCTGGTTGTTTTCAAGACAGTCATTGATTCGATAGTAGTTGGGTCAATGTGTATATTTGTATGATCTGTTTTTAAAGGTACCAATTTCCCATAACATAGGAACCATAGTTACCCATTTTACCTATGTACCTAAACTTAGTTTCCATATTTCCATTCATCGTTAAGAAATTTTTGATTGCATGGTCATGAATCACATGTAATATTTATTTGATGTGTCCACATTAGCTAAATGGGTGCCAAAGGAGAACGTAATTTCTCTGGAGTCTTATTTTCTCATAAAGCAATTAAGGAGGTTATGACATGAGTGTATTTCAACTTGTTTTGACATGGTTTAAGCATTTTTCATATTTATTTCACCATTTAATTGATGTGAATGAGTAACTAAAAGTTGGGTAATATTTTTATAAGTGATTTATGGGCATGCTTAAATCATGCTATCACAATGTATGGGATTGTATTTATTACTCTTCTCTTACAAAATTCTAAAACTAGAATTAAATGAAGTTAGAGATATTTGATACTTCACTTGCAATGATTTTCTTTTCTTCTTAGACATCTCTTTTATTCGAGCATTCAGATTGGAAAAAGTACTTAGTGGACCAGTCTAGTTTTATAATATATAGACAAGCCTAAAACAAAAACTTAGATGGTAACTTACAATATCATATAACAGTAATGGCCAATATGTGATTTGTGAAAGGTCATATATTAATTGTCCTCAAGTTAAAGCTCCTTAGATATGAATTTTATTGTTATTGTCAGATTTCCTTGATGGGGTTTCCAACTTTCCTTTCATGGGTAAGAACTTGTCAATTTCATGGGTCATAACTCGTATGAAATATTTATTTTGGTGTCTCAACATCACCTAAACAGGTTCAAAATGAGAAGCTAATTTAGCTTGAGTCTGTATTTGTTCATAAAGAAATTAACAAGGGAATGGAATGAGAGTATCTCATGTTGTTTTGATATTGTTTGAAGCATGTTGAGTATTTAATTTACCATTGAATTCATTTAAATTAGAGTATTTCATATTGTTTTGACATGGTTTGAAGCATTTTGCATATTTACTTTACCATTGAATTGATTTAAATTTATTTAAATGAGTAAAATATATGTTGGGTAGTATTTTTAAAATTGATTTATGGGCATGTTGTGAATGAAAGCTTTCATCAGACTTTAAAACATGCTAGCAGAATGGATGATATTGTATTTATTATTGATCTCTTATAAAATTCCCAAAGTATAATTAAATGAAGTTAGAGGTTTGTTGACACCCACTTGCAATGAATTGTTTTTCTTCTTACAGATCTCTCTTATTGGAACATTTAGATTGGAAAAAGTACTTAGTGCAAGTATTATTTACTACTATATAGGTAGGCCTGCAACAAAAACTAAGATAGTAACTCACCAGATCATAAAATAGGAGTGGTAAATATGTGATTTTTGAAAGGTCACATATTTATTTTCCTCAAGTTAAAGCCCCTTACTAATTAATTTTATTGTTATATTCACTAGGATCTTAAGGATTTCCTTCTTATAGCCAAGTCTCTCTCTATAATATTGGATCATTTTAAACTATTTCAAACTGCAATGTCGATAAGGCTCTTAGTTTGCAATCTTTACCGAATGTTATTTCTCTGGAGAAGCCTGCAAAAAACCAGAATTTTACAAATAATCATGCTTTCATTCTACTAAAAAATGCCCGTAGTGTGGCCATATATAATGCTAAAATGGATGAATACCAAGAAGGTATTTTAAACAGGATGCAAGAAGTTGGAGAGAGAGATACCGAGTGATAATGATAATGCTTTCATTGTGAGTGTCCTTATCCTTGAGAAAAGAACTCATCTTGATCCTGAGTGGGTTTATTCCATACAAAATATTCTATTAGAGAAATTTATTCTTTATTCAACCATTTCAGGTGAATCACAGGGTTACCATAACAACAACATGGAAAATACAAAAAGTCAAGCTAGTATAAATAATCTAGAAGATCAAAAGCACTCATTTTCATCATAAAATATTGGCTTGACATCCAATCCCTGAGCTCAACTTTTCCCCTTTACATTTGAAATTCATAGCCAAACAAGGGAACTATTTTCCAAACATTCACTATCTTATTTCAAAAGTTGGGCTCTAGTTAGGAAAATGAGTCAAAAGAACCACAATACACGAATTTTACCATTATTATATGTTGATTCTATTCTGCTATTTAAAATTTCAGCTTCTCTTTCTTAGAGTGTGAGCTCATAGCCCTACCATAGACACCAAGTGAGAATTATTACTTCTTATAGCCAAGGCTATCTATGTAATCGTACATCATTTTAAGCTATCTCGGCCTTCAATGTGGACAAGATTCCTAATTTTCCAGCTTTACAAAATGTTACTGCTCTTAAAAAACTTGCGTCAAACTAGAATTTTGCAAATAATTGTTATTTAATTCTAAAAAAAATGTAATCACCATATGCTCTCAATGTAGCCGTATATACTGCTAAAATGGATAAATACCAAGAAGACATTTGGCACAAGCTACAGGAAGTTTGATAGAGGGCTACTTAGTGATAATGATGATGCTTTCATTGTGAGTGCCTTGGCCCTGAGAAAAGAAGTCACCTTAATCATGGGTGGGTTGATTCCACAAAAAATCTTGTATTAGAGGAAGCTATTGTTTATTCAACCATTTCAACTGAATCGTGGGGTTATGATGACAACAACAACAACAAAAACAACAAATCTGACAAGCCATGCTAGTAGATCTCATATAGAAGATCAAAATAATTCTTTTTCATCACAACATACTAGCTTGAATTCCCTAAAGAGGATAGGGTTGGCTTGACTTCCCTAAAGAGGAAGGTGTTGGTAAAAGACTGGGACAAAGTGATTTGCTAAGCACAATGGTATATGTACATTTTAAACCATATTTGGTAGGAACATAAAATAATGTCACAATATGGTTATTTTATCCTCTGAATTATCCCATCGTTGTGAAAATGGGTTATGCCATTTGAATAAAAAGGATCGAATATGGTTGCTTTATCCTCTCAATGATCCCATCACTGCTAAAATGGGTTATGATTTTAAACTAAAAAGGCTCAAGTACAGTACCTTCTATGACATCTTGATCAATAGCCATCAATTTTAGTCCTATAATGTTTTATAGTTTGTTTTGCATAACATATAAAACGGCCATGGACATACCTAGTTCTTCTATTGATTTAAACTACAAATAAACTTTTATTTTCAGCTCCGCAACCTGCAACACCACTAATTTGTGCCAAAATCCCCACTTAGGTATGATCAAATTTGGGCTCCTTTTGACCAATTTTTTTCCCGAATATTTTGTGGGATGATTTTATCTTAGTGCCCAAAGAAGAAAATATGTTTACAAAGTGATGAGATCTCTAGATCCCAGAAGTTCAGATATGAGGGCCCGATGAAGAAAATATCCTTACAGAGTGATGAATTCTCTAGATCCTGCTATAGTGTTATTTGTTTACCTTGGATTATGCTTCTGAAGGATTATTTTTATTTTATGGTTTGTTTATACATACAAGTTGTTGTTTCCATGTCGTTGAATCTAGCACTTCTGGCCTCATGGACTAGATCACGTGATTTTTATGCATTGCGTAAATACTATTCTCAAAGGGATCTCCAACATGCAATCCATAAAAATTATAGAGAGCCAACCTCCATGAAGAAAAATTTAAACAAGGATGAAATTGTAGAGAGGAAGTGTTGATTTTTATAGTTTCAAAGGTACTCTAAGCCTTCAAGATCAAGGTCTTGGAGGAAGGAGATCCAAAAATTTCCTTATGGGCCTGAGACCAAACCTTTGTGTTTTTCACCCATCGATGTTGGGGAAAAAACCATGAAGATATTTTGACATGTGATGGATGAGGATGATAATGCATGACTAGAAAAATCTGACACATCGAAAATCATCTGATTCTGAGTTGTGGTTGAAGAGAAATGAATTTTTGAATGTATTATCTGGGTGAATTTGTCTCGAGTTCAATTCGAGCTTAACACAAAGATAAGTTCTTTATAGGTTCGATGACACCCTAGATAATGATATATAAAGGAGTGAGGAGAGGCCTTATTCTTCATATCCTTAGTGCATCAACATCAAAGAAATATCTTTGAATTGGACATCGATTTAGGGCAGTAAGGACATAGGGAGAAGAGCACAAGTTATGATGGATATCTTTATAATTTAGTCTGAGTTACCTTCCAAAGGATACCATACGAATGAGGAAGCTTGGGAGACCTATTTTATGTGCCTTGTCACCGGTTCTAAGTGTGTTCTTCTTGCAGATTAGAGTTGTTGTCCCAAAGGTGGGTTAGAATTATTTTGTGAATATTTATTTTCCATATTTGTCTATGTTTTGGGCCACAGAGAAATGATATAGGTACAAAACTATTGGAATACTTTTATAAGGGCCAAGAGGGCTAGTCAAGATCCCCTCTCCTAGATGTAGTCATCAAGGATAAGTCGCATCCCAAAACAATGGTATTTTGCTATCTAAATAGGTTGAGATCCTTGTTATGGGTACCTATGGAGTTGAAGGAGTTATGGGGAGTACCCTTATAGCTTGAAAAATAATATAATAATGGTAGAAGACAAAAAATAAGGGTAATTGATTCCGGTAGGGAAGTACCATGCTTTGTAGTAGAATTAGGGTTGTTTCTATGCCCAAAACAGAGATCAGAGAAGCATATAAATAGAGTTCAAGGAGATAGAAACAATGAGTTCTAGATGTCACCTTATTGATGATTGGATGCTATGTGGATAGGTGTCTGAGAATATGAAAAATTGGTGAATTGTATTAGCATCCATGTGGAAGAATCTCCATAGGTGTTGGATGCCCTAATAAGGAGTAGATGCTACATCAGAATTTCTCACTCATGGTTTGTTGGAGGGAAGCGTGAGAGTAGATGAAGTGTGAACATGGATTGGGTAATGTGATAGTGCCCAAGTTTGACCGCAATGTGCACCATCTTCTTGGACTTCGGTGGTCGCTAGAATTTCATTTTTTGAGCTTAAGCGTTTGATCAACCAAGAGTAGTTTATAGAGCCCTAGACTTGTGTGTGGAGAAGGAATTCTACAATAGATGATGGGAATTCCTCTTAGCCCATTTTCATTGTTGGAGATGTAAATCTTGCAGTGATAGGTTGGAACCCTTTCTGCCTTATGTTGGTTTCCACTAGAGTAGTGCAGGAATAACATAGTGGGATGAAGTCCTCGAGTAACTAAGGAGTAGCAGTGGGAAGTTGAGATTTTTTCATAAGAGGAGTTGTGAACAAATTGATATGAGTCTCAATGTGTTCTGCCCCTAATGGAATAAGGCACAACTAGAGAGTAGATCAACAGTGCAGTGGCTATATGGACTTGGATCTTTAATAGAGGCAAGAGTTGTTGATTGGGATTTTAAGGAATAGGTAGTTATACGGTATGATCAAGAGCAGTTGAGAGAGTTGACTACATGATCCATACGGTTAGAGTATCTTGTTCAGGGTAGATTGATTTTCATTGGAATGACACCAAGACACAATTTTGTATTCTTGTATAAGTGGATGTATGAGGACCATTATCCCTGGTACAAGAGGCTTAGAATGTTGTGTTATTCAGTACGATTAATATAATGAAGTTGGGTTACAAATTGTAAAAAAAATTCCATGTTTTGTGCAATTGTAGATTTATTGTTGTTTATATTCAGCTATATAAATTAGCTTCAATGTGATTTTTAGTTTGGTAGCATCAAAGTTTTTAATATTTTATCATGTACCCAAGATCCTGGAAAAAAAAACATGTTAATGCTCCCTGACTTTCTTCTTCTTCCCCTCTCCTTGACATGAGTCACCCGATAATGAAAGATCCAAACCCTCCTCTATTGGGAATATTTTGTCCTTTGGCCTTGAATAATCTTCCCTTCTTCTATTAGATACATCCTTCAATTTCTCCCTAGCCCCTAAAACAATCATTGTTGAAGATATTCTCTATTCCATTTAGCTAGTGTCTCAAAACATTCCTTCCCATAATGTGGAGGAAATTCGACAAGAGTGTGGCAGTGATATCTGATAGTCTAAACTCCCTAATACCAATTTATCCAAGGAATAAATCAAAGCCTTGAAATTCCTAAATGATAACCTTGACATTCCCATCCTTAAGGTGAATATTGGAAATACCTCCATAGTTATGAACTCGAAAGACTATGAAGCCAATAAGGTCAATTTTCTCTCTTCTTGTTGCTGAAAAATCCTCACAAATTGCCCCATCAATGCCATAACTCATATTTTCACTAACTTTATAAATTCTAGTTATATTAATGTCTACATCTAAAAGTGTCTTATTACTCCCAAAACCCCTAAAATCTATAGACAACCAAAAATTCACAAACCCGGAGTCCCTTTTTAGCCCATAGTTATTTCCATAGGAGCCCCCACCCATGCTATAAGTCGATATATTTCCTTCAAGCTGCAATAATTTATTGGGCCAACTCCTTGTTTCATTAAATATTCATTTGATTTCATTTTTAATACTAAAAACATTCATGTTTATGATCATGAGATTCTTGTTAGCTTTGACACCATATCTATTTTTACTAAAATGCATGTTTTTGAACCCATTCAGATGATTTTTGAAACTGTTGGTTCAAAAACCCTTAACTTGACTAATATCTACCTCTCATCCACCTTATTTTCATAGAAAGGAAACATTTATGAGAAAAATGAAGGTACGTTAATGGGTTCATATTTACTAACATCGTTATGCAATAATTTAAGACTAAAGCTCTGGAATATTGGTAGCTTAAGTCTCAATGTTGGTTTATATTTTTCGATGATACCCTTGTTATTGGGTAACATGGTAGACCTATGATAGATTTCTCTTGTTGAGCCCATGTTGAATTAATGGGTTTACAAGATGCCCTATTCATGTGAAAAACAATAAATTAGATAAACAAGGCATCCCTTCAAAGCTAAGATTAAAGAACATATAGATGACACCAATCCTTTCCAACTCTCGAAGTTTGTCATATTTGAGCCTTATTTTAATTCGAAGCATCTATTTTCTTTTAATAAAACCAAAAATATCTACTATATTCCATTTTACAACTCCATAATCATTTGAGAGGCCTGGAAATGGATAAGCACCTAAAATTTTTTAATCAAGAAGATGTCTATAAATTAAGTCATTCTTAGCAACTGGTTATCCACTATCTAACTCATTAGTTCCAACTCTTCCTCTCCCTCTTGCTCCTTCTCTCTTCAGCTTTTTATTCTCTTTCCCTCCCGTGTCTATCCCACATCCTCCCCTTTCCTTTATTTAATTATACGTAGTTAAAATAATCTAATAATATAATTAATTTATGCATATTTGTTTGTAATTCCATATATGGTTTTTAACATTTCAATTTAAAATGTTTTCTCATTCCTCGCTTCTTTTCCTTCATTTTAATGCATTGTTGAATTCATTATTTTTTTTTCTCTCTACTTAATTAATTTTCCCTCTTCGTATTTATTTATATCAAAACTACCATATCCTCTTAATTGTCCTCACAAGCGCTTTACAACCCAATATGGGGTAGATGTCAAACGCAAAATGTTTAAAATTTAAAAAAATTTACTCCAAGAGACACTCTACAACCCTGTATGGGGTAGATGTCAAGTGTAAATGTTAAACATTTAAGCTCTAGCATTTTACAAATTAAGATGTAACATAAATTAATATAAATTCAGATGCCTGAACATTTACATGTTGGCTCAATTAATAATATAATGTTAAATTTAAATTCAATTTGTTATATCTTTATTTTTACATTAACTTGTGAACGGGTTTTGTTACAATACCAACACAGTTACCGATCAAACGAGAAAATTCCTTAGTACCCATCTTTTGAGGTAGCAAAAAAAGCACTAGATTTTGAAAAGTAGTGATGCCGAATCACCTTTTGTTTTTTAGCATAGTTTTGGCACTTGAAATTTTATTATGATTTTTTTTGTTTTTAAATGTCATGATTTTCATGTCGACTTTCAAGTGGTGATGTAAAATAACTTGTTTTTTTAGCATATTTTTGGAACTCTAAATTTTCTTTGATTTTTTTTGTAAATGTCATGTTAATTTAGAAAAATTGTGATTTTTTGGCACTTTAAATTCTTTATTTATCAACTATGAACTTTTCTTTTAAAATGTTAGTGATTTTCATGCTAATTTTGAAAAGTGTTGATGCAACATCAATCATTTTTGTTTAGAGTGGTGAGTTTCATCATGGTAATAAAACATAAAAATAAAATAAAATAAAAACATGACAAAAAAAATCAAATATATATATATATATATATATATATATATATATCAAAAACCAATAAAAGTCTAAAAAAAAAATAACATATAAAAATAATCAAAATTAACAAAAAGAATGAATAAAATAAATAAATAAATAACCAAAAAATCAAACAATTAAATAAAGAGAAAACATTAAAAAAAATCATAATTTAAAGAATAAAATAAAAATTAACATTAAAAAAGGTTAGAAAAAGAAAGATAATTAAAGAAAATAATAAAAATAAAATTTTGAATGAAATAAAATAAAAATAATGAAAATAATCAAAAATTTAAAAACAACATTAAAATAAAAAATTTAAAACAATAAAAATTTAAATTAAGAAAAGAAAATTAAAAATTAAAAAATTATATATATATATATATATATATAGTTGTAACAACTCCACTTCCACAACGATTTTTTTTTTTTTCATTTTTTATAGTCTAAAGAGTAACTATAGTCAACTACATTAATGTATTTTGTAGCTCTTCGATGAATTCATCCAATAGTTTTATGTTTGTCTTACTATTGATGAATTTAAGTCTAACCATTGTCATCAATCAATTTTCTTGGAAGCTTGTTATTAACTACATTTCTTTACCACTATATTTTAATATAATATAATCTATGCTTCCTATGCAATTTCTAGCATAATCTAATCCTTATATTATGCTCTAACAATTTTAATTTCATTCTCTTTACTATTGCGAAATATATATATATTTTTGTATGTATATATATATTATCATTTGTATGTTACATTATTAGCTCCCCTCAGTTGATAATTATATCCTTGATTAAGATATTGTTTTAACCTTAGCAATGTGATGACTATTAGAATTTATGCACATAACCATTTATTTTTTGGTCATAACCATTTATTTTCTGGTCATAAGTGATCCATTCAGCACGAATTAATTCAGCGTTTCAAAATTCCGTTGTTATTTCTAATTCCAATTCCATATATGTTTTTTTTTTTTTTTTGTTCTAATTCAACGATTGTAGCCACTTGATTAGGCATTATCCACTCTCCACAGTTTATAATCCTATCTTATATTTCATCATGGCTATCATTAAAATCTTGCCACTATGCGTAAATAAATAAACAATTTAAAATTAAAAATAAGTAAATAATATTTGTAGAATCGTATTATTTGGAATCACATTTTCTTTTGTGGAGTCCTATTATTTGGTTCAAATTCAAATTGCGGATCTATTATTTTTTTATTTTTTTTTAACTTTTAAATTATAATATAATATTGGTTATCTATTTATTTTATTTTATGATTTTTTTAAAAAGTTTGGTAAGACCTTTTATTTTTCTTTTTGGTTTTTTGCTTTTTTTTACTTCAATTTCATCAACATGTCCAAATACATCACCCCAATTGCAGAAACAACTTCTTATTTGTGGTGCAATTTAATTAATTAATAGTGTAAGATATCCAAAATATACCAATTAAACAATTCAAAGTAGAATTTTTGAAAAATGTCTATCCAATTTTAGTTAAAATTGACCAAAAAAATCTTTAAAAAATTTCATTTATTAATTAAATGAGACATTTGTTAAATAAATTATTTAATTTTATAATTCAATTCAATTCAATGTTGACTTGGTGATGAGTGGATTGTCCACCAACTTAATGATGAGTGGATTGTCCACCAAAAACATTGGACATGATTTAAAGTTTTTCATACAAATTTTATGGGAATTTAATAACTATTTAAATTTTTAGGTGAATGTGATATAACATGATGATTTTGTAACCATATTTAAATTTAATTAATAAACATATAAAAAATAAAACTTACAATAAACATACCATATACCAAGTTTCATCATCATCGATATTCACCCCCATTTTACCTTGGATATTATTAATTGACCATAACCATCATCATGATCATTATCCTGTAAATAGACTTTGTAGGATCAATAACAAGAATTATCAATACCACATATCAAAAAACAAACTCATTTCAAAATCATAATATATTTTAAATATTATACTTTTTTAACATTTTTAAAATTAGATATAAAAAATAAAATAATGATTCCATAACCATATTTAAATTTAATTAATAAGCACATTAAATTTAGTACTTCCAATAAACTTTCAATATAACAAGATTCATAACTATGGATACTCACATACATTTTACGATGGATATTGTTAACTTAAATCCCATAGCTCTTTTATAAATCAAAATATTTCATGTTTGTTTTATTTTAATTTTTTTTTTTTAAATTAAATGTAAACCATTAAAATATTCACATTTATTTTGGTCAAATTACATAAAACTAAAAATAAAATAAAATAAAATAAAATAATAATAATAACACCAATCTAAATTCATCTTAACCCAAAATCTACAAGATAGGAAGAGCGATCAAATATCTTGAGATACAAAACTCTTTTAAAATAAAAAGAGATTATTTAATCCCTCATAGTTAATCTAAAATTTAAATAAATCAAAACTAATTTATTAAACATTTTTTTCCTTATAAATAAAAATGATAACTTCTTCTAATAAACACCATATAATTTTTAATCATTTCTTCTAATAAATTGTGAGAAACCATATCTTCATTTAAAAAACATTAAGCATTTGTTCACCTTCTTCAACAAAATCACATCACCAAATAAACGAAAATCATAATTTTTTTATATCCGTCTTATTTTTTCACTTTCAAACGATCATTCGATCTCATCATAGTACAGTTAACTTGAATTCGAGAGGCTCAAAAGGGAAAACCATTGTTCCTTCTCTTACATTTCTGTGGCAAGAATTCTACTCCTCTACCTTCACCTTATTCAAGAAAAGCACATCACCAAATAAACGAAAATCATAAATTTTTAGATTCTTCTTATTTTTTCACTTTCAAACGATTGTCTGATCTCCTCATAATACATTTAACCTGATTTCGAGAGGCACAAAAGGTAAATCCATCATTCCTTGTCTTACATTTTTGTGGCGAGAATTCAACTCCTCTGCCTTTGGTAAGTAAAAGTTACATTTAAACCTGAAAATCAGTCCATCTCCTCCTTTTAGAATTATATTTAAACACTAAAATCATATTTCTATCATTGTTTAAGACTTAGAGTTTGTTGTGATGGAAATGATGGATGGACACTAAAGCTATGAGTTAGCAGACGAATTGAAAGAGGAGATATTAAACAGGTTTCAACTTGAATTTTTGTGTAGATGTTGCAGTGTTTTACATGAATGGAATACCCTATTTACTTCAACCTGATTCATAACTACCTTATGGGTCAATTTCCCTTTAATTAACTAGTCATGATTGGTTATGTGCGGCCTGGACAGTATAGACCCTCAAAATCGAGATTGGGCATACTGTTTTTCCACAAGGATGTGGAAGTCTTCCTTTTCACTTTCCTTTTTAGAAGGGATGTGTTCTGACACTTATTGCCTTGGATCGGCCGCAGGTCTATTGCTGGTCAACAATTGGGTTCGAAAAAACCCAATTGTCTGCAATCTTGTCACAAGAAGGTGGTTAATGCTTCCCTCATCACCATCCATGTGGTTTGCTGTTACGAAATGCATCTTGGGAGGGGATTTTGATGGTTTTTGTTAGCAAGGCTTTTAATCAAAGTGACAAATAGGTAGCGGGAGTGCATCACTTTCCTCGGCAAAATGTTGAAATCTATGATTCATCCAAGAAATCTTGGAGCATAGCAATGCACATTCCTAAGAATGTTTCCATAAAGGGTGCTTTCATAGAGGGTCTTAGGATGGTTTTCAGTAAAAAATTCTTGTATTGTAAGGCCACCTGCTACACTGGAAAGCAGGAATTTGTGGGGAAGCTGGGTATTGTTGGTGTTGTTGGAATTTATTTGCAACTGCCCACACAGAACAGGAGGACGACAGATTAATTGTTGATGGAATCGAAAGACAATGATCAACAACAAAATTAAAGTCTGATTTGAATTTGGGAAAGGACAATAATGGTAGTGGAAAATTCTAGTTCAGAACTTCATGCAACCATGAAACTTATCAACAACACCCACCATTTTTAATTCTCCACCAACCACATTGAATGCATAGCCAGCAAAGCAACATTCTCGGAAGGTAGCAAACCATGAGCAGTAAAGGGGAAGACAATCCCCGAAGGAGGTGACGTCACCCATCTGTGGACCCACCTCTTTACCAATTAAAAAAGTTTTCGGGGGTAAAGAGAACTCATGGGAATGAACTCCAAGCAACCCTCGGAAAGCTGAAAGAAATAAATGTTTTTTATTATAATGTTTTTTTTATTTGCAGCATATGTTTTATTTTTAATGTTGGGTTAATTACTTTTATCGAGGTACATTATTTTTAACGTTGGTTAAATGTGTTTTGATATATATATTAAATATATGGAATATTTATAATATATATATGTAATGTCTTATATGCCATGTGTATTGAGAGTTGCTATGTATTGTAATTTGCCCGAAGGATGAAAAAAGGACGGAGACAAAAATTGAAGTGTTGTGTGTTTGCAGCAGCCAGTGAATTTTGTTGTAAATCCAGAACTATAGTTCTGAGGAACGACGACTTGTTTTTTAACCATTCAAGTTTATTTTAATGAAATAGAATCTATATTTCATCTCTTTGTGTTCGCAAGTTAATTTTATTTAATCTCTATGTTGTAGAAGAGGAATTATTTTCCTCTCTGTATGTTAAGGAATTGTCCAGAAATTTCAACATGGTATCAGAGCTAGTCTAGGTGCTCAGTGAACGAAGCAGAGATTTCTCTTCACTACGGAAGTTGTAAGAAGTTTATTGAAGCGGATTTCTCCAGCAGAGAAAGCTTATGTTTTCTTTTTTTTAACATAGTCAAGGAAACTACCGTGTTGGCATAGTCAAGAATGGCAGTAGCAGCCACCAACCTGACGAATCCCCAACTTCCACAGTTTAACGGGAAGAATCATGATTATTGGGCAATCACGATGATAGCCCTGTTTTCTTATAGGACATATGGGAGCTAGTTGAGAATGGCTACACAGAACCAGCAGATGTAGCAGCGTTGGCTGCTTTGACAACAACAGAAAGAGATTTGTTAAAAGATAATAGGAAGGAGGACTCCAAAGCCCTCTCCTAACTTTTTAAATCTGCACATGAGAGTATTTTCCCAAGGATTCCAGCAACAAAAATGTCTAAGGAGGCATGGGATATTCTCAAGACAACCTATCAAGGCATGGAGAAGGTGAATACAGCAAAGTTGAAAATGCTGAGGAGAGATTTTGAAACTCTCTTTATGAAAAAGTCTGATAATACAGACTCATTCTTCACACAAGTTATTTGGTTGGTCACCTATATAAGGTATCATGGAGAGACTCTTGAAGACAGAATAATTGTGGAGAAAATCTTGAGAAGTCTACCCTCAATATTTGATGCCACAGTAGTGGAAATAGAAGATACAAAGGATCTCTCACAATTTACAGTGGATGAGCTGAGTGCATCCTTGACGTCTTATGAACACAGACTGAACAGAGGAACAAATTCCTCATTAGAACAAGCTTTTAAGAGTCAAATTTATTTTGGCCGAAGAAGAGGTCAAGGCGAAGCAAACAACAGAGGAAGAGGCAAAAGCCAAAACAAAGGAAGAAACAACCCTGCAAGTTCGAGTGGAAGGGGCAACAATCAAAACCAGAATGAAGGCTCAAGACAAAATCAAGCTCATGGACAAAGGTATGATAAATCCCAAGTCTAGTGTCATTATTGCAAGAAATATAGGCACTATGCCAAAGAATGTAGGAAAAATAAAAATGACATGAATAATACGCAAAATTCTAATTTTGCAAAAGAAAATAATAACTAGAGTAATGTATTGTTAACATGTAATGTAGCACAAGATAGACAAGATTATTTATGGTTTTTAGATTCACGTTGTAGTAACCACATGACTGGAAACATAGCAATGTTTGCCTCTCTAGATGAAAATGTTAAATCTGAAGTAACAATGGGAATTCATAGTAAGATCTCTATCAGGGGAAAAGGCAAAGTCAGTATCCTGGCAAGAATATTATGTAACTGGGTTCAAATGTAATCTTATGAGCATTAGACAGCTCATTGACAAGGGCTACAATGTATCTTTTAAAGATGATGTGTTCACAATCATGGACATACCTCCAAGCAAGAAAGTCATTACATAGGTGAAAATGACAAGCAATAGGATGTTTCCTCTCAAGCTTATAGCAGACTTGAAGGAAAGAAGAAATGTAGCAGTTGTAACACAAGAGGTCTTTCAAAAGGAAGTGAAAGATAAAAATTGGTTATGGCATTTGAGATTTGGAAATCTCTATTTCGGAGGCCTGAACTTGTTGCATAGAAAGGGAATGGTAAAAGGATTACCACTGATTGAGAAATCGAATAGCCTTTATGAAGGCCGCATCTTGGGAAAACAACACAGAGAAATATTTCTAGTAGGGAAGAGTATAAGGGAAAAGGCACCCTTAGAGATAGTCCATTCAGATTTGTGTGGACCAATGCAAACACCATATTTAACTGGAAACAAATATGTTTTGACATTCATAGATGATTACACCAGAAAGAAATGGGTGTATTTATTGAAACAAAAAAGTGAAGTGTTTGAATAGTTCTACCACTTCAAAGCTCATGTTGAGAAGCAGAGTGGGCACTACATCAAAGTGCTAAGAACTGACAGAGGTGGAGAATAAATCTCCAAAGAGTTCTAACATTTCTGTAGGGAGAATGGCATACAAAAGTAGTTTAACACAAGTTACACACCTCAACAAAAAAGTGTTGCAGAAAAAAAAACTGAACCATCATGGACATGGTCAGAAGTATGTTGAAGACAAAACATTTTCCAAATGAGTATTGGGCTGAACTGCAAATTGTGCAACGTACATCATGAATTGATGCCCCACCAAAGTTGTCATGAACAAAGTTTCAGAAGAAGCGTGGAGTGGCATAAAGCAGCATGTCACCGACATGAGAGTATTCAGTTGTGTGGCTTATGCACACATTCCGGATCAACTAAGGAATAAATTGGACAGTAAGGGGGAGAAATGTATCTATGTTGGATACAGTGATGAGTACAAAGAATATAAACTCTATAATCCATCCACCAAGAAAGTAATAATAAGCAGAGATGTGCAGTTCATTTATGAAGAAGATTGGGATGGAAGCTTAGAGAAAATGGTGAATGTGAAGACATGTGTGTCTCACAAAGAAGAAGAGGAAGGGACAACAACAACTAATCCTTCCTTGGTGGCTCCTCCTCCACCACCGTAATCACACCAAACCACACCACAAGCTGGAAATACAACAACCTTGAGAAATCAAGGAAGTGCTTCTTCAAGCACACCACAGGGAACTAAAATTCCATCAAGTTCAAGTAAAACTCCAAGTACACCATGAAGACCAAGATTCTAAAATCTGACTGAGGTTTATGAAAAAGGAGAGGTAAATGATAATTCCAGTCTGAACTCTTTATTTTCTTTGTATTTTCATGTTGATGACCCAATTCATTTTGAAGGTGTCGTAAAAGAAGAAAAATGGATTGAAGCAATGGATGAAGAAATTGGTGCAATTGAAAAGAGTAATACATGGGAGTTAGTGGACCTCCCTAAAATTAAATAAGTCATTGGAGTAAAATGGGTCTATAATACCAAGAGCAATGTTGAAGGAAAAATTTAAAGGCAAAAATAAAGACTTGTTGTCAAAGGCTACAAGCAGCAATAAGGAAGAGATTATGAAGAAACCTTTGCACAAGTTGCAAGGATGGAAACAGTGAGAACATTGTTGTCCATAACAGCACAACATAAATGGAAGGTTTATCAAATGGACGTTAAATGTTCATTCCTGAATGTATTTTTTAAATAAGAGGTGTATGTTGAACAACCTCTAGGCTATGAGATTGAAGGCCAAGAGCACAAAGTATGCAAGCTGAAGAAAGCTCTTTATGGGTTGAAGCAAGCACCGAGAGCATGGTATAGCAGAATAGATGCTTACCTAACAGAAAATGGATTTGAGAAATATGATGGAGAACCCACACTCTACATAAAAGAAAATGATGGTAAGATTCTTATTGTTGTTTTACATGTAGATGATTTAATTTTTACTGGCAATGAAGTTTCTCTCATTGTTGATTTTAAAGTAGTCATGAAGAGTGAATTTGAAATCACTGATTTGGGTCTTTTGAGATATTTTCTTGGAAATGAAGTAGAGCAAAATGAAGATGGGATTTTTATTTCCTAAGAAAAATATGTTGAAGAAGTGTTGAAAAGATTCAACATGAAGAACATCAAGCCAGTTTTAACTCCAACTATCATGGGGTTAAAATTAAGGAAGGAAGACAACAACAAGGATTTTGATCTGAAATTGTACAAGAGCATAGTGGGCAGCCTTAGGTATTTTTCTGCAACTAGGCTGGATATTATGCACGTTGTAAGTTTAATCTACAGATTTATGGAAAGACCAAAAAGGACTCATTGGCAGACAACCAAGAGAATTCTCGAGTATGTGAATGGAACAAAGGGGTATGGTGTTTTCTACTCCTCATCTGAAAATTTTAAATTGACTGGTTACACTAACAGTGATTGGGCTAGAAGTGTAGATGATAGGAAGAGCACATCCAGATATGTGTTCCATTTGGGATCAGGGGTCGTTTCATGGGCTTCCAAGAAACATCCAATTGTGTTTTTATCAACAGCAGAGGCAAAATATGTGGTAGCAACAGCAACAACATGCCAAACAGTATGGATGAGAAGAATGATCAGAGATTTATGTCATGAATAGGACAAAGGAACAACAATTTACTGTGATAATAGCTCAGCGATAGCTTTATCAAAGAATTCTGTCTTCCATAAGAGAACAAAGTGTACTGATGCAAAATTTCATTTTATACGTGAACTGGTTATTAATGGAAAAACTGTTTTGCAGCACTGTAGGATAGAGGAACAATTCGATGATATTTTGACAAAGCCATTAACGCATAAAAGTTTTAATTATTTAAGGAAATGCCTGGGTATGCAAGAAAACCCAATAGTTGAAATTAAGGGGGAGTGTTGGAGTTTAATTTCAACTTCCCACACAAAATAGTAGGACGGCAGATTAATTTTTGATGGGATCGAAAGACCGCGATCAACAACAAAATTAAAGTCTGATTTGAATTTTGGAAATGACAACAATGGTGGTGGAAACCTCCAGTTCATAACTTCACGGAACCATGAAAATTATCAACAACACCCACCATTTTTAATTCTCTGCCAACCACATTGAATGCACAGCTAGCAAATCAACATTCCGGGGAGGTAGCAAACCATGAGCAGCAAAGGGGAAGACAAGCCCTGGATGAGGTGACATCACCCATCTGTAGAGCCACCTCTGTACCAATTAAAGCAGTTCCGGGGGGTAAAGATAACTCATAGGAATGAACTCCAAGAAACCCCCGGAAATCTCAAAGGAATAAAGTTTATTTTATTATAATTTTTTTTTTATATGTAGCATATGTTTTATTTTTAATGTTGGGTTAATTACTTTTACTGTGGTACATTATTTTTAACTTTGGTTAAATGTGTTTTGATATATATATTATAAATATAAATATATATATATATATATATATATATAATGTCTTATATGCCGTGTGTATTGAGAGTTGTTGTGCATTGTAATTTGCCCGAAGGCTGAAAAAAGAATAGAGAAAAAATTTGAAGCGCTATGTGTTTGCAGCAGCTAGTGAATTTTGTTGTAAATCTAGAATTGTAGTTATGAGGAAGGAAGACTTGTTTTGTAATTGTTCAAGTTTATTTTAATGAAATAGAATCTATATCCATATTTGTGTGTCTGCAAGTTAAGTTTATTTAATCTTTGTGTTATACAAGAGGAATTATTTTCCTTTCTGTATGTTAAGGAATTGTCCATAAATTTCAACAGGTGTGAGCCTGCAAAACAAGAGTTCCATCTTTGCTTCATTACCAGGATTGGCTAATGACATTATGTGCCATCACCTACTTCCTTGTAGATCTAGGGTTTTATTGGCAAGGTGCATATTGGAAGGTAACTAGGAGAAGATTTTAAAGGAGGTACATATCTTGGAGCTTGTGAAGGTGAAGGTTGACTCCGACATCTCCGCATCATGGATGGATATTGCAAGGATGTATCAATCAATGTGTGATGAAGTAAGGGGGATTTGGCCTAATGAGAGGTATTTTAAATTTGTAGGTGTAGGGGATTATCTGTTCTTGAGAGATTGTAGAAGTATGAAAGTGGTAGTGTTGTGAAACCAGCTCCAAAAAGACATGAAAAGAGATATCAATGCCTTAGAAATAAGCCACTTCGAAGGGGGAACCTCCAATATATTACATGAATGAGAAATTATTGTATGATTCAAATTAAAAAACCTCTTTTCTATATATAGGAGTCCATGGGGTCCAATGTAATCCTAGTGGGGCGACAATGTAATCCTAGCCAACCTAACAATAATAATTTAAGGGCACAATAATAACAATATGGGGGTTAAAAAGGTACAATAATAACAATAAGGGGGTTACACTAACAACAATAAGGGACTATACTAGTAATATAGGGACCTAACATGCCCCTCTGCTTCAAAAAAGTGTTGTCCTCAACACTTGAGTAGCTCTGGGTGCTTCTATATAAAATTTTGATCCTCCCATGTACAATCTTCAATGGGTAAGTTCTTCCACTTGATGAGATACTCTGAAATTAATCAATTCCATAGCTGTGGAGTTCTTGTTTCTGTGACCGCTTCAGGTTCCAATATGATTTTTCCTTCCTCATCAAGTTCTGGCAATATTATTTGAACTGGAAGATTTTCACCTATAACCTTATTTAAGCATGAAACATGGAAAATTGGAAGCACTCTTGAAGAAGCAAGAAGCTCCAATTTGTATTCCATAGTACCAAAATTTTGCAACACCTTGTAAGGACCATAGTACTTTGGCGATAATTTATTATTCTTCTTAGCTTGCTTGAGGGACTTTTGTTTGTATGATTGTAGCCGTAAAAATACCCAGTCTCCTACATCAAAACTTCTCTCACTGTGATGTTGATCTTCCTGTTGTTTCATTCAATTTTGTGCCAAATTTAGGTTGTCCTTTTAAAGTTGGAGAACTTCTTGTTGATGCTCGATGCGATTTTCCACTGCTTGAACCTTCGAATTTTCTCTTAAAGATGATGTGATGAATGGTGGATGATATCCATAAAGTGCCATAAATGGGGTCATTTTTTTTGCAATATGGAAGGAAGTGTTATACCACCATTCAGCTAGAGGTAACCACTTCACCCTTTGTGTTTGTTTATCATATACAAAAAAACGAAGATATCCTTCCAAACATTTATTTACTATCTCAATTTGACCATCGGATTGAGGATGATAAGATGAGATATGAGCTAATTGAATACCCAAGCAAGAAAATAACTCCATCCAAAAATTTCCAGTAAAAATGGGATCTCTTTCGCTCACAATAACCTTTGGGTTTCCATGTAGCTTTTGAATTGTGTCCATAAATGTAGTAGAAATTGTACTTGCTTTAAATGGATGAGATAATGCACAAAAGTGTGCATACTTGGTAAGTCTATCAACTACTGCCATGATGACACTCTTTCCTTTGGACTTAGGTAAACTTGTGATAAAATCCATTGAAATATCCTCCCAACGTTGACTTGGAATGGATAAAGGTTGTAGAAGACTCGGGGGCTTAATTGTATCAAATTTATTTTGCGGGCAAACCAAACATTCCGCTACAAACTTTTGAATATTCGATTTAAGGCCATCCCAAAAAAAATTGTTTCTTCACCCTATGGTAAGTTTTTAAAAATCCTGAGTGTCCTTCTAAAAGAGAAGTGTGCAATTCAAAAAGAATCTTTTGCTTTAGTTGGGAATTCTTACAGATATATAAGTGATCTTTGTACCATAAGGAATCATTTTTCCAAGTAAATGTATCAGATGTACTAGGATCTTGCTGCAACTTTTGAATGAGTGTCCACACTTCTTTGTCCTTCTTCCATTCATCTCTTGCTTCGGTTATCCAATCTGGCTGGATAGTAGAAATGGCACAAATCAATGCTTCCACCTCTTCGTTCTTTTTTCAGAGTGCATATGCAACAACATTTAGCTTCCCTTTTTTTGTATATTATTTCAAAGTCATAGCCCAACATCTTTGTGACCCATTTTTGTTGCTCTTCTGAAGATAGTCTTTGTTCCAAAAAGTGTTTAAGACTATCATGATATGTTTTTACCTTGAAATATTTTCCCATTAGGTAAGTTCTCCATTTCTTCAGTGCATGCAGTATTGCTAACATTTCCTTCTCATAAATAGGTTTTTTTAAATACTTTCCTTTGATTGGACGACTTTCAAAAGCAATGGGTCTTCCTTCTTACGTTAAAACAACACTAATTCCATTTCCTGAGGCATCACATTCCACAATAAAGGTTTTTGTGAAGTTAGGCATAGCTAAGACTGGTTCTAGGCACATTGCCTCTTTAGGATGTTCAAAGGCCTTAGTTGCTTCAAGAGTCCATGAAAATGCATCTTTCTTCAATAATGTTGTTATAAGTGCTGCTATTCTCCCATAATTCTTAACAAAATTTCGATAATACCCTGTTAACTCGAGTAATCCTCAAAACTTCTTTATGGTTGTGGGGACTTTCCATTCTTTAATGGACTTAATTTTGTTAGGGTCTACCTTAACACCTTCCTGAGATACAACATGACCCAGATATTCCACCTCTTGTACTCCAAAGAAGCATTTGGATGTTTTTGCATATAATTTTTTCTCATGCAATAGTTTGAGCACCGTGTCAACATGTTGGACATGATCCTTCCAAGACCTGTTGTAGATTAGTATATCATCAAAAAATATTAGGACAAATTTTCTAAGGAAGGGTTTGAAAATGGAATTCATCAACCCTTGAAATGTAGAAGGTGCATTGGTAAGGCCAAAAGGCATGACCAAAAATTCATAATAACCCTCATGGGTTCAAAATGTTGTTTTCAGAATATCTTCAGTCTTCATTCTAATTTGATGATACCCTGAACGAAGATCCAATTTGGTAAAATAAATTGCTCCATGTAGTTCATCCAATAATTCATCAATCACAGGAATGGGAAATCTATCTTTAATGGTGAGCTTATTGAGCTCCCTATAATTCGGACACATGTGCTATGATCCATCCTTCTTGTGTACCAATACTACAGGAGCAGAGAAAGACCTTTGACTAGGTTGGATTATACCCGCCTATAACATTTCGACAATCATACGTTCAATTTAGCTCTTTTGGACATAAGGATATCTATAAGGCTTGATGTTTGGAGGAACATTTCTTGGAATCAAATGAATAGCATGATCATGATCACAAATAGGTGCGAGTCGTTTTGGAGTTTCAAAAACCTTGGAATGATTGTCCAAGAATTTTTGGAGATCTGCAGAAATAGATGATTTTGATGTTGGAACTTCTAGTGAGAATAATTGTGCGATTATGCCTCATTGTTCTTTCTTTAGAAGATTTGTCATGACATCAGAGCTTATTATATTTCATGTCTTCCCTGCAATACCTCGTAATTCGACTTCCTTTCCTTCTGAAAAAAATTTCAAGAAAAGTTCTTGAAAATTAAAAGCTATCGTCCCCAAAGATTGTAACCATTGTACTCCTAGTACAACATCAGCACCTCCCATAGGAATGGAAAGCTTTGGACTATTCAATACATATTCCCCCATGGTTAGCTTGATATTATGGCATTTTCCAGAGAAATTTATAGTTCCTCCATTTGCAACCATCACTTGACATTCTGGTGCTGGGTATAGGAAACAATTCAATTTCTTGGCTACCTTACAATGAATAAAATTATGGGTACTACCCGAATCAATCAACACTATTACCTTTTTCTTCTTGATATGTCCTTCTATCTTGAGAGTTTGAGGAGTGGTAATTCCTGCCAATGCATTACACGATATGGTCGGACTCATTTCTTCCTCTTCTTGGGTTGGTTCCTAGTGTATATCCTCTTCTTGTTCATTTTCTTCTTCCTCTTCACAATCTATGTAAAATAATTTCTTCTCAGCACACTTATGACCTTTAGTGTATTTGCTATCACAACTGTAGCAAAGCCCTTTTTCTCTTTTTCTTCCAATTGTTGTGGTGTCAACCTTGTAGGTTGTGGAAATCTAGGCGTAGCAACACTTCCTTCTTTATAGAAGTGAGTGGTAGGCTTCCTTGTCGCCATAATTTTACATTCAATTTTTCTTGCCAACCTGAATGCATTCTCCAATGAATCAAGTTCCAAAATGTGAACTTCATGTTGGATGTTATCCTTTAAAGTAGCTATGAAGAGATCAATCCTGTGTTCCTCTGGAATATCAGTTACCCTTATATTCAATTTTTGGAAGTCCTCAATGTGCTCCCCCATTAAACCCTTTTGTTTAAGATTTATCAATTGGCTAAAGAAGGTGTTGCTCTTTGTATCCTCATAATGTGCTATCATTTCCTCCGTAAAAATTGACCAAGTGACAATTTTTTTATGGGAGAAAAGCCATCGATACCATACAAATGTATTTTGTTTTAAATTTAAAGTTGCAATGCGTACCTTTTGTGTGTTTTGCACATTACGGAGGTCCCAGTATTGCTCCATTTGTAGTATCCATGTTACAGGATCCTTTCCATCAAACTTTATCATATACATTTTTGGAATATGGTGGTTTTTCCCTCCCACATTAGAGTTTATGAAATCACGATTAACATTTATTTTTTTCTCATCATGAGTTTCCTCTACTATATTTTCACCATTAGGAAACATTTCTTGTATCACCTTTGTCAAACCTTCCATGTCTGTTTTTAGATCATTCTTCGTGTTTTCCATCTTAGCTTCCATGTCATCCATCTTAGATTCCATGCCAGCTTCCATGCCATCCATCTTAGCTTGCATGCTATTCTTCAAGCCATCCATGCCTTTCTTCAAACCATCCATCTTAGTTTCCACGTGTTACTTAAAAACTTCCATGCCATTTTTTGTTGCTTTTTGCGAAAGCGAAATTTGTTGCTCTTTCTCTTGTAATTTTGATATGTCATGTTGCCATTCTTCGTCTTCATGAGTCATAGTAGAGTCTTATAAAGGCTTAATGGGTGTTGAGTTCTTTTTAGGGGCCATTTGAGAATCCAATACTTATATATATTCTATAATATGCCCTTGGAATCAATTCAACTTGATTCTTCAAACAAGACTTATGCAATTCGGGAAAAAAAAATACACACCTTTTACTTGCTTTTGAGGAGTTTGATATTGAAATTTAATTATCTCTATAATTGTGGATCCTCAATATATGAAACTTAGCCCTGTAGTAGCCCTCTGAAGCTTCTTTCAAATGCCCAAGGTCTGATCTGATTTGGATTCTTCAAGAAAAATTTATGTCCAATCTCCCAAAATGACCCAATTTTTTACTTGTTCAGTCGAGCGAACTTGTATGGCTTTCCACGTGTCACTGTTTCCTCCTTTGGTTCTAAAATTAATATACCAAAAAACACAATCTATGTAATTGTGGCCAATTTTTACAACACTCCAATCCGATGCTCAGAGTGAGAGATATGAATATTTTCCCACAATCACATCTTTGAGATGAAATTCAGAAGCCTCAAAAAGCCATAACTTCCACAGATCATATGTCCGAAAATATTGCGAACCAATATCTGAAATTTTGCGATGATGTTCCTTAGGATTTTGGCTTCGTACTCTAAAAATTTTAGCTTCTTAAACTTCGCAGAAAACAAGTTATTACGAAAATACCACGACGACCTGTTTAGGTTAAATTTGGGAGCCTGCAAAATGACCTAACTTGCACAAATCATATCTCCAAAAATATTGTGAACCAAGCTTTGAAATTTTGCGATGATGTTCCTCAGAATTTTGGCTTCGCACTCTAAAAATTTAAGATTCTGAACCTTCGTAGAAAAAACGTTATAATGAAAATTCCACGATGACCTCTTCGGAGCAATGAAACCCTAGAATCCCAAAGCTCTGATACCAAATGTTGTGAAACTAGCTCCAGAAAGAGAAGAAAAGAGATATCAATGCCTTAGAAATAAGACACTTCTAGGGGGCACCCTCCAATACATTACATGAATGAATAATTCTTGGATTATTCAAATTACAAAATCTCATTTCTATATATAGGAGTCCAGGGGGCCCAATGTAATCCTAGTGGAGCCACAATGTAATCCTAGCCGACCTAACAATAATAATTTAAGGGCGCAATAATAACAATATGGGGGTTACAAGGGTACAATAATAACAATAAGGGGGTTACACTAACAACAGTAAGGGACCATAATAGTAATATAGGGACCTAACAGGTGGATTATAGTTTAACTGAAAATTCATGGAGTTGGCTCCCTGTTATCACAGTCGTGCGTCTAATACTACATGGATGTATTCCTTTGAACAAAGACATGATATGAAATTCATTTGAATGGTAAGTGTATATATTCCTCCTTCTCCAACTTACAATATTAAACATAATCTATTGCAATAAGATGACTGTTACTGTTTTGATTTTCCTACCTTTTGTGTTTCTTAACTTTTATAGAGTTTTGTTGAACAAATTTTAAATTGTATAATATGATATGTTAGATATAGTCGAAGAATTCAACTTTAAATTGGATTTTATTTGATTTTATCCATGTTCTGTTATTGAAAATAATTCCTTAGTTTCAGGTCGCGATATCCCTAATCTCCTTTTCTGGTATTCACTTTCAAATAATTTATATCCATAAAATCTATTGCTGAGATAGCTATCTAGGTATGTGGAATCAATAAAATAATATTTTAAATGTCTTTAGGGATTTATCAGCAAAGCTGTTCAATATGTTATTCCTGCACTATGACCGATGTGTTATCATACAGGTTTTTCCTATGGTGCTATCGGATTTAATGATTGCGGTCAAAGTAGTCAGAATCGGTTAAGAAAAAATTGAAATGGGCTTTTTAGGATTTTTAGATTGGCCAGTCACCCATTTTTCTTGGATGTCTTATCAATGTACATGTAGCCGATGTTTGAACTGAAATGTATTTTTTTAGATGTTGCAGGAAAAATTCTATATGTGGAAACAAATCATTTGGATTCACAGCCATCCAATATCTTGATGGACAGATTGGTTTATTTAATTGTTAAACTGAACATTTAAAAATTTGCATATTATTGATGATGTTTATTTAATTTCTAAAATAACTATTTTTATAAATAAATTCGATAACTATATATATTATTATATGTGGTGAGAGAGATATAAGAAATTCCAAATATTTCACTAGTTGATGCAAACACTGTTGTGTCTGTATGCAACCTCATAGTTCATATTCCACACCTTCAATTCAATGGTTAGATTAAATGGACCAGAGGAAAAAGTGTTAATAGATCACCTAAACTTTAGTTGAATGTGTTGTGGAGGCTGTGTCAGTTTAAGCAACTCAAAATATCATGGAAATCACAATGCCTTGTACCAAAGTCTAGATTGATTCATTTGCCCTTATAACTTACGGAAGAGTCGCAAAGTTTAAGTTCTGATAAGAGTTTCTCTTAGCCAAATCATATTCATATAGACCACCATGTTCATATCAGTCACTAATAATGCGGCAATGAACCACCATCTCTATGGTTGAAAGAGTTGCGGAGATGTTAGTTTAACCAATTGATGTGTGCTTTGACCTCTACAAATCCAAATATTTTCTATGGTAGGTGGTTTAGTAATATTGTCAGAAAGGATCTGATTTGTTACAATTTTTCCAAGGATTGTGCTAGCATGCATGAACATCGAAAATGCCCAAATATTTATCTTTTATCTGTTAATGGCAATGACCTGTGCATTTTCAACAACAAATTTGAGCCTAGTGGTCTAAAAACCAGTGTGTTTTTGCTTTGTGAGCGTTGTATATTCTGCCTTTTAAGGGACATACACTGACCCATGAATATCTTCGAGTCTATAAAAGTGAATCCCCTAGTTCTGAATGTTCTTTTTAGAATCTAATACAATCGCCAATTTGGCTAGTGGAAGAGTTTTCAAACAGGGTATCATTGAAATCCTAACGGAAGCACTTGGCTTTTACCCAAATGTTGTGTTTCACAGCTAGTGAATAGGGGTTTTTTTCGTAATTATGTGTTTAGCAAACCGAAGTCATGGTTTGATAGTCACAGCCAGGGCTTGGGTTTAGTTGATGGAGTCCTCAACCAAGGTATATTTGGTCTGAAAAAAGAATTTTACAAGCCTGTGATCAGACTTCTTTCACTGATAGAAATTTGAATAACTGATATATTATTCACCAAGATTCTCCTGATCACACACTATTTTAGCTCCATGCATAATACAGAATCTCTTCTACCATTGATCATCACATGCGGAAATAAAATAAATTGCATGCATACATTAAAACCACAAACAATCACACATATAACATAGTATTTAATAGGAAATCTTAAAGCTGAAAACCCCAATTATCTGTATATTATATGTCATGGAGATCATGTAACAATCATTGTACAAAGCTCCTCACAATCTCTCAGCACAACCTTGGATTTATACACACTATCAAGCTAGATCTAGCAAAACACATGCTCTAATATTTTGGCACTTGATATCCAGCCTCTAATGCGTTATCAATGCTATGGGATGGCTTCATTAAATAGATAAACCACATAGCTTGTACTATGAAATCCTCATGGGATTCTCCACCTATCTTTGTGTTGCAAATAGCAACAATATAGTGACAACTGATAGTTAACCTGCTCTTTCACCTATTTCTGCACTGGTCTCCACTGAAACTGTCCATGCACTGAAGTTAACTAATGCATTCTTTAGTTGATTAGTGAGTTTATAATTAGTGAATTAATTAATAATTAATTCACACCACTCTCACTAATTGTATCAATCAGTTAAATTGAATACAAATAGCTCAACTATGTTTAGATTAGTTAAACTAAATACAACTCCACTAACTTCCTCAATCAACTCCACCAAACTCTGTCACATGAGTTCTAACTGAAGTATCCATGCAATAGCTCCACTTAACCCTCAGGAATAGTGTAATTCCTTCTGTCAGCTCCTGTGCCACATCTGTGCACTTAACTGAAGTGCTCCAAGAGAATAAGATAATGTTTAGAGTCCAAATATTATTAACAGCTAATAATATTCAACATATCTATTTTTAGACTAGCAATATAAAAATATATTCCACCCAATATGTATAAAATAGAAGTCCATATATTTTTCTCGACTTTACCAACCATCCACAAATAGCATCCTGCAACTCATAGAACATGATCCATATGTCTAAAAATTAGACATAGTCTAAAAATAGACTTTGCGCCAAAAATAGCCTGTGGGCCCACTTAGTGAAGGCGACTCCTTTCCACTAAGCTCATCATCTTGTTGCAATCTCAACACTCCCTCTCAACAAGATAAGGATTATCTGCCACCCCTATCCTGCCTCTGTGGTATTCTAATTTGCTCCTAGTGAGTGCCTTCGTCAAGATATCAGCATCCTGATCCTCTGTAGGAATGTATGAAAGTAACATGATCTTTCGCTGCACACAATCTCTGATATCATGATATCGGATGTCAATGTGTTTAGATCTATCATGAAATACTGGATTAACATAGAGTTTGATGCAACTTTTATTCTCACAATAAATCATAGTAGGATCCAAGTGTGAACCGAACAACCCGACCAGGATCTTCCTCATCCATATAGCCTCGCATGTAGCCAAAATTGAAGCCATATACTTGGCCTTTGCTAAACTGAGTGCCACAGATATCTGCTTCCTGCTGTACCAAGAAACTACTGTTGATCCGATACTAAAAATCCCTCCAAATGTGCTATTTCTGTCCATTGGGCTCCCTTCCCAATCTGCATCCATGAAGCCACATAGCTTCACCTCATCCGACTGTCTGTACCATAATCCATATCCCGATGTGCCTCTGAGATATCTCAATACATGATTCCCCGCCTTCCAAAAGAGCTTGGTTGGCTTAACCATAGCTTGTGAAAGCTGGTTAACAACATAGCATATGTCGGGTCATGTATTGACCAGATACATAAGCGACCCCACCAACTGTTGATAAATAGTGGCATCCACTACCTCCGCCAAAGTAGCATCCTCCTTTCTCCATCCACCAGGAAGAGGAGTATCAACAGGCTTGCAGCCATGCATGTTGAACTTCTCTAGTATCTCCCAAGCATACTTACCCTGAGAAACAAACATTCCACCACTGCGCTACCAGATTTCCAATCCCAGGAAATAATGAAGGAGGCCCAAGTCCTTCATCTCAAACTCCTTTGCAAGATCAACCTTGCATGAGTGTATCAACAGTTCATCACTCGTCAAAATCAAATCATTTACATAGAGTACAATGATCAGCAATTTACCCTCCACCACAATTTGGTATAGGTTCCAATCCGCCTCACTCTTATAGAATCCAAGTCCGGTGAAATAACTGTCTATCTGTGTGTATGAAGCACGAGGTTCTTGTTTCAACCCATACAGCGCTCTCTTGAGCTTGCACACATGTGACTCGCTGCTGAAGATCTCGAAACCTTCGGGCTACTCTATGTATGCCTCCTCCTCAATGACTTTGTTGAGGAACACAGTCTTCACATCCATCTGATGAATGTGCCACCCCATCTGCGCTGAGAGAGCAAGAATCGTCTGTATGGAAGAATACCTTACGATAGGTGCAAATGTCTCCTCATAATCAATCCCCTCAATCTGTGAAAAGCCTTGGGCAACAAATCTTTCCTTGTACTTCTCCACACTCCTGTCAGCTGCCTGCTTCACTTTGTAGATCCATCTCGAACCCACCATTGATTTCCCTTTTGGCCTTAGGACAATCTCCCATTCACTCTTTATGACAATCGAATCATACTCTTCCACCATGGCATCTACCCATGCAGGGCCCTCCACAGCTTCCTTGAAAGAGGATGGCTCTGTCACGATACACTTGCTCATAAGAGCCATGTATTTAGTATACCAGTCAGGTGACTGTCTCTATCTGCGCTGTGATGTAGGTGCTCCTACAACCTTCTTTTCATCTTGAGCAAGTCGCTCAGCTTCTGTAGTGCACTTCTGCCCTATGATGGTTGGCGCTACCTGAGTGGTCTCTTCCACTCCATGAACCTCATCTTGTGGCTGATCCACATCCTGAGACTCATCCTTAGGAACTAATAGCTCCTCATCTGCATGCAAGTGTGGCTCCCTCTCAAGCGAACACTTCATGGCTTTCTCCTCCTGAAATTTGATATCCTGTCGCACAACAGTCTTGCGACTGTCTGGAAAATACACACGATAGTTGTGGGGCATATCAGTGTACCCCAAAAATATCCCAACCTCTGCAGTCAGCTCCAGCTTCTTCCTGGAATCCTTCGTCACATGAATGTAAACAGGTGAACCAAAAATCCTCAAATGGGAAATATCAGGCCTCTTACCAGAAAACGTCTCCTCAGGTGTACTCATGCCAAGTATCCTGTGAAGAAAACAGTTCTGCACATATACTGCAGTATTGCATGCCTCCGCCCACAAGTGAATGGGTAGGCCCTGATCATACAACATCACCTGTGAAACACCCATGATTGTTTTGTTCTTCCGCTCAGCAACCCCGTTCTGTTGTGGGTTATGAGGTGCTATGAGCTCTCTTCGAATTCCTTCTGTGCTGCAAAAGTCCTTGAATTCGCCGGAGATGAATTCACCACCATTGTCGCTCCTTAGAGCCTTCACCTGCTTCCTTGATTATTTCTCAACCAGTGCCTTGAACTCACATAACTTTGAGTATGTCTTGCTCTTCTTCTCCATGAAGAATATCCAGCACTTACGAGAAAAATCATCAAAAAATATCACATAATACCTGTGCTTTTCTGTCGAAGCTACTGAGTAAGGTCCACACACGTATGTGTGAATTCTCTCAAGGATTGTTGTGACACGACTATCCTTCTTGTGAAAGGTGGCTTTCACAAATTTTCCCAAAGTACATCCCTTGTACTGATCTGACTGCGCAAGAGTACCCTGAAGAAGCCCAGTAGAAATCTGCTACAGTATCTTCAAAGCTCCATGGTGAAGGTGGCACAATCTCTGGTGCCACAACTCGCCATCATCCCAGCTCACCACTCCTTCTGCCTTGCCTGCCATTGCTGTGCAGCCATCTACCTGCAATTGATAAAGGTTCTTAACTCAAACCCCTATTCTCCGGGTCTCACCAGTTTCCTTATTGCGCAGGAAAGCCTTTCCCTTGCTAAAGACAACATCATATCCCTTGTCTTCTAACATTGCCACAGAGATAATATTATTCTTCAATCCTGGAACATGCATCACTTCCTTCAATATGAAGGGTTTACCAAACTCCCTCTCAAAGGAAATGGTACCGATACCGGTCACACTGTATCTACCATCATCGCCCATATCGATGTGCACTCCAAGATCTTTCTCATCCAAATTAGTAAACAAATCTCGATCTCCTGTCATGTGAAAAGATGCATGACTATCAATAAACCACACTGATCCCATCATACTTGAGACCAAGCATGCGATCAGTGAAAAATTTAGCTCAAACTGTGAGGCTAAGGCCTCTCTAGCTGCAGTCCCAATAGCCTACTTATTTTTCTTCTTCTGTGGACAACTAGTGGCGTAATGTCTGTGTTGGTGACAGTGAAAGCACTTCACCTTGGACATGTCCTGCTTCTTGCCTTTAGAACCGGATTGAGAAGCTTTCTTTCTCTTCCACTTCTTTGCTTTGGCAGCCAAAGCGCAATTATCTTCACCAGAGTTCTTTGATGAATATCTGTCCTTGGTACTCCGCCTTATCTCCTCTCGCACAAGATCCGACCAAAATTGCTCCCATCTTGGCAATTTCTCCCGACCATTGATAGAGTCTTGATAGGAATGCCAACTCTTTAGAATCCCAACGAGATCCATGCTCACCAAGTTCTCGTCATCAACAGTAACCCCCACACTTCCCAGCTCATCCCTGCATTGGATGAATTTTGTGAGGTACTTGGGCATATTGTTGCCTTTCTCCATTTTTATGTTTCTGAGTTTATCCTTGAGCGCCAGCTTCCTCTGGTCGCTCTTTCTTTGAAATAAATTTGTCAAAGCTTTCCACATCAATAATGGAGAAGCCTTACCATGAAGGCTAGATACTATGTTATCCTTCACACCTTCCAACTGAATCCTTCGACAATTTGCTGTCTTCTTTTGCCATGCGTCAAGTACGGCAGCATCACTAGAAGTAGGTTTTGGAATTTCCGCATCTATGAACTCCTTCAACTAATTGTCATCTAGCACCGACTCCATCCTATCCTTCCATGCAATATAATTCGAGCTTCCCTCAGGGGCATACTCCAATCGCAATCCGTTGAAAGACATCTCATCTTTGACACCAAGAAAACACTGCTGCAAATTCGAATTCCACCAGCACAAAACTCAACCGCTTCAATGTTTTGCAATTGCTCCAATGATCAATATCACTCCGATACCATGTAGAAATTTGAATAAATGATATATTATTCACTGATATTCTCCTGATCACACACTATTTTAGCTTCATGCATAATACATAATCTCCTCTACCATTGATCATCACATGCAGAAATAAAATCAATTGCATGCATACATTAAAACCACAAACAATCACACATATAACATAGTATTTAATGGGAAAGCTTAATGCTAAAAACCCCAACTATATATATATTATATGTCATGGAGATCATGTAACAATCATTGTACAAAGCTCCTCACAAGTTCTTAGCACAACCTCAAATTGCGACACACTATCAAGCTAGATCTAGCAAAACACATGCTCCAATATTTTTGCACTTGATAGCCAGCCTCTGATTCATTATCAATGCTATGGGATGGCTTAATTAAATAGATAAACCACCTTCCTTGTACTTCGCAATCCTCACGGGTTTCTCCACCTATCTGTGTGTTGCAAATAGCAACAGTATAGTCACAATTGATAGTTAACCTGCTCTTTCACCTATTTCTGCGCTGGTCTCCACTGAAACTGTCCATGCAATGAAGTTAACTGATGCATTATTTAGTTGATTAATGAGTTTATAATTAGTTAATTAATTAATAATTAATTCACACCACTCTCACTAATTGTATCAATTAGTTAAATTGAATACAAATAGCTCAACTATGTTTAGATTAGTTAAACTGAATACAACTCCACTAACTTCCTCAATCAACTCCACCAAACTCTGTCACATGAGTTCTAACTGAAGTATCCATGCAATAGCTCCACTTAACCCCCAGGAATAGCGTAATTCCTTCTGTCAGCTCCTGTGCCACATCTTTGCACTTAACTGAAGTGCTCCAAGAGAATAAGATAATGTTTAGAGTCCAAATATTATTAAGATCTAATAATATTCGACATACCTATTTTGGCAATCTAAAAATAGATTCTGCCCAATATGTCTAAAAATAGAGGTCCATCTATTTTTCCCTACTTGACCAACCATCCACAAATAGCATCCTGCAACTCATAGAACATGATCCATATGCCTAAAAATAGACATAGTCTAGAAATAGTTTTTGCGCCAAAAATAGCCTGCAGACCCACTTAGTGAAGGCGACTCCTTTCCACTAAGCTCATCATCTTGTTGCAATCTCAACAAATCATAGTCAGGGCTTGGGTTTAGTTGATGGAGTCCTCAACCAAGGTATATTCGGTGCGAAAAAATAATTTTACAAGCATGTGATCAGACTTCTTTCAATGAGAAATTGTCTTAATTGCAGGTGGTATCTGAATGCAATATAATAGAACAAAACCCTCTTTTAGAGGAAAGTTTTCTGGCTTAATGTATATATCTTTTTAGTAAATTTGCAATAGAGCTCCAATTTTTCTAACTATATAGGACTTGCGCTTCATCAAAATGAGGGCATACAAGAGATAACAAAGGGTCTTACAAGGTCATCCTGATGTCTCTGTAAACAAGAACCTAACCTAGACCAGTTCACAATGTATTTTCTTTCAACTTACTTAGCTTCTACTCCCAGGCGAGCATTGGATTTCAGCATTCTGTCAGCGTAGGTCAACTCAAGTACTATCCATGCTCAGCTCAATCCCCCACCACTGAAATACCAACGGACCTTGTTGACCATATGTGCATCAATGCACCTATTTTCTATACAGTGAATTGTTGGATCCTTGCAATTGAGGATGATTTGCCCATGTTGGTTTAGAATTTTCTACAAATAGAAGATTTTAAAGAAAAAAGCTCTTTTGTCATGGCCACGAACCTTAAATTTGATGTTTGATCATTTCTAGCCTTAGAATACAAATTGCAGGATGATTCACCTAGGTTTCCTAGTGTTTTTCTGCTAGAGTAATAGATTTCGGAGAAGCAAAATCAAGACCACCATGTGGCATGTAGTTTTTAGCCGTTATTTTTAATAATAAATGGGTGATTCTCGAAAGTTGATTAAAGAAATTATATTGAAGCAATGCTTCCCAAGTTTAAAAGGTAGAAAATGAGTTTGATTTTGGTAGGAAAGAATTTTCTATTCTTTTGCAACACTTATTTAGTAAGATGAAATGTAGTTCATGAGAGTTCAAGGAAGAAATTAGATCCATGTTTTGGTTTAAATTCCTCTCTATGTGTTTACCTAATTCCTGGTGGTTTTCAAGGCAGTCATTAATTCTTGATAGTCATTGCTTCAATTTGTATATTTATAGAATACCTTTTCAAAGGTACCAAATTCCCATAACAGAGGAATGCTAGTTACATATTTTACCTATGTACCTGAACTTAGTTTCTAGCTTGTTGATTGCATGGTCATGACTCAACTGTAATATTTTTTTGATGTGTCAACATTATCTAAATGGGTGCGAAAGGAGAAACTAATTTCCCATGAGTCTTTATTTTCTCATAAATCAATTAAAGAGGGCATGACATGAGTTTAACTCAATTTGTTTTGACATGGTTTAAGCATGTTGCATATTTATTTCATCATTTAATTAATGTGAAAGAGTAAGCTAAAAGTTCGGTAATATTTTTAAAATTGATTTATGGGCATGTTTAAACCATGCTATCAAAATGGATGAGATTGTATTTATTACTCTTCTCTTAGAAATTTCCAAAATTAGAATTAAATGAAGTTAGATATTTTTCGATTCTTCACTTGCAATGAAATTTTTTCTTCTTACAAATCTCTCTTATTCGAGCATCTTGATTGGACAAAGTGCGTCATGTACAAGTATAATTTGCTAATATATAGGCAGGCCTACAACAAAAACTTAGATGGTAACTAGCAATAGCATATAACAGTAGTGGCCAATATGTGATTTGTGAAAGCTCATATATTAATTGTCCTCAAGTTAAAGCTCCTTACCGATGAATTTTATTGTTATTGTCACCAGGATCTTCAGGATTTCCTTCACGGGATTTCCAACTTTCCTTTCTTGGGTAATAACTTGTCAATTGCATGGTTGTGATGGATATGTAATATTTATTTTGGTGTGACAACATCACCTAAATGGGTGCAAAAGGAGAAGCTAATTTATCTTGAGTTTGTATTTTCTCAGAAAGACATTAAAGAGGAAAAGGCATGAGAGTAGCTCCTATTGTTTTGAAATAGTTCTAAGCATGTTGCATATTTATTTTATCATTTAATTGATATAAATGAGTAAACTATATGTCGGGTAGTAATTTTAAAAGTGATTTATGGACATGTTGTCAATGAAAGGTGTCATTAGACATTAAAGGATGCCAGTAGAATGGATGAGGCTGTATTTATTACTAATATCTTATAAAATGCCAAAATTATAATTAAATGAAGTTAGAGATTAGTGGATACTCAACTTGCAGTGATTTGTTTTTCTTTTTACAGATCTCCCTTGTTGGAACATCTACATTGGAAAAAGTACTTAGTGTGCCAGTATAATTTGCTAATATAAAGGTAGGTCTACCACAAAAGAATTATTAGTAACTCACAATATAATATAATAGTAGTGGCCAATATCTTATTTTTCAATGGTTAAATATTTCTTTTCCTCAAGTTAAAGCTCCTTACCAATGAATTTTATTGTTATATTCACCACGACCTTAAGGATTTCTTTATGAAAATGTAAAAGTTTGTGGTTCCGAGTATTAGTGCCCTAATTGCATGGTATAGAATGTAGGAGTTCAATGTTATTTTGAATGTTGAGATGGGTCAATATAACTAATTTAAAGATTGGTGCCTCGTGGGTGGAGATCACGTCTATCCTTAGGCTCTAAGAATCTTTTGGGAGCTAAAACAATGAAGGTTTCCTTATTGTTGGCAGAAACAATAGAGTTGAAACACCTCCATCAATAAACCCATCAAATGTGATTGAAATACACTTCAGACTAGAACTTAGTGGCATGACATGAAATCCTCGAGCTCAACTTCGCTTGTTTACATATGAAATTCATAGCCAAACAAGGGAGGTATTTTTCAAGTGCTCACTATCTGATTTTGAAATGAATACTATGTTTAGGACAATGAGAAAAATGAACCATAATATGCCAACATTACCTTTGTCGTTTGTTGATTGTGTTGTGTTATTGAATCCTCATGCTTCTTTTTCTCAAAGTGTGAGCTCATAACCTTACCATAGACACGAGTTGAGCATTAGTTCTTCTTATAGCCAATTCTTTCTCTATAATCCTGGATCATTTTCAACGATCTCAGATTTCAACGTGGACAATATTATTAGTTTGCAAGATTTACAGAATGTTATAATTTCCAATGGCAAGATCTGATGCCATGTTCTGAATGCAATCAGATGGAAGAAATGTGTTTCCCCGCAACACAAAATCTTCAAAATAAAATGCATAATTTAAACAGTCATTCAGAGGCAGTGGAAAAATACATAGGAGAGGAATGAATTTTTTGTTTCTATTCAACTTTGTCTCTAATGAAAAATTACATAGCTTATATCAAATGGCCAAAGCATAAAAACCTAATCTAATCAATTAAATTCAATGTTGTGAACCGACGTTCAACAACATTCATCATTGGTTGTCAAAAGGTCTGTTTCTGCATTCAATCGACACGAAAGCTGTATTCTCCTTTACACATGAAAACATGAAAAGACGTGTTCAAAAACACAAAAGGGAGGATCTCAAATATTATGCAATATGGTCCTAGTCCACTTCGCATCCGCGCTGATTGGTGAAAATAACTTTTAGCTCTCGCGCTATTCCTTAAACTTTGTGAACTGCGATGTGCGATATGATGTGGCAAGTATTGCATCGCATACAATATAACTTAACTTGCAAGTGCTCAAATGGTAAACTTAAATATTGGCGAATGTTATATGCGATAGTGATATGACATCGCGAAACATATAACATACGCTGTGGCGGTTCGAGGAAAACTTAAATGTTAGTGATTGCATTATGTGATAGCGATATTGCATTGCAAATCAAATAACATAACACGTCACTGTGGAAAAGGTAAGTGGTAAGTGTTATGCAGTGCAGTGAATGTGAGCAGTAAAAAACGGTTAGTTCCATGAACAAAAATACAAAGGATTTGAACGAAAAATAAAAGGTTTGGAGCATCTTGGAAATGCGGTTGATATATGGTATGTCCCAGTAGATGTCGCATCAGTAGTGGAATAATTTAAATGGAGAAAGCTTAAGGTTAAAAAAAAAGGATTGCGATTGTGAAATGCAGTGTAGGAAAAAGCAAAAAGGTAAGTCAAAGTGGCAGTTCAGAAATAAACGCAGAGTTAAGGCTCGAGTACTCTGTTTTGATATTTGCGTGAATTGCGTGAAGACGCCTCCAGCTTCTTGGATCTATTGTTGTCCTTCTCTGTTGCAAAATTGATGGAGTTGTTGGTTGTTGCCGCTTCTCATTCATGGCAGTGGTTGGGATTTAAAATTCCAACACTCACCCTTAATCACAATTGCCGCCATCAGTCATTTCTAGACATTTTCTAAGATACTCAAAACTCTTTTGTGCTAATGGCTTTGTGAGAATATCAACAAACTGTTCCTTTGTCCTTCAGTGTTGCAAAACAATCTCACCATTGTTAACTAGCTCTCTTATAAAATGATATTTTGGATCAATATGCTTTCCTCTCTTATGGAAAACATCATTTTTCGATAATGCTATTCATGAGCTATTATCACAATAAATTGTGGTTCCCTTTTCTTGCTTATGGCATCAATCTCTCAACATCCTTCTCATCCATATTGCTTGGCATGATGTTGATGTTGTTGCCACATAATCTGCCTTTGTTTTTTATAAAGCAACTATTGGTTGCTTCTTGGAAGCCCATGAAATGGCTCCCAATCCCAAAGGAAACATATACCTAGATGTTCTCTTTCTATCATTTACACTTCCAGCCCAATCACTATCAGTGTATCCAGTCAACTTAAAATTATCAGTTGAGGAGTATAGAACACCATACTCCTTCGTTCCATTCACATACCTTAAAATTATGTTACTTGCTTGCCAATGTGTCTCTTTTGGTGTTTTCATGAATCTGGAAATTAAACTTAAAACATACATAATATTAGGCCTAGTTGCATTCAAATACATGAGGCTGCCAACTATGCTCTTATACAATGTCGGATCGACATTCTTGCTACAATATTCTTTGCTTAACTTTAACCCCATGACAGTTTGAGTTATTTTTGCTTTTTTGTGCTACATGTTAAAACTCTTCAAAACCTCTGTAACATACTTTTCTTGGGAAACAAAAATTCCCTTTTCATTTTTCTTTACTTCTATGATTAAGAAGTATCTGAATAGACCCAAATTAGTCATTTCAAATTCACTCTTCATGAATTATTTAAAATCAACAATGAGAGAAACTTCATTTCCTGTGAAAATTAAATCATCTACATATAAAACAATGATATTGATCTTACCATCATTTTCTTTCATGTAGAGTGTGGGTTCACAATCATATTTTTCAAATCCATTTTCTGTCAGGTAAGCATCTATCCTATTGTACCATGCTCTTGGTGCTTGCTTCAGCCCATAAAGAGCCTTCTTCAACTTGCACAAATTTTTTCTCTTAGCCTTCAATCTCATAGCCTGAAGGTTGTTTAACATATACCTCCTCTTTCAACACTCCATTCAGGAATGATGATTTCATATCCATTTGGTAGACTTTCCACTTTTGTTGTGTTCCTATGGACAACACTATTCTTACTGTTCCCATCCTTGCAACTGGTGCAAAGGTTTCTTCATAATATCTTACTTGTTACTGCTTATATACTTTCACAATAAGTCTTTCTTTGTGCCATTATATCTTTCCTTCATCATTGCTCTTGGTATTATAGACCCATTTTACTCCAATGACTCTTTTACCTTGTGGGGGATCCACTAACTACCGTGTATCATTATTTTCTATTGCATAAATATCTTCATTCATTGCTTCAATACATTTTTCTTATTTTACAACATCTTCAAAATGAATTTGGTCATCAACATGACAAAACAAAGAAAATAAAGAGTTCATACCATTATTATTATCAGTGTCTTACTAATAAATTAGACTCAAATTTCTAAATCTTGGTCCTATTGGTGTGCTTGGAGTTCCACTTGAACTCGAAGGAGTTTCTGATCGCTGTGGTGTGGTTGGAGAAACACTTCCTTGATTTCTCAAGGCCATTCTGTTTCGTGCTTGTGGTGTGTTTTTCTGTGATTGTGTAGGTGGAGGAACTACCGTGGAGGAATTATTTTCTACAATCGATTCCTCTCTCTCTTCATGAGACACACATGTCTTCACATTTACTATTTTCTCTAAGCTTCCATACCAAGCTTCTTCTTCAATAAATTGCACATCTCTGCTAATTATAACTTTCTTGGTGGATGGATTATAAAGTGTGTATGCCTTGGACTCATCACTGTATCCAACAAAGATATACTTCTCCCCCTTGATGTCCAACTTCTTCCTTAGTTTATCTAGGACACGTGTATATGCCACACATCCAATTACTTTCATGTGAGTGACAAACTACTTTTTTCCACTCCATGATTCTTCTAGAACTCTATTCATAAAATCTTTGGTTGGGCGTCTATTCAAAATATATGCTACACAATTTATAGCTTAAACCCAATACTCATTTGGAAAATGTTTTTCCTTCAACATACTTCTAACCATGTTGACGGAAAAAAAAATGAAAGTTACCCTAAGGAGAGATGGTCTACTGTAGTCGCTCTCTCAGCATTTCCAGCTCATTAACTTAGTTTACCTCCACATGGCCTTCTTACCTTTTTCAAAATTTTATTCATCAAATTCGTGGAATTTGATAAACAAACATTATTAACAGCCTTTGAAAATTTAATTTATATCCCCAAATTTTATATTCCCCTGCCACCTTACAATAAGGTTGTCACCCAGTAGAATTTTATATTAATAGCCCAACACTTTATAAACAAATGACATTGTAATAGACCTTCGGCCCTGGGCCCACATATATATCAATAGTCCAGTCAAATTCATGCACTGTACCTTGGCTAACCTTTGTGCATCTTCCTTATACGACCATCGTCCGATGGCTCCCCTTGAGATCGACGACGCTCAAAAATATCGCGCGACCTTCTATGTCAAACTTTAATGTGTGATGGCGCGCAATGATGGCGGTTTTCAGGGGTCCACCTCTGCCATGTGTCGATGGTTCTATGGAATCTCTCGCGATTGGAGAATATCGCTTATCTCTGAAAGGCGGTGCGATATGGCCAGGTGGGTTTCAAAAATCCACTTTCGGGTTTGGAATAGTGTTAACGAAGGTTCAAGCCGGGTTACACTATCCTCTTATTTATTAACTCATGTATAATCCTCGGTTAGGGTTCCAATAGCAAAAAATTCTGTCTCGGGAATTCTATTATTTAAACAGTGTTCATGACCACGATTTCTCTACACAGGCCTCGCCTATAGTGGGTTTAATTCAACAGGGTTTGTTCGAATAATATTGAGAGAAACAATATACAGAGGGATGTGGAATTGATACAATAGTTCAACTCAGTAATTATACATGCACAAAGTTCAGTCACCTCACAATTAAACAATTTCTTCGTAATTAAGGATTCGAAACAACTCTCATTAGGGGAATTTTGAGGTCTAAAATGGGCCTCCTAAGAAAAATGTACAAAAAAATAAACTTTATAGAAACCAATAGGATTCAAGATGATGATGTCAACCATGGGGGATGATTTACCATTTTTAAATAAAAGGGTAAAAATATTAAAAAATAATAAAATAATAAAACTACTTTTTCAACTCATATTTTCAACTTATCTCCCAAAATTTTTACTCAAATTTCAAGTGGGAGTACTTGTTGGATGAAAAATTTAATTCATCATCCAAGGAGTAGCCATGTTGCATACTTTTGATGAACTCTACTACACGAAAAATGAGAAATACATAAAAAACGTGATTACAATCATGTTTTTTTATGTATTTATCATTTTTCGTGTAGTAGGACCCATTGAAAGTATGCAACATGGGTACTCCTTGGATGAGGAATTAAATTTCACATCCAACGAGTACTCCTGCTCGAAATTTGAGTAAAAAAATTGGGAGATAAGTTGAAAATATGAGTTGAAAAAGTAGTTTTTTCATTTTTCCCTCTAAAATTTGATGATGTCATCAAATCTTATTTGATTTTTTCCACTGTTATTTTATAATTTCCTTAGGAGGCCCATTTTAGACCTCAAAATTCCCGTAATGATGGCCAATGTGCACTGAAATTATTTAACTAGAAGAAATTGTGAACATACAACTTTTTATTACAGAAATCTCTCTTCTCCTTCTCTATTCTCTCTCAATACATCCGAGGGATAGAATTTATATACATTAAGATGTGTCTCTTCGGTTCCTCTGTGAGGATGGTTTAGAAAATAAAAAAGCCTAATTACACTTATTCAACTAACCGAAACATGATAGATGGACTGAACTAACTATTCCACTTCTACAAACTCTGACTAATCTAAATGGTACAGTCAGCTGAGGTATTGACACCTAGCTGTTACAATTCAATGATTTTGAACCCTCCTAGCCACAACATGTGGAAAAAACCTCCTACATTGCTGGCTAGTGTCTAATGCCCCTGCATCAGACTCCCGAGGGAAATTTTCTTCATGGGCTCTTGTCCATGAGCTCTTCCACTGATCTGCCTATTCTCTGCAACATTCCTTCAGTCGTCCAAGTGGAATATTCCTCTGGCTTGTCCTTCCATTTGATTGAGTACTGAAATTACTCTTGTCCTCTGGTATTCCTGAACACTCTTTTGTCCAATATCTTCTCTGGTTGCAATGGTTGCGCTCGAGGTAGCTGCTATTTCCACTCAATCTGTCCCTTGTCTGTTGATCTTTCTGTTGCACCATCATCTTCATCTGTGTAAAAATATACAACATTAAAAATGGGAGATATTCCAACATTAGGAGTTAATTCAATCTCATAAGCATTTGCAGAAAACTTTCTAAGTATCTTGCATGGCCCAATCTTTTTGAACTTCAATTTGTTGTACTGCTTCTTTGGGAATCTCTCCTTTCTCAAGTGTGCCAAAACCAAATCTCCTACTTCAAAATGGACTTCCTTTCTACTCAAGTCTACTCTGATTTTGTATTTTATGTTGTTGTCTTGTAGTTTTTGTTTCGCTCGTTCATGTATGGCCTGGATCTCTGAAGCAAATTCTTCGCCATCAGCACTTCTCATCTCTGCCCTTCCCAGATTTATTAACTCTGATATTTCTCTGGGGTGCATTCCATAGACAATATGGAATGGAATCTTCCCTATGCTTTTGTTTGGTGAGTCATTATATGCATATTCTACCTAGGGAAAAATATGATCCCACTGCTTGGGATGCTCTCCTGCAAGACTTCTCAACAAATTTCCCAGACTCCTACTCACTACCTCAGTTTTTCCATCAGTATGACGATGATAAGCTAAGCTGAAACTCAGTTTGGTACCAAGTTTCTTCCATAGTGTCCTCCAAAAATGACCCACAAATCTGGTGTCTCTATCTGAAACAATGTTCTTGGACAACCCATGCAGTCTAACAACTTCTTTGAAAAACAAGTTAGCAACAGGTGGCATCACTATTTTTATAGCGTGGAATAAAATGTGCCATTTTTTAGAATCTAACCACCACAACAAAGACTGCATTATTCCCTCTCTGATTCTTGGGAAATCCTAGAACAAAATCCATACTCACCATGTCCCAAGGCCTATCTGGAATAGGCAAGGGAGTGTACAATCCTGCATTCTGGCTCCTTCCTTTAGCATATTGACAGATCTTGCAATTCTTCACAAAATTATCTACTTATGTTCTCATCCTGGGCCAGTAATAGAAGTGACTCAGCTGCTCATAAGTTTTATCAGTACCAAAGTGTCTAGCAAGTCCACCACTATGCTTCTCCTTAATCAAGTTTTCTCTCATGGAACATTTTGGTACACACGGTTGGTTTCTTCAGAATAGTAAGTCCTCCTACAAGAAATAATCCAGCCACTGGCTTCTATCTATTAAAATAGCGTTACAACATGCCTCAAATGCTTCCTTAAAATTTGGATCTATTTTATACGATTCTTTGAGAAAATCAAATCCTACAACTTCAAAATTAGTTTCTTGAACAAGCATGTGCCTCCTACTCAAAGCATCAGCTACTTTATTTGCTTGGTCACTTATATGTTTCAAAACATAATTAAAACCTTGGAGATACTCAACCCATTTGGCATGCTTATGCTTCAACTTGGGCTGCTGTACAATATACTGCAAAGCATGATTGCCAGAATATAATACAAATTCCCTGGACATCAAATAATGTCTCCAATTTTTCAATGCCTAAACAATTGCATAGAATTCCTTCTCATAAGAGGAATACTTTCTCCTAGTGTCATTTAGCTTCTCACTGAAATATGCTACAGGCCTATCATCCTGACTCAACACAGCTCCAATGGCTTCCCCACTGGCATCACACTTCACTTGAAATGTTTTAGTAAAATCAGGCAGAATCAAAACAGGCTTCTTAGTTATCTTTTGCTTCAAAAGTTTAAAGTTTCTTTCTGCTTCAGCAGTCCACTTAAATGTCAGTTTTCTCTTCTTTATTGTCTCAATTATGGGTGCATTGATCTTACTGAAGTTTCTTATAAAATTTCTATAAAAACTAGCAAGTCCATGGAAACTTCTTACCTCAAAAGCATTCCTAAGTGAAGGCCACTCCACAATTGCCTTAACCTTTTCTGGGTCCATCTTCAATCCTTCTATAGAAACAAAAAAGCCCAAATACACCAACTTTTCTTTCATGAATGACAATTTTTTTAAATTTATCAGCAGTTTCTCTTGGTGTAGCTTTTTCAAGACATGATTAAGATGCCTAAAATGTTCTTCTTTAGTTCTGCTGAAAACTAATATATCATCCAAATATACTATCAAAAATTTACCAATGAATTCTTTCAATACTTCATTCATAAGTCTCATGAAAGTGCTAGGTGCATTTGAAAACCCAAAAGGCATTACCATCCATTCATAGAGTCCTTCATTTGTTTTAAAGGTAGTTTTCCACTCATCACCCTCTCTTATTCTAATCTGATGGTATCCACTTTTCAAATCTATCTTTGAAAAATATTTAGCACCACTCAAACTGTCCATCAAATCCTCAACTCTAGGCAAAGGGAATCTATACCTAATTGTGATCTTATTGATTGCTCTGGAATCAGTACACATCGTCCAGCCTCCATATTTCTTTGCGCTCAATACTGCTGGTACTGCACATGGACTCAAACTTTCTCTGATCAGCCCCTTATCCACCAATTCCTGTACTTGTCTCCCGATTTCCTCATTTTCTGTGGGAGTCATTCTGTAGGCTGCCTTATTTGGTAGATTTGAACCAGGGATAAAATCTATCTGATGGATGATCTTTCTCACAGGTGGCAGCCCATTAGCTAAATCATCCACAATAATGTCACAATAATTGTCTAACATCTCTTGGATTTCTACTGGTAAATCAGAAATATTTGTAGAAGTAAGAACAACCTTAGGTTTGCAAACTAAAGAAAAACTTACCTCTTCTTCTTCTATCTGCTGCAGATATTCCTTCTTGCTCAGCAGCAAGGTCTTTGGATCAATCACTCTGTTGGATGGCTCTCCTTCTTCCATGGGTATCAATGTATGATGTACCCCATCCTTGAAGAACTTGTAACTGTTCTTCTTGCCATCATGCACTGCTGCTCTGTCAAACTGCCAAGGTCTACCCAACAGTATATGACACACATCCATCGGAATTACATCACACAGGACCTTATCTTTGTATTTTCCCATTTGCAGCTCTACCTGACACTATTCTTTCACAACTAGCTGGTTCCCTTTGTGCAGCCAGGACACCCTGTAGGGAGTTGGATGCTCCCTTGTCTTTAACTTCAACTTCTATATCACCTCAATGGAAACCAGATTGTCTGTGCTACCACTATAAATGAATAACTAGCAGCATTTCCCTTGAACTTTGCATATGCTCCTAAACAAATTCTTCCTTTGTGAAGGCTCAGTGGCCTCTTTTCTTTTCTTCAACAGGACCTTGTTAACGACCAAGGACTCTCCCCTTTCTGGTAGAATTTCTTCTTCAATTTCTGCCTCTTCTCCGACCTGGACAACAACAACATTTCCTGGACCAGCATCCACATTCTTTGGACACTCATAGTGCGTATGTCCCACTTGCTGACATCTATAACACCTCAACTCTCTACCTCTGCCTCTGTCTCTACCTCCTCTTCCTTTTCCTCTGTAAGAACCCCTTCTACCCCTTGCATCATCCTCTATATATGCATTCTGAGGTGAGCTACTGTTAGCTCCATCCCTAGGTTTAGTAGTCATTCCTCTACCACCCTGAATTCTCTTTCCACGGAAAGTACCTCTCTTCTTGGCAGATTGTTTCCTCAGAAGTTTCTCCTCTGCTTTCAAGGCCATCTGGTAGGCCTCTTCCACTGTCTTAGGAGACAGAACACCAATCTCATCTTGGATCTCCAACTTGAGACCATTCACATATCTGGCAGTCTTCTCTGGTGTGTCCTGAAATTGCCCAGCTCTTATGCTCACTCTGTAGAATTCCTCTGTGTATTCTTTTACTGTCAGTAACCTCTGTCTGAGGTTCTGCAATTGCCTCAAAAATATCAGTTGATAATCACTAGGAAATAATTTACCTTTTAATTTAGCCATCATTCTAGTCCAGCTTTTGATAGGTTCCTTTCCAACTCTCCTCCTTTCTGCCTGCACTCCATCCCACCAAAGTGTAGCATGTCCTTTCAACTTTGTCACTGCAAACTTGACCTTTTTATCTTTGCTTATTTCTTCATATTCAAAGCACTTGTTCATTTCATTTATCCAATCCACCAGCTCCTCTGGATTCAATCCTCCTGCAAAATTTGATACTTCAATCCTGGGCTTAACTGCAGACCCCGGAACAGTTCTGAGGAGCCTCATATCAGGAGGAATTTCAACATTTTCTTCCGCTTCTTCTAATTCAGGTTTGCTGATGTCTTCAGGATCTCTGGTCTGTCTTCGCTCCATGGCATCCATTCTAGCCTCGACCCTCTGCAACATCCCCAACACCTCTGCATTGGCAACATGTCTCCTTCTGCCAGCACCTCTACCAACTCGGATTTCCATGTCAGTTCTTTGCAAAAAAAACTTAAAACAACAGCTCTGATACCGCAAATGACAGCAACAAAACTGAAAGTCGCCCTAAGGAGAGATGGTCTACTGTAGTCGCTCTGTCAGCATTTCAAGCTCATTAACTTAGTTTACCTCCACGTGGCATTCTTACCTTTTTCAGAATTTTATTTATCATATTCGTGTAATTTGATAAACAAACATTATTAATAACCTTTGAAAATTTAATTTATATCCTCGAATTTTATATTCCCCCACCACCTTACATTAAGGTTGTCACCCGGCGGAATTTTATATTAATAGCCCAACACTTTATAAACAAATGACATTGTAATAGACCTTCAGCCCCGGGCCCACATATATATCAATAGTCCAATCAAATTCGCGCACCGTAACTTGGCTAACCTTCGCGCATCTTCCTTATATGACCACCGTCCGATGGCTCCCCTCTAGATCGACGGTGCTCAACAATATCGCGTGACCTCCTATGTCGAAATTTAACGTGCGATGGCATGCAATGATGGCAGTTTTCGTGGGTCCACCTCTGCCATGTGTCGACGGTTCTATGGAATTGCTCGCGATTGGAGAATACCACTTATCTCCGAAAGTCGGTGTGATATGGCCAGGAGGGTTTCGCTAATCCACCTCCGGGTTTGGAATAGTGTTAACTAGGGTTCAAGCCGGGTTACACTATCCTCTTATTTATTAAATCATGTCTAATCCTCGATCAGGGTTCCGATAGCAAACAATTCTGTCTCGAGAATTCTACTATTGAAACAGTGTTCATGACCACGATTTCTCTACACAGGCCTCGCCTACAGCGGGTTTAATTCAACAGGGTTTGTTCGAATAATATTGAGAGAAACAATAGACAGAGGGATGTGGAATTGATACAATAGTTCCACTCAGTAATTATACATGCAAAGAGTTCAATCACCTCACAATTAAAAAATTTCTTCACAATTAAGGATTCAAAACAACTCTATGGCCAATGCGCACTGAAATTATTTAACTGGAAGCAATTGTGAACATACAGCTTTTTATTGCAGAAATCTCTCTTATCCTTCTCTCTTCTCTCAATACATCTAAGGGATACAATTTATATACATTAAGATGTGTCTCTTCAGTTCCTCTGTGAGGACCGTTTAGAAAATCAAAAAGCCTAATTACAATTATTCAACTAACCGAAACATGACAAATGGACTGAACTAACTATTCGACTTCTACAAACTCTGAATAATCTAAATGGTACAGTTAGCCGAGGTATTGACACCTAGCTATTACAATTCGATGATTTTGAACCCTCCTAGCCACAACATGTGGACAA